>VWYH01004307.1:63827-210853 GCA_013399365.1 Pampusana beccarii | reverse complement strand
ACGTCTGAAAGAGCTCACAAAGCAAAGGAAGGAAGCAGATACCAAGAAAATGGATTCAACGTCAACACTTCAATGTCTGCATTCAATCCAACACTTCATGCTCTGCTACTGTACAGTAAGCAAGGGAGGTTCAACTGCAAAGCACAGTGAGTATCCAGACTGCAGAAGCCTGAACATGTTGCGAGCAAAACGGATAAACTCGTGGGTGATTATAAAGAAGAAAATGACAATAGGTTCTCATTTTCTCTGGTATACATGGCACTGTTGCTAAATCACTGCAGGACTTAAGGGTACGCACAGCTTGGACCAACGTGTATAACTGAATAGACTTTTCTTGTATTGTGCACATCAAGACTGAATTTCTCAAGAGTAAGACGTGACTGCAAATGACATCAACACCCTTAACCTGGCAATCTCTGGGCAACATCTTGAGCAAGTAAAAGAGCCTTATCTGCTCCTGCTGTACACTAGGAACGTTTCTATACTCCTGCTGCTGAGGACAAGGTAGTACCAGCTAGCAATTACTCTTCGATCAGAACAAGATGTTAGATATTTCCATGTGGAAGAGCAACAACACAGCTTGTACTTTAAGCATTTCATTTTTTCTCATCCAGTACTGTGGAATCCTACAGTAATATAATTCAAGTGGCTCTAGGGTGGATGGTGGCAGCAGAGCAGCTACAAAACATCAGGGAGATCTGACACAGAGTTATTATGTTGAGAACAGCATCATAAAACATCCATTAGATGAGAAAACATTTAATCTAGTGACTGTTACATTCTCAGAGGTCAAACAGCAAATAAATATTTCAGGCCTGGTCTGTTAAAGCTGAATTTTTACAAGGATATTTTCTGAAGTGGTCCTTAATACGGGATCACCTTCAAGTGCTCCTGGAGAGCTCCACCCAACTCATCACAACACTTGTTTGAGGTAGGCAGGCTTTGTGATAGAAGTGGAAAATGCAAGATCAGTTTCATCTTTGCACACCAGGGCAGAGTTTGCCAACATAAGCAGTCGTTGGAACTGTAGGCATGACTTACTCTATCGTAACAGGACTACAGAAAAAAATGTTTCCACGACCAAATGTATTAACTTAAAATGTAAATTAGCCTTTGGCCTTTTTCTGGACATTTTAATCATATCCAGTCTTCTCCAAAAAGTTCTTAGTTAAAAGTAATACAAACTACTTCAAGTTGAAGTGCCTGGACAAGTTCCAGGGTGCAGATGTTTCTTGCCTCCTAATTCTGATGTCCTGTCAGGGAGATGAGGTCTTGAAATAAACAGAAACAACCCCCTGGAAACACTTTCTGTGCCCAAGTCGCAGAGTCTTGACCCAGTGGATATGGCCAGAGCGTACTCTGGAAACATCCTGCCTCTCGGGACCAGCAAGAAACTCCAAGACCAAGCCAGAAACACAAAACAGCTTAAAGCTACCTGTATTCACCGTCCCCACCTCTCCCAGTCATCATCAAAAACAAAACAGCTTTTCCCAGGAGCTCTCATCAGCAAAAATTCCTTGGAACAGCTGCCTTCACCCAGCATTTCCCCTGAACTGAGCCTGCACTCCCAAAACAGACATTTTCGCAAATGAAGGCAGCTGACAGACAAGCAATAACGTGCAGGGAAGTAGAAGCAAAGCGGTTCAGAGGGAGAATGTTTTGATACACATTCTAGACAAACTGAGAACAGGTTGTGGGAGGTATCACAGCAAGAGGGTGACAATAGAAGGATTTATACATCTTTTTTCTGCAAGTGGTTTCCCTGCTTACTTCTGTAGCACCCTGAGGCGACATTCTTGGAGAAATATATGCATATATAACAGATACTCTGAGAACAAGTACAAGGTTCAGGATAATTGGCCTTGCAGTGAACACCCTGAGATTATGCACACAGTAGTTTAAAATGACAGCAAAGCCCCAAAAGTTAATCTCGTTATTTGTACCTATTTTAGGACTATTTTTACTTGTTACTGTAAAGTGAATCTGAAAACAAATCTGAAAATAAAACCTATCTTGTGCAACTTAATGTTTAGGGACGAAATGTTTAGTATTTACATTTGGTTTCACTGCTTTAACGTTCACAAACATTAGTCAAATAAAAGAGTAAATCAGCTCCCTGATATCAACAGGAGAGAATTAATTATCTCGCTCTTGAGGATGTTTAGAAAAGTAAATGTATACTGTAAAGTACATATATGACAACATTAATCTCTAGCTCTACTAAGGTGATTTTTTTCACACTTAAAACACAAAAGCACTTCTGTGCTTTTCCAAGAAACCCATGATTCCTGTCTCTATGACGTCCTATTGCTATCAGTAATGTATACTGACATAAACACTGTTTGTCAATCTCACCCTGCATTTCCTATTGAAAACCAAATAAAAGATGGCCTGATCAGTTGGCTTTTTTAAAGGATCCCCAAGTTTATAGTGCTACGCTAGGTCTGTCTGCCTACACACCAAGGTCAAATGAACACTTCGGATCCTTTTTTTTCTGGCCAGTCATCTACGTTAAACAAAACACTTCTCTGTATTCGCCATCCACTGCAGACATCAGGGTTCAGAAGACCAGGTGCCATCGAGGCTTCTCAGGGGACAGAACGAGTCCTGAAGAGGCTCAGAAAGTGCCCTGGCCTTCATCCATCTCTGAGCCTGCTGGTCTCAGACACAACAGAAACCCTTTTTTTTTTGATGGATCAGACCACTGCCCGCTATTCCTCACATCTGCTCCCAAGTGTAAGATTCTGTGACTGTGTTCACATGACACAGAAAGCCTGATGGATCACTCACTAGTCGTGATGTTGTAGAGTACAAGAGTTCACTTGGTCATATAAACCATAAGGTTTTACAGAGAGTATTTCGTAACGTCACTGCATTTCTGAGAGACCTCCTCATCCATCTGGAAATTAATCCGTTGGTGGCATTTGATGAATACACCATGAACTTAAACCTCTAACACTGTCTTTTGGCCAGGTTATTCATAACAAAATCTTCTAGGCCCAGAAGGGCAGTCGCGGAATGGCAAGCAGATCTATGCTGTTGAAAAGAAAAGGAAAAAGACAAGAAGCAAGTAATATTATGAGATATTCTTAAGGTCATATCAACTCTAGGTTAATCTTTAAATGCAGTAGAGAAATTCGATAGAAGAGTTTCTAATATAAAACGGGAACAGTATTTAGATTCTGGAATAGCATTTACTTATTAAAAGTAAGAATTCTAAAAAAGCAAATCAAACAGGCAGACATGAGTCAAAGGAAACTAAACCTTAATTAGCTAAAAAACTTCTGGGAATCTATCACTGTTTTGAATGGTTAGAAAACAGTAGTTAATATCAAATTTTTGACAAGTTTTAAAAAGCTCCAAAAAATATGTACAATCCCCTTTCTGTACCTAAATTTTCGACTTTTACCTCTGTGATGCCTTCACTTTGACAGAAAGCTCTTCAAGTATAAGATCTGTCCTTCTCGGAGAGATACCAAGTCTTTAAAAGCTGGACACATATTAAAATATTTTCAAGTTTTCAAAGAATATTTATCAATGCTCCATAAAAGACACTATGAAGCAGGTTTTAATCCAATAGGGAAGTTTTAAGCCAAACTTTCAGGATTCACTGGGAACTGAGGATACCTCTATATTGTTTAATATAAGAGACAGAGAATTTTGAGTATTGGATCTCTGCCTCTCTGCCCTAGTTCATGGTTAGCTTGCTCCCTGACCCTGTTTTGGACCACTCTGATTAGCTCACTTGATTGCAACACCCAGGAATGGTTCTGGCAATAGTTCGTTCCAGAGATCTTTTTATCAATAAGAAAGACTGTAGCAAAGGGATTCCTTGATTCATCTCACCCAGAGCTTTATGATAGTCTTCAAGCAGGCTTTGCATCTTAAAACATGCGAAAGTGTCTTCCTGCCATTGTCAAGGCATGGTGCATACATAATTATGACCTAATAAGTAAGTCATTGAGGATAGTGGTGCTTAAAAAGACATGAAAAAGGATAACTATGACTTAAAACTGTAAGAACATCACACGGAACTTAGAGGAGATGTCTGACTAAATACTACATAGCCCAGATTCAGCCAACCTGCTCATAAATTCTAGCCTGACAGGTTGGCCTGAAGCAATTCGGGCATAAATATCTTGACCTCAGAGAGAGCACCTGTCCCTCTTTTATTCAGCGTTATACGAATAGTCCAAGGGACTACCTGAGACTTAGAAAATGTATTTTGTTAGGAATGTTTTGGGAAGATCTGCATCTATGGCCTTTGATGCAAGCAACACTGACTTTCCGGATTTTGTCTACTGCTATTAAGGGACCAAAGCAAATACAGTAAATACGTTTCAAAGATAATTGCTTATAAAACTTTCTGCCAAGCTGGACTCCATGTTAAGAATATTTCTCTGGCGTGCATACCACCCCACCCACCATTGTTCTGAACACAATAAAGAGCACTCAGCAGAAGAGGAAGCAGAACATAGCAAAAGATCAGATGAGACAGATAGAGGATAAGAGGATCCCACCATGATGCAAATTCATCAAAACTCATAGTGGCGTAGGGTGTCTACTTTGTCTCCCCAAAAAGACACTCTGTCTCCCCACTACAGTCTCACAGGTGATCGCCAAGACTGGAAAAGTAGGAGATACACAAGACAAACTCATCTGGAGACCAGTTAGCATGTTAAGTGTAACTACAGGCATATTATTGTTGTCCTATTGTCCTATTTTGGGGAAAAGAAGAACTTTATGCTGGTCTAATTACATTTTTAGAATTGCGAAAGAGATTTAAAAGGACTGATCAGGCCAGACGAAACTCTGTTCCTGCAGACATCAGTGGAAAGGCCCCCTTTCCAATTCCAACTTTGCAATCAATGCAGAGGTTGAGGAATTGATGTGTATCATGAAAATTAAGAAATATGTGACCAACTAACAAAACCACAAGCATTATGGAATATTTTGGAACTTTCTGATCTAAGATTCTGAGAGTATGTTTGCAAATTTATACTTTGAAGGCTGCAGGGAGGTGTAAGAAAGATGATGAGCCCACAGTTATGACATGGCAACCATGTCAACAACTCTTATCTTAAGTCTTATCAAGAAGTGCCCTTCAGGCTGCAATTATAATATTATGACAGAACTATCTTGTTCCAAAAATGAACAGTCATCATCAGTCAATATACTGTGTGGTGAAGTTCTAGTTTTTGTTTAGCATCATCAGGACCTTTGAATAAAACAGGCATTTAAATAGATAATTTGTTTTGTCAGATCCTGTCTGAGAATTCTGATTCACACATCGCTAGTACCAGTTTGCCAAAATATTGAACTTCTGCCTTTATATGGGATCATTTTTCCTTCCCTCGCTCTTCTAAGAGATGGATAGAAACATTAGTGTTGTGATATGAAAGATTACATATAGATCTAAATGTAGCTCCAATGGCCTGTTGCTGATCTGTCAGTTTCTGACTTCATGGTTGAATGGCAGAGCTTTGACTATATCCCCAGACACTTAAGCCTGCTTATAATGCTGTAGAAGAAGCTATATATAATAAATCTAGATTAGATATGTAAAATGTGCTGCCATTTATACATAAATTGTTTACAAAGGATTTGCAGAGCACCATCGAAGACAATTACAGAAATGTTCCTAGGCAATTCTCCTGATCCATTATGAACCTGTAGATCAAAGAAGTTTCAAAAGACAAAATATATTTTACATGTCTTTCACTTATAAAGACAGCCAAATCAGATAAGAAATATTTTCCATTGCTAACCTCGGCCAAGAATGCTAACTAACAGTACAGTTCATAAGGGTCTCACTGAAAATAGCTGTTCTAAATATGTGGGTAGATTAGGCTGTCTAAACATTTGTAAAAGCACAAAGAAAGCTATTTGGAAAGGCTCTCTTTCATTTATAATTGTAATATTTTCATAGACTATGACTTTTATTGGCTACTGCATTTAATCTCCATTGGGTCTGCTTCCCTTCTTCCAGTGATGAGGATTAAGCAATAATTCCGAGTATCTTGAGACATACAGACCAGACCAATTGAACTCCAGCGTATGTATTACAGCTCTGATTAGGACAAGAGGAAATGGCCTCAAGTTGCACCAGGGGATATTTAGATTGGAAAAATGTCTTAACAGAAAGGGTTGTGAAGCACTGGAATAGGCTGCCTAGGGAAGTGGTTCTGTCACCGTCTCTGCAGTGTTTTAAAAGTTGTACAGACAAGGTTTTTAGGGACATGGTTTAGTGCTAGAGTTAGATTATGGTTGGACTTCTTGATCCTGAGGGTCTCTTCTAACCAAAGCTATTGATTCTGTGATTCTATGATTACTGCTTCGTCTTTTGATTGGAAATGCTGAGCAGACTTAAATTAATAGATTGTCCTAAATCTCTTAGCAAGTGGATTAGAACTGTAGACATGAACATGGAAAAACTGTGTCTCTCTGTTCTGATCATCCCGATCATCCATTTGCTAAATAGAGAGTGCAGGAGAGCTGAGCAGTCAGATGCTGCAATACAACATCTATGTCACTGCTGGAATCGTGTTGTCAGGGACACAGCTTTTCCCCGCAGGTTGCTCTCCATGGGCAGCCCTTGCATTGTGCAGGCATGCAGCCCCTCTGAGATAAAAGGGTGGAGACCACTGGGTCCTAAATCAGTTCCAGCAGGTGGCAAATCAGATCTGCTGGATGACGTTGAGCATGTAAATAATAATCTCACAATATAAACCTGTTCCATGGGAATTTTCTTTAAGGCACGGCGGTGTCAGCAGTACTCAGAGGCTGAAGAGGAAATGAAAGCAGTGAGCTGTCAACCCACTGGCACTATGTTCTGCTCAACCACAGGCTTGTGTTGTTTTTATTAAGAGCAACATCTCACGTATTTGCAAATCTTGTCCTCTTGCCGCTTGCCAGAATGCCATTTTCCAAAAGCTGAACAAAAGCCTTAAGGAGAGCTGAATACAGAGATTTTACCAACATACCCACTGCCAGGCTTGGTGTGAATAAAGGGTTCCAGCATTGAAATGTAGTGAGACACAAAAATCTACGTTAGTGCACAAAGTTTTAAAATATGTACAGAGGGGACTGCACTGAACTGGGCTGAGGGGTTTCAAAGACTTGGACAGTGAGTGGTTCCAGAACAGGTGCCTCTTCAGTTAACATGTTAGGTACAGTTGCCATCTGAGTGATGAATAATAACAGATTTACAGAGTTATCTTCTTGTTTCCAAATAAGGCAGCACACGAAGTATTAAGAGGTATTCTTAATGCCGTTTTACAACTCGCTTGCAGTCAGCAAAGTAGTTTTGGGCAATGACCAACTTCCTCAGGAGAATCTAGCACCTCTTTCAAAGGCAGTGTTAGGGCTAGATCTTTCTGTGTGTGTAAGCCCTATCAGAGAATTGAAGCTCTGTATATGCCGCCTCTTGGTTTTGGGCATATATATATCTATATATCCATGCATGCATGTACAGATATTCTTTGAACAAACATACCAAAGTAAATATCAAAGCACTGTTTTCAGCTTCAGCTATGGGTAACCTAGCAGTCTTGTGCACTGAAAATCTGAAGCCTAACTTAACCTCTGAAACTCTTTGCACTGGGCCATATCACACAGTATGAGAGGTGTTACTGGTACCTACAACTGGATTCTTTTGCTCTAATTTTGGCCTGCCTCCACTGACCCTACAGTGAGTCCAGGGTGACCAACTCAGGTACAGATGGATTCTGTCTTCAGGGTTGCAAGCAAGTCCTTAAGATGTTCTTCAGCCATGTAGAAAATCAGAGTGTTTTCCAGATGCATTTTTCTTCTGCTTCTCATATATTGCCTGGAAAACATCAATTTCCTAGAAATATTTTAAATTATTATGCCAAATAAGCCAATGACTTACTACTTCTTCCAGAATTCACAAAGTAGCCCATCTGGGGTTGTTGCTTCATCTGAATTGAAATATTTCAATGCTGTGTCCTTCTTTCCTCAAGGTGAAATGAGGTCTTCCAAAATTTTCTGCAGGTCCCTTAGGCTTTTAGACATATTGACTGTTTCTTAAATAACTTCTAATAAACCTACTTTCTGCATTAGTGGCTATCATGTAGCATTAATGTCTAGCATAGGATTTCCCTTTAGATCAGTTAACTCCTTATTTGATTCAATCTCTTTTGGCAGTACATATTGCTTTCATGTTTAGAAGCTGCCCCCCATTATTAGCTATATTTGTTTCACAGTCACACCTCTACCATGCAGGCTGCAGCAGGGATTACTTAAAAGTAAGGAAATAGCTTTTGTTCTGTGTTGAACTATGGAATCAATTATGCTCTGCTACCACTGAGAGAAGTAATGATGTTTGGTAGGAGACATGGTTTACTATCTGAGCTGTATAGTATGTCTCACTAGAGGTGATATAGAAATATTACATACACGTCTGTTAAATTCTGTAACTCTGCAAGTGGTGTATGTTTTCTAATGTTAGAAGAATTCAGAAGGACTTCCTTCTCAATTATTAATTAAATTCTTAAGTGTGGTGTGCCATTTGCACATTATTCTATGCTTTACTCTTCAGTGAAGCCAAGCTGACATTGTCAAATTCTAATTTTTGCACTAAAAGGATTTTTGGTGTGTTGAAATTTCAGTGAATACCACAGTGAGAAACATTCATATGTTTGTAGTACGCATACGTTTGCTAACTACTAGCAAGCTAAGAAACACCATATTTCCTTGGGGTGACTACTGCTGCAATAAATCAGCTGATAGGAATCCTGCTAAATTACACTGACCACATTCCCTCCACTTGCTGTGTTTGGTTCCCAGTGATCCTCTCTGACAACAGGCAGAGGTGAAGTAGCCAAGTCCTGAAGTTCTCAAGAATGTAATCTTTTTTATTCTATACCTTCCAAATCCCTATTTTTTCCTTTCCATCCATTCTTTCATGCTTCTACTTAATATTTTTTTAAAATGAAGGGTACACCTCAGTAATTTTCTTCTGCCTTTTTCTCCAGCTCTCATACTTTTAAGGCTAGAATTACAAAATTTGGGAAACCCCCATAACTCTTTCAAAAGCAGTTATCTCCACCTGCAGTTCACTCCCAAACCATGGCCTGATTCCTGAATAACTCTGCAGACGCTAAATCCCTCGCACCAGCCCCTCCTTTATGAACATCTGTTCACACCAAGCCTAACCCACTTTTATGCTTACCTTACAAATTGATTTTGGATGCCACAAAATCTCCCCCTCAAGCCAACCTGCAGATTGTTGGTTTTGGCTCGGTACAGTTGGCTGATACTGTTCTCCAGAGTGAATGAAGAGTGTTAAGTCAGCCTAGGTCTCCAAGGATGGTATTACCTTAGAAAACAGTATCACATCCTCCCAAAGGATTTATTCTTAGAAAGGCACTTCAGGTTAAAGAAGCATCTTCCAGCTTTCCTATCAGATGAATAGCGCTATTGATCGTGAAAATTGAAAGGACTTGACATACTTGTTTTGCATGGGATTGCCTAATGATTTTGCATTTCTCTCACCTTGAGCAATGACAATAAGTCAGCCTTGACTGGTTTTGATTATATTTGTGTTTTTGTTATCTGCAATTTTAAATCATCAGATGTTAACTGCAAACTAGACTATTTTGGCTGCAAAGAGGTAGGAAAGTCTTCTCACAAAAATTTTTAAAATTCATGAAAGCGTGTCCAGTGCTTTTATAATAGGTTTTCAAATAAATTATTTTTAAAAGCCCTCAAATTCTGTAACTAGATTTTGCAGGCCATCATTCACTGAAGAGTGCTTGTGGCAAATGGAAAGCAAAATGCTTCTCCCATTCAGTACACCGGGTCCCTCATCAAAAGTAACAAACATACCAAAAATACTGCAAGAATGATAAAACACTCAGAGAAAACTTAGACAAAATGTAAACAAAACAAAACAAAACAAAAAACGCAAAACAAAACAAAACAAAACAAAAAACCCAAACACCGAAAAAGCAACAAAACAAGAAAACAAGCACTACCATGCTGTAAAGTTGCCCTACGAAGAACAATTGCAATGTAATGTCTTTTTAAGACACTGCAGCCAAAATAACAATACTTTTAGCTAGAATATGCAAAAGTATCTCATAAGAAACAAAAAAGAAACAAAATCTAAACTTCCTTCTCATTTTTTCGGTTTTGCTAAGGTAAGACATTGCATCAATTCTCTGAGCTTTTTTTGAGCAATCTTCTGTGGATATGGTAATATACAGAGACAGAAGCAACACAGGGTGGCTATTTTAAAAGATTAGGTGTTATAATTAAGTTCAAAATCACCATGACATTGAACTTACCTCAAAAACAACAGGTGAAAAGTGACTGGTTTTATGGCAAATAGAATACTACTCGGCTACCTTCACTTATTGCATTTGTGCATTCAGAGGGCTGGGTTAGAAACTCCAGTTCTATGTACAAATGTGCATGGAAACTTTGTTATGCAAGAAGAAATAAGCAAGTGTATTTGTGATTAAAGTGACCTGTTGAATCAGGCGCACTGTCTCCTACCTTGTTCATGACCACAGAGTCATTCATCCGTAACCATGTTACTGTGACCCTGTGCTAAATTTAGCATATTTTCTCACTAAGGTCCTGTTACTTCACATACTATGACCACCTCTGGTCATTCTCCTAGCAATTCAAAGCCAAGATCTGATATGCTGGTTACAGCAATTGAATACAGTTCTGACCTCTCAACTGCAGGTCTGTTCACACACACTCATATGATGCATATCATGTGTTTGGAGTGGTTCACTAGGCCCAAGTCCCTGTCTTTACTATTCTTCTAAGAAGTAATGAATTTGTAACCTATGCCCACAAAGACAAAAGAGTTAATTGGTGGTGCTACATGCTTGTAATGCTTGGTATTTTCTTATTCCTCATCTGCACTTTTTATGTCAAAGTAGCTAACAACTGTATCTTGTACTGCAAATAAGATCAATTTCTGATACAAATCAGAGCCACTGCAATAGATAATCGTGAATTCCGTTTTACGCAGCTAGCAGGAGGAAATGTATTACAAATGTGAAAGAATTATACGATGCTGGGATTCTGCTAATCCTGAGGGCAACCTTCTGTGACTAGTGCATGGTGTGTGGAGAACCGTTGCCAGGAGGGGGACTTATCAGATGAGTGAGGGCTGTGGGCTGTGCCCCTCAGTTCTCTCCAAGCCTCGAGGAACAAGCTGCTTGCAAATCCCTGGACTGCCGACTGCTGCTCCCACGCTGTGCAGAAACATCTGCTGTCTGTGAGAGCAAAATCACTGACCAGCTGCTTAACTAGGAGATGTGTCTGGTTTAAAGGAAACACCCAGGCAACTTAAAGAACTAGCTCCCTGAAAACTCATCTCTAATGGATGCATGTTGCCTTCTATTTATTCTTTCCATTCAATCCCATGTGAATTCTCTGATGAAATCCACACTCTGAGTGACATTTTACCTCTGGTCTTAAGGCTTCTGCAACACCCTCTCTCATGAGGACAGTAAGAGTAGAGTTCATATTGCAGTCTTCCTCAGTAGAGGGCTTTTAGTAGAGCCTCCATCCCTCCCTGTATGCAGGAAGTTTGCATTATCACTTGCATAATAGTTTGTGAGCAGTCTCCTTCAGTCCGTCTGTTTGAAACTGGCTGGTGGGTAGGCTACTGTGAACTGACTGACACCAAAGACACGTCTCACATAGTAGAGGTCTTTCCTCACTACCTCAAATAAATGGAAACAAGATATTGTTTGCAATACATTGTTTGCATATATTATTAGGTACTTCTGACTGAAGTAAACATGCATTGCTATCCTGCACTGTTTCTCTTTCAAAGTCTGTCTGTAGTAGATCTGTACATTAAAATATCTTATTACCATTAGCATCCGCAATTAATCTTCCCAGTGCAGTCTGACAATTAACAAATCTACAGAAACCAAATGAAGAATGAACAATGAATGTACCACATGAACAATGGTTCTGTTTGAGCTGTCTGTGTTTAATTCTTTCTCCCAAATAATTAATCTGCCCTGACATTAATACAGCAGGTATGTCCGAAGGTATTTAGAATGCCTCCTCACTTCAAAAAAGAAGAAAAAGTAGAGTTGTCAGTTATACAAACTTTTAACTCCCACCAAATGGAACTGTTTAGCTTAATTAGCAGTAATTAGGTAGCCTTCATTCACCAAAGCAGAGTCCCAAACTCTCACTTGAGGTTTTTTTTGAACCATCAGAGAATCCAAATGTTACTCTTAGAAATAAAAGACCATGCTTTTCTATAAAGAAAATGTTTCTTCTCTCACCAAGTCCATCACCAGTTGAGACAAAGAAGTTCAGTCCTGTTGCTGGTATACTTTGACCTTTCATTATCCAGAAAGCAATGAAAACCTTACAAAACCAGTGTTAATCCATAGTTACTCTTCCAAGGGACCCAGATCTTTCCAAACAAGTCACCTCTAGACAGTAGCCAGTATCTTCCCATTCTCCAGTCCAACACCTTGAAGTCAGACTTGCCATGCTGGGATTACACCTTCCAGTTCTTGTTGCTTTGCAGTCAGTGGAAGTTGATCTGACCTTAAGTGATATTTAGATCAATAGAGATATTCTGCTCCCATTTACAGAAACACAGCTTCTGTAAAGCATTTTGCTGCTCTGTCCTATAAGCAGAATTTGTGAACAGGTAACTGCCTTCTGTTTCCAAATGCTGCAGACAGAGAGCATCACAAAAAATAAGTTTTTCACCCTATAAAGGTAAAATTCTTTATCCTGTTATGAATCACACCCAGTTTATAACATTGGTCTCATTCTCCCACTTTCCTTCTCAAAAATAGTAAGCTTCTTACCTTTAAGAAAGCAGTGTGCGTGCTTGACTTCTTGGTCCATCTTGAAGTCCAGGTACACACCTTCGTACTTGCATGTACCTAAGGAAGAAGCAGGGAAGGAAAATATTGTTTACGTATTTAGAAGGTAATTTGAAAGAGGATGTATAGGACTCCTGTTCAAACTAGCTTGCTTTTCTTTGTTCCTCACAAGTTAGCTGTTATATCCTAGAAAAATGGAGTAATAGTTGAGGAAGATTTCTACATTAGTAACATTGTGGCTGTAGTAATAGAAGCTATAATGGCAGCTGTGTGAACATAATGTGGAAACGCAGAAAAATGAAACTTCACTGTAAAGACAAAGCCAAACAGAAAAAAAAACATGAAATGGGAAATCTGGCTGAGGGAGAACAGTTTGAGGTTAATATTTAAAACACTTCCTCGGGTACACTGAGCAGAAGTATGTAATGTCCATTACGAAGGAAGAGGTCATGCACAGTAGTTGCTTCACCTTTCTGCTTGACAGTTCCAGCTCAACATCATTTTTCTCTGTATTCTCTAAGTATTTATGTACCTACAAACTCTTCAGAAGTAACAGGGAATTTGAAAAAGGACAGAAAATAATAGTGTGAATGGAGACATGTCTTGTTGCTATCACCATTCACACAGTGGAGCAAATTAAGGGAAACTTAGAACAATTAAAAATTTAAGCAATATCACCTTTCACTGGAAATACTATGCTTATCTTCAGAGATTACAGGCAAACCAGAGGAATCACCACCCATGGACTGATACTCACTGGCAAATGCTGGTGTTCGAAGGGTTACATCAGACTGTTTTAAAACAAAAAAATCTTTATAGAAATCGATAACAATTATGAAATCCCATCCATGCAAGTGATGTGACCAGAACTTGAACAAATAAAACCGATGGAAACGTCCACTAGGAATAGCAACACAGTAAAATAATTTTTCCAGTGAGTGTTTACTTGGCTTACCCTTATTTGGAAGTATTTCTAATTAAGAGGCAATTCCAGATTTACATAAGAAAGTCCTTTCATTTCCATCCCTCTGCCAAATAAAACAGTGTAAATGCATTTGAGTTAGACATTTCAGTTTTCCAAAATGTACATCAGCCCTGCCTAAAAGAAAAGCAATGAGGATTCTTTGGAACTTCCTGCAGTATTGTATAACAACCCTGAGGTACTTCTGCATTCATCTGTCTGCAGCTGAACAAAAGAAGCCCAGCTAGTTACTGGGAGGGACAGCTGTATTATTAAGCCGTTTAGCTGTAAGGAACAAGGTTAGGAGGTCAGCAGAAGACTGCTGAGGTTGAAATGCTGACAGACATTTTTCTATCACCTCTTTGTCAGTGGAATGCTGCTGATGGATTTGATCACCTTGCAATTCTCATAAAGCCGCCTCCTTTTCAAAGTTAACAATTCAGGGATTATTCCTGGAAAAGCTGCTGCTGATCTTGTCTTTTTTTGAAAACAAACAAAGCTAAATAAAAATAAAATCCTCGAGACAAATTTAACTGTCTTAATAGAGAATTACATTTCTTCTTAAGAATTCTAAAGAGGTTTGAAAGCTATTCAAAGCTCATGCAACTTTTTGGGGAGCCCTCAAGGCATTATTGTTTCATCCCCATGCTATCCCACAATATATTTTCTTCATGGGGTTCCTCATAGACCACAGGAGGCCTCACAAGATGGTATTCTGTTCATACACATCAACAAGGAAAAGTTCGTGCTGAACTGGCCACAAATGCCCAGACAAAAGTGAAGCAGGAGCACTGTCATCTTCTGTGCTCGCAGAGACCATTCACATATATCACATGGTCATAGACGTGATCTTTCCAGGTCTCTGCTGATTGACATCAGCTACTTTCACTTCTGTTTGACAGGAAAGGTAACTGTCCACCAATGGACCAAGTGGAGCTCCATGGGTACCAGGCTGCACAGAGGTTACTACACATGTGCACGAAATCCTCTTCCAGCAAAGACTCTGTGTTCTGCCTGGACAAGACAGCTGGGACTCTCTAACAGACAATGACAATTTCCTGAGCTCAGTTATGCACTTGATCACGTTGCAGTTGCTTTTTCATCACGTATTTCATCATAATGCTGCAGCAATAGTTTTACTGAAATCACAAAACCAAAATAGCAGAGAGCCTCATATAGATAACTTCTTGTAGACCTTACATGCAGTACACTCTTTATAAACATTGGATAAAAATGAAGTAAATTGAGTTTAAAATTCACACACTAGCAATGCTTCATGAGACTTAGACCTAATCTGGTACTATGAACGTGTGAGCAATGTATGCAATGCATTCCAGTGCTATTAGGTAGGTTTTGTTATATTTCAAAATATGTGAACAACTGCATTACACCTGCCTAATTTTTCCATGAAAAGCAAACAAAAAAAAAGAGTGCCTACAAAAAAATAGAGATTTCAGAAAGAGATTTGCTTTCTGATTAACACTTTTATTACATACGCTAAGACTTAATTTCACACATAGACCAAGGAAAGGCAGACTTGTATTTTTTAAGAGTGAAAACTCCTTTAGTGGGAAGAAAAAAAGAAAAAAAAATAGGTTGTAGTCTTACAGGTCTCCTTTCATACAAAGAGGTTTGTCTCCCTCTCCTGTGGCTCATACAGACTTCCCAGAGCATTTGTTTGGGGATGAGGATGATTGACAGACTTTTCACTGCTGACAAATGCCTCAGTCTTCCTTGGTCTTGGAGCACCTCTCCAAACTGGAGAGTCTGCCAAAGAACAGAAAAGGCCACAGGACACCTTGGGTTCAGACAGATGATAGAGGAGCTGCCTGCCTTCTAAGCAAGTATCTTAAAATGTTAAAAAATTGAAGCTCTTTGATGTTCTTTTTCTTCCTGTAACTTTACCAGTACAATCTTTGTCACCACCACTAGATAGTCCCCTAATTAAGGACTGAACCAGTTGAGGAACAACTGGCCCTTAGCAAGTTGTCTTACATTTTAACCAAACACACAGTCTCGGGACACACAAAAGACACAGATCAGAACTAAACTAAACTGATAAATTCCCTTTCTAAAATGAAGAATTACCTATGCTCTGTGCCCTTCAAAGAGTTTCCATTCAGACATCTCTAATTTTATCACCCCTAACATATTTTCCTTCCTTTCCTGGGTTTTATTGGTAAATGTGTTCTTAATTATAAGAAAAGAAACATTGCCACACATAAGCTACACAACCTATTGAAATCACAGCTGCTCCAACGGGCAGACACTGGCATTTCTAGCACTAGTATGAGAGGCAAGAGTAGATATGTCCACACTATAATAAATTCTCCTTTTACACATTAGAAATGATTTATCAGCCTTTTAAATATGTCAATTTTATTGCCAAACTGAATGAAAATATTAAAAGTGAAATAAAGAAAAGAGGCTGAGATGGAGTGGGGTCTGCATACCAGAGCAGTCATAAATTTTTCGACATGGGGCCTCAAATGTTTCCATAACTATTTTACAATCATATTTTAAAAGACATATTAATTTAATGTTTTTCTTCAATCTTGCTCCATTTTCTAACTTCTACGGTGTATTGTGTTTAATTTCCTGACTCAATTATAATTTGCAACTAAGGTATGAAACAATGTCTTAAGATGTTATAAAAAATGAATTAGTCTTCCTCAGTGTTCTTTTTCTTCTAGTAGCAGTTGTGTCCTGACAGAATAAAAAAACAAAATAGTTTGCATTCAGATACTGTACTAGGTACAGTTATTCATAATTCCAGAAACACTATAAGCTGTGCAGTAAAAGAGATTTTTGGATGGGGATCAGCCAAGATTTTCTCCAGTTTGGATTCTTGAAATGCTCTTTATTGGACAGACCCAGTGTTCAATGCAGCTGCTTCTGTGGGTCTCAGATCCACACAATGCATCCTCTAGAATAACTGCTGTTTGTTAAGTAAACTATATGTTGATAATCATCTGTGCTTTTTTTTGACTCACATATTGTGGCACTAACTGTGTTTTACCTAACATCTTGCTTCACCTACCATTGCTTTTCTGTTGTACCTCTCACCTTTCCAGTCTTTCTCCTTCTCCCCATCTCCTCCCCTCAGTATCAATGAATTACAACCTGAGATGCCATTCTACAACCATCCTCTCTTTTTAATTCCTCTCTGCTCTCCAAAAATCCTTTAAGTCTCAGACCCAAGCAGCTCTGCGGTAACGTTACATTTAGGTATTCAGACATCGACCTGACCTCTCTTTGCACATAGAACTAACTTCAGTTAAACATCATTTTACGCCAGTTCACGATTCTTCCTGTGTAGTTACAAATGCAAAATTGTAGCCTCAGATTATAGACTGTTTCAGGCAGGGATCACAATTGTGTGATTCTACAAAGTGCAGAAAACACTTTCAACAGCTAAAAAAAAAATTCTACAATCAAGAAAAAGATTTCTTATTGGAGATAGTATTTAAGGATTGCAAGCCAGTGGCATGGTGTTGAGGAGAGCAAGAAGGAAAAAACTATTTCATTTTTAAGAGCAATAATAACCTCCAAGTCAATAATTTCCTGGCGGTTAATGACCAGACAGATTAAGATCTCCTCCAGATGGCCATTAACTGCCAGGAAATAGCCAACTCATTGGCCATTAGTGTTTAAAACACCATTAGGATACTGCTCTTCATTAGTCACATTCACATGATGTGAATGCACTGAGGATATGAATGTTGCAGAAAAACTTAGTTTAGAAAGACGAAAGAACAGAACAAAAATGGCACAGCAACAGATGCATAGATGCACTGATGCAGGGCTGTATTGCTGCTAGAACCCTAAGAATATGATGCTTATGGAAATCCCTGTCAAAGATTTAAGCCTCCACACACTAATCCACTTACGTGCCTTCTCTGATGTCCTGAAGGGACCACCCCAAAGGGTGAAAGGTTAGTCTCCATGCCAAATCAACTGATGGTTTTCCTGCTAAGATGTCTGAAAAATATGTGACTGTTGAGATTAGGTTACTTGACCAATATTAACAGAACTAAGACAAAAATAACAAAGCTTAGAAAACACAACCATTTAGTCTTAGGGTACATATACACACACACGTATGTTAGCATATTCAAAGAGGGACTAAAATTTCTTCCAAGTGATCTCTAAACACTGTGGTTTACTATAGTTTATATATAGTTTACTATGATTTATATGTAGTTTACTATGATTTATATGTAGTTTACTATAGGACTATAGGTTTTGGAATCGTGCTGTATCTACATATAACTGTTGCTTGCTCTTGTTAAAAAAAATTGTGCAGGAAAACTAACTGGTATACCCACAAGTAATATGAAAACATGTGAATATCTATGAACTGAAAAAGGAACAAACTGTGAAGTTATAAGTAAAATAATGGTGGAAAAATAACCTGTTAATGTCACCAATCCAAGATAACTAGAGGGTAGCAGAATTAAGGAGAACTGTCTTCAAAAGAACAGTGACTGCACCTACAGCTGTATTAGTTTTAGTCAATTTAACAACAGATACAAATACTCCTGCTTAGTCATCAGCCAGTCCTTTTCTGAAAGAGAGAGAAAGGACAGTCTTACTGTATCTTTTCCAACTTTAGATAGCATTTCTGTGATATATTTTACACAAGGGGCGTATTAAACCTTGCCTTGGAAAGATAAAGCTAGTGAAGAACTTACAATTTTTTCTGCAAAATTAAACATCGCTGATTGCTCGCTTGGTGCTGGTGCTTCAAGGCTTTCCCACTGTAGCCTACAGGACTGATGCTACAGCCACACTTAGCCGTTTTGAGACATGAGAGAAAGTCCTGGATGACATGCTTGGGGCAAAACAGAACAGTTAGAGAGGGCAGGGTTTCTTTCAATCCATGTACTTTGCATTGTTATGCTAATATCAAAATAATTTCAAACAAGCTCAGAACAGACTTCTGAATGCCCTGCATAGCAATGACTTAGCACGCCCAGATGTACTATACAATTTTTCATCTAGTTATTAATACTTCTCCTAGTGATTTATATGCTTTTCATCTTCATGTGCCCTGTTAGGCCTGTTCTGATGAGCAATTAGCTGGTTTGCTCACTACTTGATTACCTCATCCCTTTCTTAGCAAACAAGAGTCCCTGCCAATTCTAGGGTACAGAGGTCTTACAGAGTTCGATGCTAAAGTAGAAAATGCTCCTCTGTGCACAGACAAAAGCAATGCCAGAAACTTTCTTTTTACAAGGAGGAAACATGACTTAGGTTCCAACTTTTAACAAGTTAGACACAACACAATCAAGTTGTATCTGAATGTCACCTGCCTCAGGCAGGCAGTATGCACAGAATATTCCCTTCATCTGTTGATGGCAAAATATCTACTGACTTCAGGAAGGCCAGAATTTAACTCCAGAATTTTTCAGGTAAAGTAATTTGTATCATTAGGAATGCTAATATAGGAAAAACCTGACAATGGTCTTTCCCCAGATGATTTTATTGAAAATAATGTAAAATACTGATTTGTGTGTATTCTCCCTGCATGACTTCAAGGAAGTTTGTATGAGGATATTTTACAAAATAGCAAGCTGCAATAAAAGGGTGGTTCTGAAGAGAACAATGCGGAGAGCAAATCAGGGGATCAGGCTCTGTACCCAGCCCTTCTGCTAATCTGGCTGGGTAGACACATCCTAGTCTATTAACAGGCCTTATAGTTGGAGTAGTGTCCATCATTTTCCCCATATTTTCTGATGTTCTTCCAGCACTTTTACCTGTTACTGGCTGAAGATATGTGAAAGACAAACAAATGGTTAAAAAAAAAAAAAATCCTCCCTTTTTTATTAAGGAGGGGAAAAAAAACACCAAAAATCCCCTACCACACAGACCCACTACGTTCTTGCCAGAGGGCAGTAAATGTCAACACTGTGGTATATTTCCTGCTTTGAAAATGAAGCAGTTTAATTCAGAACCATTAAACTTCACAGCAGTGGAAACCCCTTCCTGTGTGTTGTTTTTCTGTTGGGCCAATATATTAAATCATTCAACGCTGCTGCCTGCTAGAGACTGAATCCTCAACAAACGAAACTACTTCTGCAGTCAGATTTCTGCAATAAGGCTATGCTTTGATCAGAGCCTTCTTTCTTTCCCTAAGGATGAGTTAACCTCATAAAAATGCATATCCTGCCCAAATGTTTGTTTGCTCTCATTTATTCCTCCCTTAGTACTAATAGCAAGATCACTGAACAAACAAACTACTGAGCCTGGGTATAAATACCCACCCTTCAATGGCCATTTGTCAAAGGTGACCAAGGCCATCCCACAATTCATGCTTTACTTGTAGGCTGGGCAGCTGCTGTTTTTCTTGTTTTGGTTCAAAGACACCCATTGAGAACAAGCATCTGGTCTTGCAGGGGGAGAGACATGAAATCTGAACAGTATGAGCAGACACAAGTCTGATTTTTTTTTTTTTTAATCTGTCTACAAATTCTTCTGTGCTCTGCCCTAGTACAGGTAGTAAAATCCTTACTGAGAATGTATGTAACCACTGCTGCCTACCACTAAAGGCCTTGTTCAACAACACCTGAATTAAGATCTGGTAGTGCAGATTCCTGCCCTTAACTGTAGCCCCCTCATCAACATCCAGGAGACTGTGGAGCAAGACAGAGAAGGGTCATCTGTAAAAGAGCTTGGTCCAAAATCGTGGTCTTATTCTCTATTTTATAATAAAATGCTATAAACAAAGTTGGATGGACCACACCCAGCTGCAGACATAGTGCCCTCCCTCAAAGTAAAAACAAATGATCTCTTGTAGTAGACAGTACAGGAGGTGGCCACTAAGTGTTCAACATGCTGTAGCATTCCCCTAAAGAATCTCTAATGCAGACCTCGTGCTGCTTCTAGCATTTAGGGATTTAGATTTGCAGTGGCTCTGTCAGTGATGCTGGTTTTTGAGGTTTCTTTGGGGGGTAAACAGAAGCCTCAGTCACAGCAGGAAAGGTACCGACATCATCCAGCCACTGTCACAACTGGAAATGTTCTGCCAGCTTAAACAAAAAGATTAAGAGGACTGAGCTGTTCCCACACCCAGTGTCCCTTTCCCGTAGATAAGGGGAAACACCAGAGCTGCAGAACAGTGAGAGGCTTGTGCTTAACCAGCAGACATGCAAAACTGAAAGGCATCTATTATAAATACAATGTTAGTAGTACATATAGAAATGTTTTTTCAATATGCATTCATCCTCTTTTTCTCCTATAAATGTTATTCTTAATAAAGATAATAAAACCAAAGAGCCATATATCTCTGCAAAACAGATAAACGTATTTAAAAATGAAGGAGTTATGTATGACTGCCTTACGTCATGCAGCAAGGGTGCTCGGAATGACTTTATATCAGAGGTAATGTAATGTTCAATCTTAGGGAGTTATTAACTGGTGATGATTAGTTAATAAACATTAATTCCGTCCTTCCACTGAGACAGCAGTCTAAACTGCAATGGCCTTATCAACTATGAAAAATGCAAAAGGTCATGTGCACTTTTATCAACTGAGTCAAAGCAACAATTATATTCTGGCAAAGAAATTCTCCTGTGGCAGTTGTGTTGAAAAAAATGGCACCATTCTTTTGGTAACAAATAGCTGACTCTTATCTTGGTTATTTGAATTGTTTTTAAGTTCCGGGACACGTCTCTGTGACCCCCAAAATCCTGGCACAGCAGTCAGAAATGAGTAAGATTTTGTTCTGGATGGACAAAACAGCATCAGATGTTTGACTTTAAAAGTAAAATCAAGTAGTCTACACCCTCATGTTAAGTCTACAAGACCTGGCAACACTGTCTGCAGAAGGAAAGCAGCTGGAGAAGGCAACATTCTTTTCCTTGGTGATGAGGCTTCCTTAAAACTTGTTTTTATTGATGTCCAACAAATCCATGAAGAATAGGAGTTCCAAAGTTTCACCTGCTTGCATGGCACCCTCGTGAGTAATACCTTTAATTATGTCCATGGTGGTGGCAAGAGCAGCTCTAGTTCTTTGTATGGGTCCTGTGAAAATGTGTGGGGCAACAGGTTTCCAGCCCCATCTCACACTGGTATTTGAAGGAGGCAGTGTCAGTGGCAGCAGCAGCCCCTACAGATCATGCACCATTCACTAGCACAATAAACAGCATTTAACTGCTGCTCATTTCTCATATAAAACGTGCTGGGATTAATGGGTTTGAGGAGCATTTCGAAGCAAAGTCTGTCATACCACCAACAGCTTACCTAACGTGGAAAGTGACCAGTGGAAAGCTATGTCTTGGGTATAAGAAATAAGAGCCTTCCCCTCCTCTCTTCTGGCATAGCATGGGGTAAAACAGGCAACTCAAGACCTAATAACATTAGGAAGCAACCTCATTTGATCAAAAGCAGCTGTATAAAATGCAGACATCTGCATCTAAGATACTTCCTGAGGTCAACAGGCCTGATTCAGCTTCAGCTAAAGTGGAAATCTAAATTAAAAACAAAATCCTTATCTTCTCCAGTGACAGCCAAGACATTTAAAATCAGGTGAAATAATTCCACGCTTTGCATTTCCAAAAAACCTGTCATACAGCATCAAGCCCAGAGTTCTCCAATTCAACATCCATCTGTGATTTTTGAAACTTCAGTTACAGAGTTTTCTACCCTTTCCAGAAATACGTACTTGCTCCATCCGGCTGGAGGAACCATAAATCTCCTACTCTACTTACTATTTTGGCATATTTGCAGTACTTCACACAGACAGTGTATTTAGACAAATGGCAGGAGGAAAACACTTCTGCATGCGCATAAGTGGAAACCTCGGCTATGAACAGTATCTATACTCTATTACTCTGCAAGTTCCTGATTTTGCACATCTTGAACTCAGCTGCACCTCTGTATTTCAGCACTAAGTCCATTGTTTCTTCATGACTGCTTTCTGTCACAATACAAGATTAGTGGATGAAAAGAATGCAGCAAATACCACCCTTGAATTATAGCAATCTGCCTTACAAAATCGCAAAATTAATGCAAGCCAGCTAGCATGAAAACAGTCATGTGGACTGAAAAACTCCATGAAAATAAGCAAAGGGAAATTACAAATAACTAAGTACAGAGATCAGGGGAGACAGCTAATGGAAGATATAGGGATCAGTGTAAATCTGGTTTTATTTAAAGTATGTATTTAGGATCAGGAAAAGTAAAGGGATACCACATAAATGCCATTTTTAGATGTTACTAAACTGGGAGGAATGTCAAGCACCAGTCAGAAGGGAGAAATCATGCAAAGTGTCTTTGATCAAAAGCAGAGGGTGAGAGCTTGATGAAAACATGTCTGGGAGAAACATTTATCTGGAGGAAAGCAAGTAATCTGAAAAACTAATGCATGCAATAAGCAGCAGGAGACACAGTAACAGTGGCGCTGAATGGCAAAAATGGGTAATAGGAGTAGCAATGTAGAGAGACCTTCATATGACAGTGTTGTACCCAACATGACCCAAGATGCAATTTGGAGTTTCATGTTCAGAGAGTTCCCCTAGTGCGAACAACACAAATACACACAAACCCCATGCACTGACTGGGACACTGCTGGGGCACCAAGGGGCTGGGAAAGGCCAACAGGCCAATATTTTGTTTTTTTCAGGTTCCTTTCCCTCCACATCCATCAGCACCAACAGTATCACGCATGTTCTGTTTCTGGACAAGGCAGCAGACATGAGGATTCACAGCCCCGTTGTAAGCATATGGCTTCCGTTGCCACAGATTGTACTCACTTCTGGGCCTCAGCTTTCTGGTGTTGCAAACCAGAAAAAAAAAAAAAAAAGTTCTAAAAAAGATTTAGGGAGAAAAAGCAGACTGTACTGGCAGAAGGAGCTTGGTCCTAAAACTGTTAAGGCTTTGTATATGTAGCACAGGAAGAAATATTAATACTAGTATTTGCTAGCAGGAGATGCACCATTGCAGTGTTGTTAAGTCTTATGGTATTTAATATGAATTAATGCCCCACGTTCTGAAGTAGAGTTATGCAGCAAGCTCTGATTATTATTTCTTTTTAAAGTAAACTGTAACTTTTTTTTTTTTTTTAAATCTGCCTGAAGACCTGGTTCCAAATTTCAGTTGATAATGCTGTTATATAAGCTTTTAAAATAGCTATAGGTACTGGAACTAACAAAACAAGATCACAGAAGAAAAGGTATTTGCATTGTAAGGGTGTTTGGAAGATGCCAAATAAGATTACGCCCCATTCGGGTCATCCGATCAAGGACCCTGTCAGTGCCAAAGGGGATAAAGTATGAAGGGGAAAACAATAACACGGAGACACAACCCTGGTAGACAAGGAATGACAGAAGCACTGCCAAAGACCAAAACTCTCCAGTCACTACTTGATGGGCCGTCAAGAAATTACAGACCTAGCTTTGGCAAAGGCCAGCCTGAGCATTGTAACTGATAAGAAGGTGGAAGCAAGAGGAACATAAGGATTTGGGATATTCCAAGGGTGTCAGTGGGACTATGCCCAATTTAGGGAAGGTTCAGGGAAGGAAGCTAGGGAGGAACAGAGAGGGACTAGGCAGAAAAGTTTATAAAAGGGGCCAGTTGCTTTTAATATCCATTAACAGATATCACGAAAAAAACACTAGAATTATAGAATATTACAAACTCCTTGGCACATAAAACATGCAAACAGAAGTGGTACTTCCCGTAACATTTGGGTTCATTCAGCCTAATGAAACAAAATACTGTTTCGTCTCTGACCTCCTGTTATAGGACACTGGCCGTGTAAACACTGATGAGTCTACCATGGTCTTTCAAGACTTGCTCTTGTCAAGAGCCATTACGGCTGATGACTGAAATGTGACGCCAGAGAACACCCCTAAAGCATTACTTAGCTCACGTTCCATGCTGGGATCTTAACTGCATCGTGGCTGTGCTTTAAGGGAAGCATGGGACACCCTTCTATTAATTTATGAATTTATCCCTTCCCGTATCTGGCATCCAGGCTCTCTGCCCTGTGTAGGAACTCTGGAGTTGGATCAACAGCTGAGAAGACATATGGCAGTGAGTATGAGCTGAACACACCCTGCGAGAAAGGACAATATGGGAATAATGAAGAGCTGCGGCGGATTGTTTCAACAGCTTGCAGAGACAGAAATTTAGGAACAAGCAACAATTATGTCTCCACGGTAGGGGAAAGAGAGTATTTCCCTGAAGTGACAGGGCTGGGAAAGAAGTCCTGGAGTAAATTCATCTCTGTTTTCATTAGTGAGAAACTGCTACGTATAACAATTGGAGATCTATGAAATAACTGAATATATACAATCAATTATTTCTTGGGAATTTATTAGAGGTGGAGGCAGAAGAAATGAGAGGCTAAAGCAATTCAGACAGACGTCTGGGTTTTGCACTGCTCTAAGGTTTGAATATGAAATGAACTCTGTTTCTTGGTTTACTGTGACGATGTGGCAGAGAACAATATGCTAACAGGAACGTCATGTGCTAGGCTTTACATACTTATATATAAATGCCCACAGAAGAAGAAGGACTCAAATCTTTTGCCTTGAACTGTTTTGGGGATAATTTTAAATAAATGTATGTGAAAATTATACAATGCTAGAGAAAAAGAGAAAAGAAATTATTAAATCAATCAGTTCAGCATCTATCCAACTGCTCAGCATCTTTTTTCCAAGTAGCAACAAGCATCAGGTACTTCAGGGGAAAGTAAGAAATCCTACATTAGAAAGATTAAGTATATTTCTGTTTTCTAACAGATACTGTCTCAAACCCAGAGGGTATGGTTTAATAACATTCTGATTTTTTAATATTTTTAAACCAATAACCGTCACAACCCTGCATGTTCTTATTAACCATGTTATTCTGTCAAGTGGTTTATGATCTTGTTATATTCTCAGCATCAACAACCTCCTATGGGCACAAGTTTCAAAGCCTAAATACATTTTTGGTCAAAAAAGCATTAGCTTTCATCAATCTCCAATTTGCAAACTTCACATCTGCACGGAATGCCCCCTTCTTGTCCCTTAATGCCATACTCTATTTTTGTAAAACACAATAGTTCTCACTATTAGCTCGCTTCTTATAGTTCTGTATATATTTTGTTATTCCTTTCTATACAAAAAATTTCCCAGAGTACATTTAATCTTTCACTAATCTGTTAAATTGGAACGAGACATTCAGTGTGACATCTGGGAGTTACCAGTTGTACTAAACAACAACCCAAAGCTCTACCTGCAGAATTCCCTTTACGAAAAAATAATGTGACAATATAGTTTAAAAGCAAAATGAATTAATTTGTAACTTAAACATAGTGTGGTTTTGTGTCCCAAGCTACTGCCCTAAACATAGATCATTCAGGGGGATGCTCAGCAGCTGGATTTTCTCTTTTGTCAGAAGAGAGGTTTTGGCAAGCACTCACTCATCTGTCTGTCCAGCATTCTGGATGTAGCTATAGACCCTGATCCTGTAATTTGTGCTTTCAGTTACCGTTTGTCTATCCCCATGACTAATGAGGTGATCATGAAATATTCACTGCATGTTTCCTAAAAGACTTTTAGCTATCTAGAATTTTAAGCAGTGCTAGTTGTTTTTGCTTCTTTAAAGAGAGGAGCAGTCATAAAAAACCTTGGTTATATTTTTGAACACTGTACTTGAAGCCCGGTGCTTATGATCATTAATACTACCAACACGGTGATTCACAACCTTCTACAAGATAACGGCTACAGACTGCAGGACTTACTGTTCGGCACAATGATCATGCAGTTAAAACAGCCCAGGCTCCAAGCTCTACAAAAGCATTTTTGCGTTTTTACAATTTCCCTTTCCTTACTTCATTCTACCTTTCTTTCTTAAAGCATATGAAAGAACCAAAATCTTTAGATTCTCTTTTGTGGTCATTACAATGGTCTCTTTACTTTTTCTACCATGAACCCTGCTTTAGCACTAAAAATGCTTTTACAGATTACATCCATTTAATAAAAGGACCACGGGGCTGACCTGTTTTTCTTAGCACCAGCTCCTTGTGTTTTGCAATCTGTTCAGTCTCTGCAATACCTCTTCTCTCTACTGAAATTATTTTTTCAGAAAGGCTGCCATCAAATGTGTATTTCTAAGCATGAAGCCAGCAACAGAAAAACTTTCTTGCAGAAAAAGTACAGACACAGATCAGCAGTATTTCTTGGTGGACTGTTCATTCCTAAAATCCTGGTCCTTTCTGAATGTTTTAGTGTCCCTGTGGCTGAGTCTTCTGTGTTTAAAGGAAATTACCTTTATTTTCTACCAGTAACACAGAAGAAATCTAATACTTTCTCTAGCCAGTTTTCTTGTTTCTAAAGGCATCTTTTTTTGCAAGAAATGCAGTTGCAGCATGTGACTTGCATATGTGTTAAAGTTAAGAACCTCGTAACTCCAACCACCCTACCTAGACAATAAAGAAGAGGTACTTCTCAGTGGGATCAAGGCTGCACAGTATCTTGGAGGTTCCTATTTCTCTTCCTTGAGAAAGGCTATGAAGAGTATAGGCAATGCTTAATAGAGGTAGTAAGGAACTAAAGTTGCATTCAGCCCCATCTTTTATTTAATTACATTTTCAGAGAGACTTCCAAACTCTTTCATTTAGAAGTAATCCAGCATCCACTCCTATACTGCATCTCTTACAGAGCATTTATGGCTTCTGCTGATTTAATAGCATGACCTTACTTCAAATTTATATTTGTTGTAGCACCGGATACAAATATCTCCGATTTTTGAGCAGGGACAGGTATATTTCACTACCTATAGTATTTCTAAATATGCTCCAGGCAAGTTTATTGAATTGCATGAGCTCTGTGCTGTGAAGAAGTGCTCTGTAATTTTGAGTTTCTGTTTTCAGTCACAGCACTTACATGCGGCTGAGTTGGTATGAAACAACTGGACTTCAGGGTAAAGGTGCATGTTGGGATAGCAGCCACTAGTGATAGAAAGAGTTCTACAGAACAAATGGAAAAATACAACAACACTTTGTGAAAGATGGCCCAGGAGACCCCTCATTCATAAGATGAATCACTCTGATGGGATTAGTAGCACTTCCCTTCTATCATCCATAACACTCTTGACATCCAGTGGAAAAAAAAAAAACCTGGGCATCTTTNTTTTTTTTTTTTTTTTTTCTCTGTGTGTATTCTTACTATGCTTCATACACTGCTTGGAGAGAAAGAAATTTTCTGTGCCAAGCTACAGTTTGCAACATAAAAATTGGATCCCTTATGATCCACAGTCCCCAGTACACTGGTTCATATAAGCCTATCAGGAACAAATCAGAACAGCCAAAAAAAGCGAAAAGTTCCTGAAACTGTTGATGCTTTTTCATTTGTCTGTCTTCAATTACAGATGGAACTCATTACCACCCACTTCCTCAGTTAGGAAATGGTTCCTCTGTACACTTTGTACTGCTCCTTAGATGCTCTGGATGCATTTATCCAGACATTTATGAGTGAATTTGGTCCCCACTGTGAGTGAGTCAAACGTAAGCCAACCATGGAGCAGAAGTCTTATGGATAAAGTCATGAATACCTGCAAATAAACCCAGTGAGTAATAGGTTACCTGAGCCTGAGGAAGCACCAAGCTGCATAGTGCAGCTCCCCTGCCCCAAACCTGATCTGGCTCACACCTACCAGAGACAGAGAAGCCCACATTTGTCCACAAACACTGTGCAGATGTGCCCCTCTATGTCATTCACCTGTAAGCAGAGACTTGCTAGAAAAGAAGGTTGCAATGTCCTGTTACTTATATGTATGCAGTTTATTTCTTTCAACACTGCATTTTTTTACATACAGCCTGATGTTAGTATCCTAAAAACTACATGTCAAGTTTTTGCTGCCTAACTTTCTGTAAAAGTCATGAAGAAAGAGAAGCACCTGGACTAACTGTCCAGGTTTATCTGGTCTGAAGAACGTGTAAAATAGAGGGACTCCTTTTCCCATCAGTTACACATTACCTTCAGATGTTATTTCTGTAGAGCCCCACAGGCTTTACAGGAAAAGTATAAAACTGACTGAAAAATGTTACAGCCTGGAGATATCATTTACCTGTCTAACACCTCTTATGCATCCTCGCTGTACCATAGGCAGAACAGTAAGATACAGGCAGTTATTCAGTGCCCTAAAAGTTGTCACAAAATTGTCATCTTGATGCAATGGAAAGGAGGCAAGGAAAAGGATTCTGTAGAGAGTGTAATGCAACGAGTATATTTCCTTACTCATGCTGTTTATTTTGCACTGATCCTCTTTCCAATTTTGCAGACTGTCTCCTCTAAAGCCATTCCTTGAATGGGCACCTGGACCAAACTCCCCTTGGGTTGGGGACTGCCAAATAGTCGTGTACTTTTGACAGAGACACTTGCGTGCTCTTGGATTGCTACAGAGCTGGCTGTCACGTTAGAAGGAAGGAATGGATGCAGAGGCCAAGGTCAGGGTTGAAGCTGGGAACAGGAGAGTGGACTTGCCAGTTCCCTGCATGGGCACCTGGAAGCTGCCCTGCAAGATGTGCTGCTTGCTTTGCCTTCCCAATCTGCCCCGATGGTTCACAGCAGGGACAAAAACTCAGTTTTCCTTGACAAGACACGTTCCTTCTTTCTTACCTAAACCATGTATCTAAAGAAACTGACTCTCTTTTCAATCTGCTTCTAGACTGTAAAAACACATTGCGTTCTAATACCAAAAAAAATAAGCAGCTTGATTCAAACACATTCAAAACCTCTCACCCCAAAGGAAGGAAAGATAGAATTCTTTGTTTCAATCATTCATTAACAGGAAATAAAACATGAAGAAAACCCACCACTTGTCCACTTTTCATTGTGCTTTCATTCTTTTAACACAAGGCACACTTTGCCACAAGAAAATTACCAGGATAGGAAATTATATAGGCAGGTGAACTTAATTTTTTTCTCCACTATTTGCTTTTTCCATTTCATATTACAGTAGTACTCCGTAGAAATTTTTCCCAGATAAGTTCCTATTTGACTAAATATTTGGGAAAAAGTGTGCATTTTGGTTTTATTCTTTTTAATGGGAAGCAAATAAGGTCACTGTCTTTCTGATGCACATAACTCTCATTACTGTGAGCTACAAGTATGTATTAAGAAAGAAAATATCTCCTGAGGTTCAGTGAAAAAATAATTAATAATCCTGAAATACGTTTATACATCTTAAATACACTGCCGATCTTCTAATCTGGACACTAATATGAATCTTTACATTGTCTACAAACAGCCTTTATACTTTTTAAGGAAAGCGAACCCATGTAGAGAAAAATAAAGGAGAGTTTGACACCATATGGTTGTGCCACCATCCAGAGGGACATTGATAGATAGGAGAAATGGGCTGACAGGAACCTCATGAGGTTCAGTGAGGGGAAGTATAATGTCCTACACCAGAGGAGGAACAACCCCAGGTACCAATATGTGCTGGGGACCCGACCTGCTGAAAAGCACCTTGGCTCAGAAAGACCTGGGGTCGTGGTGGACAGCAAGCAGGTGATGAGCTGGCAATGTGCCCCTGTGGCAATGAACCCAGCGGTATCCTGGGCTGTGTTAAGAGGAACATTGTCCACAGGTTGAGGGAGGTGATCTTTCCCCTCTATGCAGCACTGGTGAGACACATCTGGAGCGCTGTGTCCACTTCTGGACTCCTCAGTACAAGAGAGACACAGACATACCAGAGTGACTCCAGCGAAAGGTGACAGAGATGATTAAGGGATTGGAGTGTCCGATATAGGAGAAGAGCCTGAGTGAACTGGAATCATTTAACCTGGAGAAGCAAAGCCTCAGGAGGGACCACATCAATGTGTGAAAATGCCTGATGAAAAAAAGAGCCAAACACTTTTCACCAGTATCCAGTGATGGGACAAGAGGCAACGGGCACAAATTGAAAAGCAAGAAATTTTGTTTAAACATAAGAAAACAAAAACAAACTAAATACTCCAAGTTTTACTGTAAGGGTGATAGTGCACTGGAGCAGGTCTCTGTTGTTGGAGCCATTCAAAACTCAGCTGGCCACAGCCCTAGTGGCCTTCGCTGCATAACCCTGCTTTGAGCAGAGGCTTTGGTCTAAAACATCTCCAGTGGTGCCTCCCAACCTTAACCTTTCTGTCATTCATGGTCTCTGTACGGGGTAGAGTACTGCCCTAATATTTATGCCAAAATTAGCAAGTGAAACACGTCTGGATTTTGGTTACCATAAAAACTATAGTCAACAGCTTTATCTTTACAAGCTGCAGGAATAGCTTCCTTACCAGAGGGAAAAATACGCATGTCATATTGAAGGGATTAAGGGCAACATGTCTTAAAGCAGATGAACTGTAATGCTTCTCTTTATGCAGCTATAGCCAGTAGACCAGAACCTTTGTTGTTGTGATACCAGCAGGAGATCACCTTCCTCTGGGCTTCCTAATGGTCTGTGCCATCAGTTCTCACATGTGGAAAAGAATTGGAAGGCTGTCATTTGGCCCCTTTTGCTTGGATTTAAGTGACAGCATGAAGGACAATGTCATAAAAGATAACATCTTTTTGCAGTCTGCTTACTGCATTGCCCTGGCACCCTGCAACCAGTGGCATGCTTCTCCATGCCAGAGAAACACAACCACACCAGGACAGGAAGAACAAGCGAACATCCAGGTTTGTGGACCTGCTCTGGCACTGAGTCCTTACAACACGGACATCTTAGGATCAAAACTTCAGGGTGGAGAGTGAGTTTTGTATGAACAAGGGCAGCATAAAGCCTTTCTCATGCCACCTATCTCGACTTGGTTGTTCCTACTACTCTTCCTCTGAATGGTTAAGCCCATCCCATAAAAAGGTATACCAACAGGACCCTTTCTCATCAAGACTGGACCTCTCAACAGGATGACTTATTTCAAAGAAATACTGCTGTCCTTTTTAAAGTAGTATTTCTTAAGGATCTGCAATCAGATATTAACTAGCCCTTGTCACACAAGCAGAGTGGATTCAAACTATTCACGCGAGTCAGAGTTGTACAGACAAGCCCCATGCAAAGAAACATTTGTGATATTCTTTCCCTTAACAACATGTATACATAAGACTGTTTTTCATTCTGAGTGGAGAAGCATGTCATATGATTTATAGAGTGCCATAGGAAGGAATGATTGTAATAAAATGAGGCATTGCAAGAAATATATCTTGCTAATTAGAAATGGCAAGATGGAACATTTACCACATAACTGCAACCCTCAAAATTTATTTATAAAATCCAGAGAATCTTTAGTCTTGAAGTATAAGGAAGCTGAGAAAAAAGTTATGTTTAAACCTGTCTACAGATGAATGATAAATAAAGCTCTACTGCACACAAATCACTTGCATATACCTACCAGCTGTCCCAGTGTTCTAAAGAATATACCTTTGCCCCTAGCATCTCTACTGAAGTGATAGATGGGATTATGCCCTTCTTACAGGGTTCTGGCATTACTTTGTTTTCATTTCACGATAGTGAGGGCTTACCATTTTCTCTGATCTGCTCAAATCAATGCATATTTGCGGGCCACGGGCTAGTTTCTCCGAATAAGAGATTTCTGCATGAAGACCTGTCTGTCTGATCCAGTAAAGAGCAAAAGACTAACAGATGACACACAAAAAAAGGAAGTCAGCCACTGAATTTTAGAACTCAGGACCATAGGAGTGGAGCAAAGCCACAGAACATTTTGCAATGTAAGAAAGACCCACAGCAAAGTACTAAAAAATGAAGCACAGTGTGGTGACATCAATAGGAAATGCATAGTGTTAAAGTAGTGATAAATATCCTATGCTCCTTCATCAAGAGACACCATGTTAGAGGAAACACAGATGGAGAAAAATGAATACTAGAATTGTATTTTATGGGACAAACTGATATATCTGTGTGTTTCAGCTGATTTGAAGGTAAGTTAGGTAAATAATCACTTCGTATCTATTATTTCTTGGTTTTTCTGTGTTGAACTGGTGCACGGAAAAATACCGCTCAAATGTTAATCAGTGTTAGCAGATCGAGAAAGCATGGCAATTAACTGCTGGTGGAGATTTAATCAGCTAAAATCTAAAGATTATCAGTAAAGCATGGCATGTTGAGAATTCATCTGGAATGTAAACATGCTACATTTGTGAGGGCAGAGCACAGTACTTTGGCTGACTTCAACAGCTGGTTGCAACATGCCAGAGAGACACGGTAACAAAGACATGCAATATTTTTAGGCCGCAAAATCTTCATCAGTTCACATCAGAAGGCAGATGGAGCCTCTTAAATATCAAGTACTTCTTTCTGTCAAGGTTGTAAGTAGCTTGGCCTCAGTTTAGTGGTGTGTCCATAGAAATTTTCATAAGCCTTCTTAACTTCTAATAGTTAAGTTACGTTGAAGAACAAGGGATATAGATTAATATAATAACTGCTAGTTACATTCAAAATAATCATAAACCCAAATATTTTAAACTAAAATTAAAAATACACTCTGTAATGGAGTAAGCATGGTATAACGGATTTTTTTTTCCACTGAAGCAAACAGCTGAAGTCCATTTATGTGGTTTCTATACCTGATGTGAATAATTACACTTTTTGATTCTGTTCTCTTCATCCCTCTGCTTTCCTATTTATATTTAGACTTTCCACCTTTTCTGCCTTCTCAATTCTTACACCTTTAAACTTCCCATTTTTGTTCTTATTGTTTTCTTGTGTGTTTTTTTGTTTCTTAGACAAGAGAAAGAGCAAAAGAAATAAGCTAGGACATTAAATCTGCACAAGACAGGTTTTGTTACAATAGTATCACAAAACCCCCACATTTCACTAAGACTGTCCTCAATGAGGCAAGCAGGAGAAGTACCACAGCACAAGCCATTGTCAATTTTTCCTGCAATTAAATATTGAGGAAAGCTCTGCCAAGACATCTGCAGAGGAGTGTGCAGGTCTGGCTGTTCCTACAAGTACATAATGCTCACTTTGAGGTTTTCAAAGAACTGCAAATTAAATCTGGGTGAACCAGCTGCTGAACTCCCTGTTAGCTGTGCTGTAATTGCTGAGGCGACATGGCATATCTTCCACTGGCCAAGCATCCCTGTGCCTCAGCTGGCAGGTATGCATAGGCTCATGCATTTATCCACCTGCTTTTGCTCACCTCAGATGAGTCCCAACATCTGAAGCTACAAAATGGTGCTGTGCTATCTCCCCTGTGGTTCAGCTTCAAAAAAAAAAAAAAAAAAAAAAGTTGTTTGACCAAAACTTAGGTCAGTTACAGATCTGGGATAATAAAGCCGAGGATTGAGAAAGGTCAGGAGTATAATTACATGGGAGAGGAGAGGAGAGAATTAGAAGTCAAATATAAAGCAGCATATGCGGGCACCTAGAATAAAGAGCAAATTAAACCAAATATGGTCTCCCATGCAGGGGCTGATGCAGACAGCAATTATCGAAAAGCTTCTGTCCTCCTGCTCCAAATGAAAGCCTCAGTACAGCCCATCCTAAGCATTTATAAACCACAAGTCAGGCCTCTAGAAATCATGCTGCCCCAGTAAGTATTTTCAGACATTGCCTACTATGTCTGTTTATTTTTCCAGGAAGTCTCCTAACTTCACTATGTAAGTAAACAGCTCAAATTCAATAGTTACTACAAAAGGGAAGCTGCAAATAACCATCCTCTATTCTCCGTATGAGGGAAGCTCCATCCGTATATCATATCTAAATCCCCAGCACTCCTTCCCGTCACTTCTAGTCTCATCTGCACTCTCTTGGGCTTTCTCATGCCTCCTCCCAGGTCATCTCCTTCATCTCCTCAGCCTGTCTACACACTCCCATTACTCCATCTCTCTCCCACTGCATCCCACCCATCCAGACTCATCAATCAGCAGGCAGATCTTTTTTTTTTTTTTTTTTTTAAATAAACTGCAAGTGTCTTTAAATGACCAGATTAAGAAAATGATAGTCATTCTGCCCCTACTCGAACTCCACTGAAAGTGATGGGAATCTACAGCTGTTTTGAATGAGGAAATAAAATCCTAGGAGATGGAAGGCAGCATATGGAAATGACATGTAAATCAGGGACACATCTCAGTATCAAAAGACTAAACTCACAGCTGCGTGTCACAGAGAAGAATAATGATATGCTCACTTATGCCATAGGTGAATTTGGTCAAGAACACTTTTATATATACGTATATCCATGATGACAAAGAAAAGCTTTTTCAAAATATTAAAAAGCAGGTTTTCCAGGATGTCTGCACAAATTGTCACCACCACGACAAAACCATCTGTATCATTTTGCAGCCATGGACTTCTTTGCAACCTACACTGAGGCAATATTTTATACAATTATGACTTTGTTTCAACATTTGCATTAAAAGGTTGCTGAAAATCAAATTTTAAGGACAGCTAACTCATCTCCACAATCATACCCACACTAATATTCTCATTCAACTCACGTATGACATTATGGTTAGACCCTCTCCCCTTTTATCAAAGAGCTTTGACCTGAATTATTTCTGTCATTTTTCTGGGATATATAAAAAGTGACTACAGTGTATACTCAATTACAGAGGTATTTTTAACATACGTAGCTCTCTAAAGGTAGATTTTTGTGCTTTATGATGTTTTAGTACACCATTCATCAAGTGAAATGCAATCTTTGCAGGGTATTTATTGTTTTACATACAATCTGGTAATTTCCATCTAATTCCTCTGTTGTTCTCAATCCACTCTTGAATTTCTAGAATTGTATAGCAAGACCTAACAGTGTTCCAAAACAAAAATCTGTGGTTATCATTTCCCAGTTAAAACAACAATTTTTCAATATGAATTTTAATCTGTAATACTGCATCTTTATTCAGTGGCATGCTAGTAACCTAACTGCAGCATTTCTCTGGATTCTCCACCTCTTTATTCACTAGACTTTGAATGCCTTGTCTTCTCCCTTCTGTAAAACTTGTTTGCTTTTGAATTTACTGAGACGATTAGTTAATATACACTTCTTGATATGTTTGGATGGTTTAATCATCAGCCATCAACTAAAACGAGATTTTTGTATTTCCCCCACAGCATGAGGAGAGATAGTCTTTTAAAAAGAAGGGTGAGTTTACTACTACCACACCCAGTTTTATGCCACTGAAACTTTGCAGTGAGAAAAAGCAGTGCTACACCATTACAAAACTGATGTTGTATCAGGCCCTTGAATGGAGACCTGCAAAAGAAAAGTTGTGTGGATAAATCTGAGACGAGAACTTTGGTACAAATTATGTTTCACCCTTTCATTCTATTATATTATTAAAAGGTCTAGAAAAGTTAAAGTTGCTTTAGACTTTGTTACAACAGCTTTACACAGCTTTTTTTTTTAAAGACCCAGCCTGATTTTTTCTAAACCTAACTACCAATGTAAAGGTAATGTGCATAAATTCAAAAGAGCAGCTAGGTGTCTGAGCTATGAGAACAGGTAGTACAGTTACCCTTGGATCACCTCTTTAAGGTGAGTTTCAGAGAGCTGCCACTGGCAGAGGGGCTGCTCATCCGAGAACAAATGCTACCAGAAGCCCAGAAACAGAAAAGTCTCATGCCTTTGTACAGGTGACTCTGGATGTCTTGCTGAAGCTAAATACTGCTGAGACAAAACGGTGGAGAAGTAAACCCAGTAAGAGGCATTACCTCTGCTTTATAAAAACCCTCAAAACTCTGTTTTCTGAGAAGGAAGACATCAAGCACCCATTGCTCCTCCGGAATTATTAAGTCCAAAGCAGGATTATTGCTGGCTGTGCTCAAGCAATTTAAAATGCAACACACAACTAGAACAATTTACAAATCCATTAATCACTACTTACTCTTGTTAGCAAAGGACATGTGAAGCATCTACCAATTTAAGACAAGTGCCATATAAAGTTCATCAGTTAAAGCCAATTCTTCATCCTGAAACTACTTGGTTTTAATTGTAACATTTACTTCAATGAATGAGAGTTTAACCTCCAAAGGGAGATTACCATTCATGAAATAGTTGAAGAAAGTTTTACACACAAATTCTGTTTCATTATAGCCCAATCAGACACACACATAGGATAACAGTGTCCCAGCAACTCGGAGTGCTCTGCCCACAACATTTGTAGGTTTAACTAAAAAAAAAGCTAACTAAAAATAACTAAACTAAACTAANTTAACTAGATCATCATTTTCTGTCCAGGAGATTCTGCCAGACTAAAAGCGGGGAGAAAGAAGAATAAAAACCACTTTAATAGCAGCTATTAATAAAGAACGAAGAGTGTTTTTGCCAATGGAACATATTTGTTTGGGACAGTGTCAAGAAAAAAAGAAGCCCTAAGTCTTTTAACATAATTTGAAACCAGATTCTCCTCAGAGGAATAGAAGAAGGAAAGGAAAAAAAAAAGAAAAAAAAAAAAAGCTGTTGTCCTGAGGCTAGGGAGGAAAGCTCACTGCAATATTTCTAACTAAAGGTTGCTGCCCCCATGCCCCTCCTCCTACAAACACATACAGCTGCATTGAAACAATACAAGGCTCAGGGTACAAAAGAGGTGAGACTACTTTGTTGGATTTATTTTCACGTAGGAGAATCCAGTAAATGTGTCTACACTAATACTCCTTTGACAGTATTTCCTTTTAGAAAGTGTGGCTGGGAGGTGGAGGCAAAGAGCAGGAGGCAGAAGGATTAGAGAGACTGATGGGAACACAGCAGGAAGGCCCCACCACCTGAAGATGGGGTGGGAGGAGGAGAAAGAGGGGAAAACAAACCTCAACTAAAAAAGATGTACTAGAATAAAAGTTTTCAATGAAATATTTTAACAAAAATGTTAATTAAAAAAAAAAAAAGAAAAATTCACTGGGAAGACTGAGTTGAGCCAGCGATTGAACCAAGGCAATGAGTTTGGCGAGCACCTGGAAGAGGTGGTTTTCTATCAGCCAAGCATCTCAGTTCCCGTGCTTCCTTTAAGGAACAGGGAAGAGCAGTGCAAACAGCCACCAGCTAGCTAGAAAGGTGCATCTCAGTTGCCTCCAAAAGTGTTTTTTCTCCCTCTAAATGTCTGGTGGGTGTAGTTGCATTATTTGCTTTCTCTGTGGCAATCCTGGCATATGAAGGTCCCATCTCATTCCCATCTCCTCCCTTCTCAGTTTCTTATTCCTAACCATGTATCACAATTCCCAGCCCTTCCCACTGAAACACACATATTTTTTTTAGTATGTAGCAATGAGTTTATGGCACAGGCCACAAACAGTTATGTTAGCGCAACTGAGAGCGTTGCAGGAATAGGAAAGAGCAGCCAGCAGATGAGAAAGGGCGAGAACTTCTTGTCTCCAAAGAAAACACACTGCAGAGCACCCTCCTGAGAGCCCAGCTGGCTTCAGCCAGGCTCCTGGCTCTCCAGAACTACTCCCCAGGCCTTGGCCCAGCACATCTGCTCTCTCCCCGCATCAGCTGCATTTGCCATAGTAATGTGAATTTAACAATATTAGCTGTTTTCAGGTAGCCCTTCTGCTCTGAAATCAAGAAAAATTCACTCACATTAAAAAATAAACCAAAATAGCATTTGCTGTTTGCAAGACAAGTTTGATAATGTGAATCCTGATGACTCCACACATACAGAATGAAAAAAAAAAAAAGCTGCATGAAATTAATAATTTGTTAAGGGCTTGATTTCTTGTCTGTGTGGCCTGACTCATGAGCATAAGGCTCAACACCTGCAACACTCCCATCTGCATTTGACTAGGTAGGACACAGAGTTGCTTTTCCTTACTTTGTCCAGGGTTTTTCCCTAGAGAAATCATCTTCCCAAGTCTGTATAATGTGAATGCAACTCAAAACAGAGGTGCTTTTCTCTCTCTACACACACATATTCCCACAGTAAAGCAAATGACTATAAAATTAAGAGGGAGGGTATTGGCTTTATCCACTTTATCCACTTCTGGGTTTGCGAAAACTCTTCTTCCTTGCTATACTCTGCCACCAGTGTTATGGCAGAGACAGTTTCATGAGACATGGTGAACCACTGTAAGAGCTTGCTCTCGCCAGCTGCACACTCTCTGTTGCTTTGGTTGTGTCAGCTTTTATGTTTTTCATCAGAGTTCTCCATGAGCAAGTGTACGATGCAATGCACAGAAACAGCCTGGTGAAAAATGAAGACACTTCTGCTGTTTTAGTGAGGCAAATCAGTTCAGCGGAAGGTTGAGCCACTAACCAACAGCCTCTGCCAAGAAGAAAGCAATCTGAGTGACCTTGCACAGATCATTTTCTCCTTTACCTCAGCTTCCTTTCTGTAAATGAGGCTCATGCAGAAAAAGGCTTGCTATTAGGAACGCTGTTTTTCTTCTGAATGTTCACGGACTTCATCTGGTTGTTTTGGCCCAACTTGTTTCTTTTTTCCCAACTTTTGAGTTTCCTGTAGTTAACCAGAAGCCAGTTACGTGGTAATTGGAGGCTAAACGGAAAGAGGTAAGCAGTCTCTTCCTAGCAGTGTGCCCATCATTCATGACCAGCAGTGAGCTACTCCAGCATGCGAGGCTCTAGCTCCTATCACACAGCCATGTACCTTGGAGGCATCCCAGCCTCTGCACAGCTGGCTGCAATTCTTGCAGCACAGAGCCACTTCTCTGCTGCCTAAACCTGCAAAAGGTTTGAGCACAACACTGATTCAGGAGACAGGAGGCTGAGAACAAGCTCAACATTCCTAGCCGGCTGAAATTCAATACCTTGATCTGGACTTCGAGTGCAAGTAGGTTTTGCTTACATGCGGCCAAGGTCTCTGACAGATGTTGCCTCCAGAACCAGCACTTTTACAAAAACAAATTTAAACCAGAATTCAGATCCTTGGCGATGGGATGGGTGCAGGAGAAGAGTGGGAATCCGGCTACTGGCCTTGCACTTGGCACCTTTCTTGAGGTCCCCTGGCTTAAATTGGAAGCTTTGATATACTAAGAAAATTCCCATTTTAAACCATTGTTTCCTGAAAAAAATATGAAACCTTTCAGATTCTCTGAAGTATTATAAAAATCTTTGGCAGCTACAACCAAGGCTATTATCTTCCTCCACCAATGCTATATGCGTTCTCGGGAGGCACATGCATCAGGAAGTGCTTAGATCAATCAGTAACAAAGGCTTCTCTCTCCATAGACTCTTATTTTCATCCCCTAAGTGAAAAATTTCCTTTTAAGTGAAATCTGTAAACTTCAGATACAGACGTATCAAACAGCTAGTATTTTTGTTCTGTAAAAATTGCAATTTGAACACTCAATAAGTTAGTCATATAATAAGAAGAGATAGCAAAAGTCCGCTACAGTTTCTGCTAGTTAAAAATAAAACCAAACAACCGTTTTTTTATTTTTTCTTGCTATGATCTCTGAATCTTGAGATTCAACATTTAGCCTTAGTGCAGCCATTCACATAAATCAGACATATCTGAATAACAAAGGTTCTCTCAGATACAAACAATGTATGGCCTGTCACATTACTGATTGGTCCCTTGCTCAGTATATCTGCTCACAGTTTCAATCCTCTGAGCCATCAAGGCTCAGATTTGACTCAGAATAGGTTAGTATTGTCTTAAGCACTAACTCCAAGTATTTCAGCATTTTGGTTGGAACTTCTGCAACATAGAACATGCTGAGAGTCCTTTCAGTGGATGAATTTACAAGTGCAAACATTTTGGTTTGACAAAGCCATTATGCAACTTAGTCTCAACTCACAAACGCAATTAAAGTTCAAACAAGCCAGCTAGTGGGATGTTGCACTTTCTTTCAAACCTCATCAAAAACAATGTGCTGTCCTGTGTAGTTTTCATTTGTGTGAGATTCAGCACATTTTCTTGTCTCAGGTTTATATGGGTTTATATGGGTTTATACCTAACAAACCTCACTTAGAGTTTGAGCCTAACTGCAAAATTGCTTCCTAAATTTGCTGCACAGGTCATGAAAATTGAACCTTATATATTACACAAATACATAGTGAAGGTCTGGGTGTGAGGAAGACTCATGAAACCATCAACACCAACAAATGGCAACAACTAAAAAAGATGGCAGAATTAAATCTAGTTCTTTTAAAATGTTTATAATCCTCTGTGAAATATTTGGCAGCCTTTTAGAGAAAGGACATTGATGTGGTCCAGAAAGAGTCAACAAGAATGATAAAATTTGATTGTTAGCATGCACAGAAAGTCTGGAAAAACATGAATGCCATAAAGTGAAATCTAAGCTTTTAAACTCTTCAAATGGTGTTTCATGAAAGAACAGAACAAAACCAGCAGTATCACTCCACGAAAAAGACAGTGCAGTTTGCAGAGCAATAATGGAGTTCTTTGCTCGTGGCTTTAGGAGTAAGAGCTGTCTACCTACCTCTGTGGTTATACACTGCTTAGCACTGAGGAACCCAGAGCCCACCTCTGAGGTGTTCAGGCATTTTTATTCAGAAGTCAGCATTCCTGTGTTTATTCTGATGATGCCAGTATTCTGAATGCACTAAACTCAGATCCAAAGTTCAAAGTCAGTAAACAAGGAGCTCACCCAAGCCTTTTCAATTACTTTGTCATTTTGCACGTTTTAAAGATTGAAAAACCACAGATAAGTGAAAGGACACATTAAGTTTTCTTGTTCCTCTAGTAAGCACTGCTGTTGTGCCTGTGCACTGCCATGCTTACAGGAGGGTGGAAGGACAGACACATGTACCAGAGGATGAGGGTGTGTATCCATAGTGAGTGGATACTGAAGGGAGACTGAGGGAAGACCTCATGGCGGCTACAGCTTCTTCACAAGGAGGGGAGGTGGGGCAGGCACTGAACTCTTCTCTTTAGTGATCAATGACAGGANTTGTAGGTCCCTTCCAACTCAGGACATTCTGTGATTCTGTGATTCTCTGAGTGTGTTTCCTGTGCACTGCATCACATTTCTGAGAATGTATCCTATTTCCCCTCCTCCCTCTTGTCTGTCCTCACTCTGGGCCCTATTTGATGCTATCATTTTTACATTAAATGGAATTTAGACTGAAAATAACCATATGTTACTCTGCATGACCCTTTGCTATGGCTGGATTCTGGTGTCAGAGCTCTGACATTATCAGGCTGATGACAAACAAGCCTCCTGAAATTCCAACACTCCCAGGGCAAAGACCTCCTTACTTCAGCACATGGTTGTAAGTGACCCGACAGACTTTACCCGCTTGATGAAGATAGACTGAAATGTTCTGTCCTTCTCCTTTTGGCTTTCATTTCTGGCCACTAGACAACCTCTGCCACTGTAAATTTCCACCAACTCATTCAACTGACTCAATTTTGAAGCCCCACCTTGTCTGCTAAATTCAGCAAGTGCTAAACGTTAAAAGGAACAGGGGCAGTATTTTTTTTTCAAAGTGAAAGCGTGAACGAGACATAAGGAAGATATTAAGACGACTGAGGGCACCCTTACACTGTGCAGTAGAGTATGGCACAGAGATCCCCAAACTATCCTGCAATAAATGAGCTGCAGAACAAGCAACAATGTGATTAGATTAGAACCACACTGTTTGTCGGCTAATTAGCCTGGCTGAGAAGCACCACATGAACACAGTTCCAGCGTTTCCAAGACTCAAGATCCCTGGTTTTTGTAGCTCAATCAAAACAAAAACCATTTTTGTTCATGTAAAACTTCAGAAAAAAAAAAAAGTGATTTTAGCAAAAATAACATTAAAACTAACAAAAAAAAAAATCCGTTTAAGCTAGTCATTGTGGGCATGTTTATAATATACAAGGTTAAACTCATAACGGCAGACAAATAGCCCCCAAATCCCTTTAATGTCCTCCATAACACAGTGTTGGCACCTTTGCAGAAGAATACAGTTCACTCTTTTGCTTCACTGTGAGTAAAAGTCTGAATCAAAGCTTTGTCTCCTACTCTAAGAAAAGGTGGAGACCTCTTATACTGATGCTTTTCCACCAGTTCCAGTACCCAGACAACTACTGGCCACAGAGGAAGAGACTGATACTGTGGTGGTGATTAACAAATTCCTTGGAGAGGTTTTTGGTTTCAGCTCTTAATCCAGTACATATTTCAGAGGAGCAGTTTCAAAGACCAGAAGAAACCACCCTGGATCCCCTGCAGCCTACGGCAAAACAAGCTGCACAGAAAACAAAAGACCGTGTTTCAAATTCCTCTCCAAAACCTGGCAAAGAAATTACTTAAGGAAAGGTGCTCTTTTTCCTCCCACTCTTCAAAACAAAGAGTTTGACCACTGTGTTACAACAGTGGACTTCCAGGGCTAGCACTAAGTCCTTTGAATATTGTTTCAGAATTTATTTTAAGGAAGTTTCATCAAATTCACCTCACTACCACTATTAATCAGTCAAACGCTACTTCTGACCACTCAGTTTTTCCCCCTTAAACATTGGTATAAACATATTGTTTCTTCATCGTATTAAGCACCTGCAGACTGCTCCGTCCAGCCCTGCATCTTTGTCCTGTAATTAGGAGTAACAGAATTTCAATACTAAAAAATCCAGTACTAAAAATATAAGTCAGCTTTTTCTCCAAGCACTCAGCTAGAATTTCTAAACTGACTGTAATCACAAAGCCTTCAGGTGCAAGTAGTCATCAGCTTATAAAAACTGTTTATATTGCACCTCTGCTCATTTCCGTGAGCTCCTTCCCAAGATTAAGGTGATACATACATATAAGCTGACAAGAGCTAGGGAAAGCCTTCCAGCTGCAACATTCACTTGCGCTGGATGTACCTGAACATGGTAGATTGTAATTACTCACTTTCTTATCCGTATCTGTTTACCAAGGCAAATACTGCTTAACCAGAGGTCTTTTTCATCAACAGAAATAGTTCACCTTGTTATATTTGCTTTGATACATTCATGGCTTGTATCAGAGTACAGTAACACCAACAAAACCATAAATGAACAATAAAATTAGATTAAGCTAAATCATCTCTAACAACTGTTTGTGTTCACATTAAGACAACCACACACAGAGTGCAGCCTGCTCCATGCCTCTGTGTTTCCCAGGGATCCTCAGACGTCCACTAGAAATGAGATATGTGCTAAACTGCTGAGCAGCAAGGTCCCAAATATCCTCTCGTCTTAGAGTTCCATGTCTCAGTCCTGTTGTTGACCTTTCTGGTCTGATGCACCTTTCTGGTCATCAACCTACAATGTCCCTGCTATGTTGGAGGGCCTATGTCTTTCATTCACTCAGCAATCTCATAGGTACACATGAGGTCATGAGACTCCCTGCCTATAAAGCAACTATAAGATGCTCCGTAAGAGGCCAAATGGCCTTCCTGTCAGAAAGAGAGAGACAAAAAAGATCACTATTAACCTATGGAGCTAACCCTACACAAGGAAGGCCTACCAGAACAGTGTAGTGTTACCTGGCTTTGGCATACAGACACATGACACACCCTTAAAACAAAACTGACCTCAAAAAGATTAAACTATGCTGAATACTTCTCATTAAGCCCTTTTCCTTAATCAGTATGAGATTTTTAGTATTTAGAATCATAGCATAGTTTGGGTTGGAATGGACCTTCAAAGGTCATCCAATCCAACCACCCTGCAATGGGCAGGGACATTCATCCCAGTGTGAAACACACCTTACTGCTGCTTGTGGATTTTTACAGCTGTTGCACCATGCCATCTTCTGGCTTTCCTGAGAAAGACAGGCTGGTGATAGCTCAAAAACCACAGGGTGTCTTCCCAGGCTGACGGAGACCTCCAGAGAGCCTTCTGCTCAAATTCCTGTGGGAAAGGACAGCCCGGTATATGTCAGGCTGAGTCTCGACTATTTCCAGCAAAGGAGATTCCACCATGACTCTGTGCGACTTATTTCAGTATTTAATTGTTCTCACAGTGAAGTTTTTTTTCCTTATATCCAGACAAAATTTCCCAGGGCAATTTAGCTGTTGCCTCTTTCCCAGTTATTGTGCATCTTTGTGAAGAGTGCCTCCACCTTCTCCAAAAATACCTTTTAATAATTGCTATTTAATAATTTATTCATTTAATATTTAAATAATGTGACTATTTCCCCTCAAGACTTCTGTACTTTAGGCTTAGAAAACCCAACTCCTTCAGTCCTTCTTTGTACATTAATTTCTTCAGCATGCTAACCATCCTGATGGCCCTCTCCCGATTATTCCATGTCTCTCTAATAATGTGGAAACCACAACTGGGCAGAGAATACCAAGTGCAGCCTAACAAGAGCTGTGTAGAGCAGCAAAACTACATTCCTTGATCTGCTGGCTTTCCTCTTGCTTACCCAGCCCAATATGCCACAGGCTCCCTTTGCTGCCAGGACCCACTGCTGGTTCTTGCTTGTTAATGCCCAAAAGGAGCCCCAGGGCCCTGGTCATGGATCTGTGTCACCACCAGCCATCTCTCAGGCTGGAGGGCTGCTTAGGCTTATTCCAACACACATGCAGCTCTCCACAGTCCTTGATGGCCCTGAGGTCTGTTGATGTCTCTGTGCAGTGGTTCTTCCTTCCTGTGTACGCACCTCTCTTCCTGGTTTGGTGTGCTCCACAAGCTCAGTGACGGCACTTTCAGTCTGACCACTCAAGACAGAGAGTGACGAGATGTGACTGTTGCATGTGTACATACAACATTAATAATATCAGACCCTGCACTGACCTTTGTGAATTCCATGCATGACTGGATTGCTCAGTTCAACTTTGAGCCATTAACCATCACTGTTTCAGCTCTGTTTAGCCAGTTTGCCACAAAATTTGTGGGTCACCTGCCCAATCCACATCTTACTAGCTTGTCAAAAATACTGTCAGATCAGGCTACATCAAACACCTTGTGAAATATGATGGTCTGGCACCCACAGCTCTCCCCGCACCCACTGAGCAAGCTGCTCCATCTCAGGAGACAATGAGGTTGCTTATGCACTGTTTACTCTCTTGGTAAATCCCAACCACCTTCACATGTAGGCAAACAGCTTCCATGAGGACACATTACACACTGCTCCCAGGGTGCACTCACTGGTCTGCAGTTTCCTGGTTCTTTCTTTTCGTAGATATGAATATTACTTGTCCTCTTCCTGTCATCTAGGACCTTCCTCTGAACTCTGTCACCTTTCAAAAATGACAGAGCGGCTTTGTAATGACTTCAACAAGCTTTCTTAGTACCCTCAAATACATTCCAGCAGATGCTACAGACTTTTAAAAAATATATTTATCTCCAGTTTGTACAGATGCTCTCCCATCAACTTGATACTACTATTGGTGGTGTGCTGTTTTAACCTTGTTCTTTGCCACAGAGCCAGTGCTGGTGGCTACATGCATAGATAGGTATAAAGATAGATAGATATAAACACCTTATTTAAAATGTGAGTAGAAAAATGTCAAGGCATTTCATGGTTTGATTAGATTTTTGGCTACTGGTATCAAGTATAGGTTTGGAAATAATCAGGTCTCATTGACAATAAAGCTAGCTTACAAGTTTGTGTAAAAAAAATTGAAGTGATCTGAAAGTGATAAAAAATGCCTTAAAAATTAGTTTTGCTTTTAATCTCACAGTCATTTGATACCTGACTGACATTTTCATTGCTTGGCAATAATATGAAAACATTATCAATATTATATCATACCTGATGCATATATTACAAATATATAGAGTTTAGATTGTTTGCTTTACTTGTTCAGGCAAGCAATCACTGCTTAAGAAATAGTGCAAAACCTCAGCAATCTAAAAACATGTTATCAGGATAACAGACTGTGCATTTTATACTAACTCCATACTTTTTTCAGAGCAAGCTCGGGTCACAAAAACAGTACAGCAGCACTCATGCAATATGAGATTACTAGATTATTTCCATTAAGATATGTGGTCCTTCTTACTAAAGGTCTGTAAGGCAGGTCTGGCTCTAGGCTGCAGCTTTGTGCCACCACATTTAAACAAGAAAGTAGGTTTTTGCCGACTCCTGCAAGTCACGCTTTTTGTGTAACCTTAGCAACAATCAAAAGAAGACACAGAACAGTCCGGTTTGAAAGAGACCTTCAGAGCGTCATTGAATTCAGCCTCCTGCTCAAAGCATAGGTCTAGCTATGGGCAACTGCATCACAACATGAACAAATAAGAATGCAATTTGTCATCCTATGGAATAACATCCCATTTCAAATAGAATTCAGCTGGTATGTTATAAATGAATGACTAATCCTAAACCAGACTAAATGAAATGCATGTTTAAACACACGTCAATGATAACATTTTAAGGGACATGAGGCTAGACCCTGCTAATATCACCCTTACAAACAGAGAATTATTATTGCATGCCCCCCAAAAGTAGTTTTGATTTTATGTGCTGCATACAAAAAGTTCTGACCCTCAGTAATTTTCAGTTACATGGAGAAAAGATTGCTGGAACAAGAGAGCTTCTGAGGGGGAAAGATAAGCAAGCCATACCTAGTGAAACTAGACTGCCATTAAACATCCAAAACTGCAAGTATAATATTACAAAGATTTCACATGCCTTGTAAATGTGAGGAAAAACACACAATACCAAACAGATCATTTTCACAGAAAAGTGACAGCTGAAACACAGGATAATTTAAAACATTTTTTTAAATATTAAGTTTAAAAATCAGAAGGGAGAAAAGATTAAGACTACAAGGACTATCTTCCATGTGTACTTGAGTTGTTTCCACTGGTTTCCATTACAGCAGGATCAGGAAACAGTTCCATCCCTCAGCCTAAATATGACTTGCTAAAGTAAACACCAAGAGTATGCGTCATAAATATCTATATTTAAATACCGTAGTTTAATGGAAGTGTGTTTGGAATTTTTATGTTTATATTTTTATTATACTAAAATAAATGTATTGTCTCATTTCAGATTGCTTTTTATTCACTGTTCATGTTAGAGTCACCTTAATCCTAAGTTGTAAACACCAAGGTAGTGCTTTGCAACTAGTTTAATTAACCAAAATGCATTTCAAGTGTAGTGGAATGGAAAAGGCTCAGTTTATCAAAAGATTCAAACTTGCAAATGTTGTGGTTCACTGGCAAGACTAATATAATTTGTGAGTAGCTAGAGGTTATTGCTTTTGCATGTCTACCCTCACCTTGGAAGTTCTCAAACTATAATAATAGCCCTCACCCTCTACATCTACTTTGTTTGGAAGAGGAAAGAAAATTTGTATTATTCCAAATGCTGGGTTGGTTCAGAGCTATGAATGAACAGCTTACTGAGCTGAAATAGTTACCCTGAAATGAAGGAAAGCGTTCAGTATTTCTACAAAATGAAGTGGTGTTTAGCCATCTTGCGTACAGTGAATGTCAACAAAGCCTACTGTGGTGTCCTCACACCAACAGGTGTGACCCTGGGGAAGGGTTGGAGGGAGATGATGGATTCTCTCAAAGATGGTCCATGCAGCAGAGTGGGGGTGATTTAGCTCACCCTGATGGACATGTGCCCAACACCCTGAGGCCTTTGCCTGATACCTCTCCTGCCTACCTCGACCCCATTTTCTGCCCTGCTAGCTGCCCAGCCCATGACCTTACTGCTTTCCCCATCAGCCACCCACACCCTTACACGTGGCCATACAAAGCAGCCTTCCTCCTGCTGCCCCACTAGCTGCCCTTGCTTTGCCATCTAACCACCCACCCCACCAGCTGCCCAGGATTATACCTGCTGCCCCACCACCTTACCACTTCCACCAGCTGACGAGACCCCTGTTTGCTGTCCCTAACCAGCTGCTGGGCCACTCTCCCCTACTTGACGCCGTACCATGGCTCTGCTCATACCCTCACCAAACCCCTTTGCCACCACACCAGATGACCCAGACCTTACTTTCTACTCTAATAGATGCACAGGCCCCTGCCAACTGCCTCACCCACTGCTCAAGACCAAGTTTTTTTCCCCTCCAGCTGCCCAAGCCTGTGCTTAGGGCTGCACAAGGTCCTGCCTTTGTCCCTGCAGAGCCCCTGCCAGCTGCAGGCAGCTACTCCTGTCTCTCCCTGTTCTTCCTTCCCATCTCCCAAACCTTACTCTGCTCCCTGCTGCCCTGCCTCCCCACTAGACCTGCCGCTACCCCTCCTCTCTCATGGCCCACCCCATACCTCATTATCCTGCCTTGGTCCCTCTACATCTACCCCCACCACCCCAAGCCTACCCCTGATGGGTCCTGTTGTTGAGGGTATGGAGTCAAGCCATAGTGGGAACCACTTGCCAACAAGTTTTCTTCCTTCATATAGGAGAGGGACATATTTCTATTTGGTTGAGGGTCCAGAGCTCCACCTTGCCGACATATCTGAGCCAGAAGCCATGCTTCCAATGTGGATGTTTCCCCAGCCACCATAGCTTAGGTTCTCCAAGCTTGTCCTGTCACAACTGCTGTCCCTTTCTCTCTTAGTTTTCCAACTATTCCCTCCTCTGAAGACAAAGGTTACCAAGAGGGGAAGTAGACGGGGTGCCCTGCAGCTTGCATGCTGCTTTACAGCCTACCATTAGAAAACACTTGTCGGTGACTACCACATCCAAACCACTTTGCCAGAGGAGGAAACAGAGGGAGCAGCGTGCGCCAGAGAAAGTCCCTCAAGCTGCCAGAATGTCCCAGCCACACTTGCTTGTTCCTTACTGAATGCATTTCTGATAACCTCTCTCACAACAGCCCTCTTTCTGGGGGACAGAGTGCTTTCTAAGACTTTTAAAGATTTCTCAGGGGAACAAACCTTTTATATTTGTCACTGTGTTACAGAAAGCAAAGAAAATGCAAATATCCTCAGTACAAGCACAACTGTTTGGAACACAAGACACAGATTTCAAGCATGGTAAAGTAATCAAAGATCCCAAGATCTTTTGTGTGTCTTCGAATCAGATGGAACTAAATTTTACAGTTAATTCCATACAACTTTTTTTTTCTTCCAGGGAGAAATTAGATGTTACAGCTGAAGGATTTGAGCTCCATCCAGCAAAGAGGGAGAACACCTTGCAATTTGTACACAGTGCAGGCCACCCTGCACTTTCTGCACCAAAGCATCATCCCTGTAGCACAACTGAGTGATTAGTGCAGGCACATTCTGACTCAGAACAGAAGCCTGCTTACAAAGGAAGGGCAGCCTGGGCAGTGAAAAAGCAGCAAAACAAAAACATGTTTTATTCCTGGAAATTTAATTTCATTAAAAAAAAAAAAAAAAAGAATATTTCATTTGGCATAATTTCTGCTACTGTAATTTCTTTTCCAGAAGCGGAAAAATAAAAGCATTGTGCAGTGGATCTGGACAGGAAATAGTTTAACTGTCGAAGTTTTTGCAGTTTGAAATTGTTTTCTATCTCAAATCAATGAGAAGTCAAAGTCTTGAAAGCATTTTTTAAAACATAAGCCAGAGCACTCCAGCAATGAAGTGGCTTCATGCTGCAACGTAAGCAGCTGCTCCCTCAAAGGCTGAATACATAGTATTCTGTTTCAGAGAAACCAAGGGATGTAATAAATTTATAGGGTTTTTTCAAGTCTTACAAACATTTCTCTTAACCTATACCTTTAACCTCCTATTGCACCCTTAGAACTAGGTTGTGTTATTGCCACAGGTCCACAGACAGCAAGGCAGAATGCATGCTATTAGATCACAATGTCATCCAGTATGTAATTTATTGTGCAAGGACATATCCAGAGACAAAGAGCTCCTAAATTTAACAGAATATTGTTTTCAGCTAATTACTTTAGAAAGAAGAGTGTGTGTTTTTCCCATATCAAGAAAACAAAATTTTAATCATAATAAATATATATAATTTTGTTTAATAAATATATTTACTAAATCTTGTAGGAGTTTATTATTTATTTCATAATCTGTATTTGATATATTTAATATATCTTCCTGCATTTTTAATACTGTTTATTTACAAATAGGTGTTTCCAGGTAAAGATTATAGAACATAAGTTTCTAATATGTAAATGAAATTACGTATTGTGATAAATACTTTTGTCTCTACCCATTTCTTGGTGTGAATTCATGGCACAACTTTGTCAAACCCAGAGGTTGTTTTGTTAGTGTTTCTACGAGTAGTAATGGAGTTACTCGTCCCTTTTTTCTAAGCCACACCAAGTGTAGACTGCAGTCACTCCGTGTGCCTTCAGTTGATATTCTCTGGGCTCACAGAGTTAGAGCTGATGTGGATTAGAAACTTGGTCTCACAGGAGCAATGTTATCAGGCCTGGCAGCTCAGGTAATTTCTCAAATTAATTCAAGCAGCAGTTCATTAACAAGTTTTGTAAAGATCACATAGGACCTGTGAATAATTATTTGGAATAAAGTATCTGAAATTCCATCTCACCCATCCTTTTTTTTCCTGGCCTGCAGTACCCCTGTGATTTCCATGAACTTCAGTAGGCTGGAGCTGAAAATTGGACATTTCCCAGTGTAGGGCGACAAAAGCACGGGCTGTTACAAAAAGCAGGAGTTCTTACTGTTCCGCTGTGGGAATGACAAGTTTTTGATATTTTCTATCAAATCTTGTATTTTAATTGCCAAGACAACTTCCCTAAGCTATGTTGAACCAACTCCTGGCTTCATGCTTGTTACTGCTACGGTCAGTCAGGAAGTAACACTGCCCTGTAATGCCTGCAAAGTTTCCTAAATCAGGATGGATACTTCTCCTTTCCCCCACATCAGAGCAGACATTTTAACAGAAAGATTTCAGCCCCACCTCTTCCTTTATCTACCCCAAGCTCGTATCTCCTTCAGATGTGGTGTGTCATTGCAAGATTCCCTTTAAGCTGGCTTGGCAGTGGCACTTACACAGACTGGTCTGTCCAAAATGGAGGTGATGGAAGGTGTAAGTAGACACCCTGTCCATGGGGAGGGTAGACAGATGCCTACGGTGGAACAACGCCTAGTAAAGCCCCCTTTTCCCTTTCAGACTATTCCTACTAGATATTTGTTGCTTTCTGGATTTGGGTAGGATTCAGTGGATAGATCAAGTGGGTGTGATGAGCGTCATGCAAATTTTCTCTTTCTGCTAAGCTCTCGGTAGCGAACAGTGACATAACAAAGTGGGTAGCTGAGCACAGCACTTCCCTGCGGAGCTCCAGAACGTGCAGGGCAGAGGGCATGACTTTCTTCCCATCTGGGTAAGATAACTTGAAACTGTACTAAATTTGTAGAAATAAGATGGATCTCATTATTCTTGCCATTTTCCACTGTATGATTATCAAGGCTAAGAAAAAATACATAAATATAAGTATATATGTGGTGCAAGAACATTTTTGCTTTTTGATCTTTTCTACATGTCACTGTTCCATAAATGTACATTCATTTCAGTTGAAAGAAAGAAAGAGGAAATTTCTAGTTCAGGGAACACACTTGTCAGCACTAGGTATGTTTTTTCCAGTCTGTGAATAGAAGGATTACCTTTTTTGATGTCATTGCTACTGTAATGGCTTTCGTGTTATGCTACAGATGTAATACATTTGTGCATAAAGCAGACTGTGCTCTTTGCCGGAAAGGGTGCATGGCTTTAACATGAGAGCTACTCAGATGATAAATTAACAGAGATGCCTTGTTTAGAACTACATTATGTCTGTAGTTATTTTTTTTTTGGACTATGATTGTTTTTACTGAGTGAATAAGCTAGACAACCTCATTTGTTTAAGCAGGATTAAATACATGCTTTGTAACCATATGTTACTATAAAATTTTACTAAACATATAGAGGACAATGAGTCTTAATATATTTGTTATTATACTTTCTATGGAGCTGGAGTTGCTATGCTGTTTAATAGTAGTAGTAACAGTAACTGTGATGTTCTTTTAGAGAAATACAATGGAGCAGAAAATTTTAGAAGAAATACTTCTAAAGAAGTCACAACAAAAGAAAAAAAGATCACCAGTTAATTACAAGAAAAGGTTGTTTGTTCTAACGAAAGCAAATCTTTCTTATTATGAATATGACAAAGGGGTAAGAAATATTTTTTTTTAAGTAAATAGTTCTAAGACTTTCCAGTGTCACCTTATTCCTCTAGTTTTCTTCTGTGAAACTTGATCAGACATTAAGTTTAGAACAACAGGTGTACTTCCCTTTGAGTAGAATTATAGGGTATCAAATCCTAGTTTCCGTTCAGGAAAACACTTAGCTGCAGGCTTAAGAGCATCAGAACATCTCTTACAGTTGTACTTGCCATTGAGCATCTGTTTGTGTCCTAGCAAAGAGAACTTAAGCAAGTAATTAACACTGGCATATGTTTACTCATTGTCTTGAATAGGGATGTTTTTCCTTGTTCAGCTTTCCCTCTGAACTGATGTAAATAACCAGCTTCAGAAGTTACTTGTACAAGGCATAATTAGTTCAGAACCTCATCCCTCAATTGCACAAAGCAGATGGTTAAACTATTCTTGTTTCCTGAGGAGTGACTGTGTACCACAAAACGTTGGCTTTTCATTCAGAAGGTCTCCCATCAGGAATGCAAGTATACGTGCCAGGCAACTTATTTTATAGCTTTTACTCCTTTTCACACATTTAGATGCCTCCTGTGAGTTACATTGCATTACAAAACTTCAGGGAAGCTCAGTGAGAGTAAGATCTGTCAACTTAACAAAATTATTAACAACATAGCTAGGCATCTGAGTTGCTGTTAAGGTTTTTTCCTCTTAATTCTTCCTTCTTCTTTCCCTCCTACTCACCCCTTCTTCCCTGTACTCCTGCAGTTGCAGCAGATGCTTTTTCAGATGTAGGGCTGTGTCCTGTAATTCCTGTAACTGACTTAAAAAGGAATTTGATCAATATATTAGATGCAGGTAGAGTACCAAGGAGGTTTTTTACTACTTTTCTTTTAAAGTCTAGCAAACCCAAAGCTATAGCTTATACAGCTTGAAACACAAAATTACACAAAATCATCCAACTAGAATACTTTCTGTTGTCTTAACATTAGTTTACAGTTTGCTGCGTCTTTTGTCTCTTAGAAAAAAAGGAAGCAAAAAGGGGTCAATTGAAATTGAGAAAATCCGATGTGTTGAGACAGTAAATCTTGAGGAATGAGCACCTCCTGCAAGACAATATCCTTTTTAGGTTAGCCATGAAATGTGTTTCATTTACATTTCATGTGAAATATGCCAGTCATCCTAAAGTTACTTAGTGTTCCTGTCCTAAGTGGTGATACCTGATATTGCTGAGTGCTACTGATATTTAGAGCAAAAAGAAAATCAGTCCCTACTACTGAAGTTGTGACTTTGCTGATATATTTTTAATTGACTGTGACAGAATTTAGATCAAGTCTTGTTTCTTTTGCGTTCAAAGATCTATCGGATATGCAATTAATACGATCTGGAATATATAGATCACTATCCTGTGTGATTATAACTTATTTTAAGGCAGAATTAAGCACTTAAAAATTCTTATTTTAATTCTTATTGTCGCTTTCCACTTATTTTTTTGGTTTCGATACCAAGTGCAGGATTTGACCCCTGACTGCCTGATTACCGTTCAAATGTGCCGCAGTCAGGAAATCCAAGATTACACCTTGTATCAGAAGATGCAGCTGCACTAAGCACTAGCATGTTCAAGAATTAAATGTGATGCAGAAAGCATAACTTCAAATTTGCTGCCTTTCATCTGCTTCAGTTGTCCAGCTCAAGTTCCTCCTAAGGCTTCCATCAACCTCAGTTTTATGGGTAGCAGGACACGCAGATGTGAGAAGTGGCCACAGATCCGCACCTGGAGCACCGCTGCCGAACAGTGCAACTGCAAGCAGCAGAATGCTAGAGTAAATAACAGGGTTGCTGAATACTGCATTAATTTGCGATCCTGCAATAATTGCCACGCGCAAGGCCAATCTCTTGAGGGATACTTAACATTTCACTGCCTAGTTGATCCTAGGTGTCATTCCAGCCTTCCTTTCCCTTCTCCTTCCCACAGTTTTGCGGCACTGATTGACACATTTAGGTTAAATTAGCGTATTTATGTCAGGAGAGCGTAGTTCAGTTGAGTGGGGAAAAATGTGTAGGAGTGACTCTGTTCTGGGAAACAGTATCCCTAAAAAGGACTTTAGGGTGATGATATCTGAACATAAATTTCCAGTGTGATGCTGTGGCCAAACGAGCTAATGGCATCCTTGGACATGGAAGCAGGCACATATTGAATAAAAGCTCTCAGTATGTTTTGACACTACTGTGATCACCAGGAGAATATTATGTCTAGTTGTGGTGATTATAATTGTGGAAAGATGTTGTAAACTGAAGGGAGGTCAAAGGAGAGACTTCACAATGACTAATAGATTGGATGGATAACATGTTAAACAGAAGAGCTCACAGGGCTCCACCATTTAACTAAAGAGACAGGAAACTAATTGATCAGTCATGTATACTCACCAGTGAGAGTGCACGTTTAATGATGAGGGCTCTTCAGTCTAACAAATAAAAACAATAAAGTGGCATTTGAAATTCAGTGCAGATGACTGAAAAGCAATGTACAGAAGAGAAATGAAACCCTGACCTAACACAGACACATACACACAGCCCAGCACTAAACATGATCCAAAAAGCAAAGCAGCTGTTAGTAATTATTAGGTAGGCATCAAGCAAAGTGAGCAGAAGATAGGCTGAAAATAAGGAAAGAAGCTGACTGTTCATGTTGTGCAGCTAAGCTGCAGGACTACTTACTGCAGGATGTTGTAGGCACTAGTTATTTGCTTTAAAAGGCAGCTGAATGTATTCCCAGAGGAAAAATACCTCTCAAAGGGTATGAATTATAAATGCATCACCTTTGGATCACGATTCTCTGATCACTGTAGAGCTGCACTGAGCATGTACTCTGCCTCAGTATTCCTGGACATTGTCAGAGATGGGTTTCAGAACTCAGTGAGCATTCAGTCTGGCCTTGTGTAACATGAGCCAAAAGCTGGAAGATGAATATGGAAAAACTGAAGTGGAAAGAAAGAGTTTACATGTGGGTTATAAGGTCTTTTGTACACAGAAGATGGGACTATCCAGAAGTATTCGATGGTGTCCTTTGTTTCTACAGCTGTGCTTTAGGGCACGGATCACTTTGGTTAAGGCAGTATTATATTATTTATATTTATACTTATATTTATATTCGTATTTAAAATAATTAATATGAAAAACAAAGTATTTATATGAAATGGCAGTGATATAAGTGACCACTGAGAAATGTCAGTAAGCTGTGGGAGTTGGATGTGGTTCCACAAAGCCTATTCTTTTGATTCCCACCCCATTTTCCTTTTCCCTCCTGCACAGTAAGATACTTTCAGGCACTACACTCACCATTGTGGCTTTCTCAACCTCTTCCAGATTGTGTACAAGGGCAGCCTGCTCCATGTCTGTGCAGCTGACGAAGAGAGTCGGGAGCACTGGCTTACAGCTTTGCATAGAGGTAACACTATTCCTTTGAGTGCCTAAATATTCAACCAACATGAGGAGAGAGAGGAAAGCGCTCCTGCCTCATCATTTTGTGCCATTCTTTGTCACCTGTTTTTAGTCTCATTCAGACATCAGCACTGCCTGGTTGAAACATATGGTATTTTCAAGAATGGATTAAAAATTTTGAGGATGAAGGTTTCAGTGAGAAATAAGCCAAAATAAAGCTTTTTTGTTGTTATTTTTATGGGCATTTTTAATCTTCATTATGTGTTCAGCCTTTACCAATGCAAGCTAACGACAACCATTCCTGATGTGGTTAGTACAGCACTTACCTGCATAAATGCCATTTTTATAATAAACACTGTAGTGCTTTTGCCTTTGCATTTTCCTCTTTTTTTTTCAAGGAAACAAAATCAGATTAATGCAAAGCATAAGTTATGGGTAGAAAACTGTGTCTCTGCATAACTCCAGTGAAGGCAAATACCTCATATCGCATAGGGCAGTCCTCACACGTGACGGCCATCACAAGAACAAAAATAGACATTCTATAGCAGGCTGTAAAAAATATCCTCCCCCAATTTTACTTGTAAGCCTGTGTATGAGCTGCCTCTCTGCGACTCCCTTTGCATGCGCAGAAGTGAGAGTATGTCAATTAATTTGCCAACTCTATGGAGAATGTGGACCAGCATTTGGCAAACTAACTACATTGAGCCTTCTAGAAACCAAGATTTTCATTAAGATGTTTTAAAACAAAATTTTTGAAGAACCAAGTTGTGTAAGTGATGTATTTTGTAATGCAAATGAGACAAATAGTAGCACAAATATTCTGTTGGCTACACTTGTCACCAAGAGGTGTCCTTATCCTTTTGTTGCTCTGTTTTACGTGTTCAGGACTCTTAGATTTACATCTCCACAGCAGGACTAAAAGCCTGTCTTGACACAAACTTTAAAGTCTCATTCTACACGTTCTACTTTTCTTTTAGATACCTTTTGAAACCAAAACTGCTATTTTGGCTTACAGAACTCATGTATTACTAGCACAACGATACTATTGGGGACATTTTCCTAGAGTAAGGCAGTGCTTTGAATGTAATAGAAGAATTTATCTGTTGGTGTTCCCTTTTGATGCACTCAAATATGGAGTGTGTTTTAACAAATACGTGGTAGTTTGGATTTACCATATGGGTTATCAAGTATCTATTCTGATACTGAGTATCAGTGAATATAATTTCTTACAACAGATAGTTCTAAGAAAATATTCAGCATATTTTGATATATAAACATGGTTTATTTTAATTAGGTGGTTTTTATTGGTAGTGAAATCTTTATAAGATCTCTGATTTTGAATCATAGCTGTTGGATCCTGTTTTGGCTTTGGTTGTTTGACTGGATTGTATGGTACCTCCATCTTCACACATAGATTTTTTTTTCTCAAAGAAACAGGTAGCTAGAAAATAGAGATTTTATATTTGGGTTTGTATAGTGGAATACGGTATAGAGATAAAAATGTGACCAGGATGTGTGCCTAGAGCTATGAGTCAGTAAGCATACTAGAGTCCCATGGTTTAATGCATCAGATTCTATTGATTGTAATGAACATTCCCATTTTGCAGCCTGTCACTTTCTCTTCGGTTTATTTGTGCTTTCCAGAAATTAAAGATAATTCTGAATTACTAAACAAGTACCATAAAGGATTCTTCATCAACGGGAAGTTTCTCTGTTGCAAGCAGACCTGTAAAGCAGCCCCTGGATGTACAAGTTGGGAGAAATGTAATGTGTTCTTTCATTTGTTTGACTAGTCTCATTGATGTTTTTCACAATATTGCCAAATCACATGGATATTTAAGGCAATATAATCAATACAAAAGCTAATCTACTCAAACATTTTCATGCACATGCTAAGTTCCTTTTAACATCATAGCTGCTATACGTTGTAGCTTATAGTATAAGTAGGGGAAATAATACACTAAATTACATCTGCTGTGTTTGATCAAATGTTACTGACATTTTTACGTACAAAATAAAACAGATGGAATTATTTTTCTTTTTAAGATCTCCAGCTAAATTGTAGCTTTATGCTTTAAAATCTTTCTTGTGATGACATCCTATAAGATGAATGGGTCAGAACAATAGAAGTTCAGCACAAGAATGTATATGAATGAGTGTACAACAATAGTTTCATAACTAAATAGAAGTAAAATTCTTATATTAATATATAATTATATTTATATTTTTTTTCTAAAATACGTTATTTAACTTGCAGCATTTTTAAATTTTAATATGGTTTTCTAAAGTATTCTCTTGTGGAACTTAGTTGCCATTATTTCGGTGTTTTAGATTTTATCTATAAAAACTGATAGAGGAAAATTCGTAGAGCAGTACCCTCCTAGGTTTCACTTTTTCAGAAGAGAATTGCCTCATGTCTATCTACGTGCTTAACAGTGAAAGGCCACATTGGGGAGATGGAACAGCAGTTCATGAGTATTTGGGCTTCAGCCTTTTAAAGCTTGATTATTTGGAATTGTAGAGTACTGGTAGATCCACTGATTTCAATCGTAACTAAACCTTGGTCTTAAACATTTATGGTCACAATAAAAAAATAATGAACCCCAAATTAAAAGTTAAATCCAGAAATGTAGGTGTGAGCGGTTAGGAACCTGACTTAGATCTGCGAGACTGCCTGGAAAAAGCATTTGCTTTTGAAAACTATTAATAAAATTAATTACATAGGCTTATCTACTATTAGTACAGGTCTCATCATTATGGAACACTAAACAACGTAAAGAGTTGTCAGCTGATTTGTAACAATAATTTGAATAGCTTCATCTAGCTTCGAAATCACTTGTTGTAAAAGCAAATAGGGCCATGAGACCCCCAGTCAGTTGCCAGAACAAGGAAATACCTCATTACCAGTCATGGAGGGCTTAGCCAAGAGTGGAATTAAAAAGATAATTGTGGTATACTGAATACTTCTTTTATATCTGAGATAATAATACATGCAGGATAGGTGCTGTATCTGCTCTAAATTTGTTCCTAAATAAGTTCCTGAGGTTGCTAACAGAGACATGCAGAGCACAGGGGGACTATGTAGGGATGACTACAGACAGCTCCAGTCTTGTAATCACTGGGTTATGGAAAGCAGTATTTCTTAATTACTGCTTCATAGACTAAAAGTGTCAATGAAACTATTAAAAAATTAAGAGAAAAAAATAAAGGACACACANTGATGTTTTTCACAATATTGCCAAATCACATGGATATTTAAGGCAATATAATCAATACAAAAGCTAATCTACTCAAACATTTTCATGCACATGCTAAGTTCCTTTTAACATCATAGCTGCTATACGTTGTAGCTTATAGTATAAGTAGGGGAAATAATACACTAAATTACATCTGCTGTGTTTGATCAAATGTTACTGACATTTTTACGTATAAAATAAAACAGATGGAATTATTTTTCTTTTTAAGATCTCCAGCTAAATTGTAGCTTTATGCTTTAAAATCTTTCTTGTGATGACATCCTATAAGATGAATGGGTCAGAACAATAGAAGATCAGCACAAGAATGTATATGAATGAGTGTACAACAATAGTTTCATAACTAAATAGAAGTAAAATTCTTATATTAATATATAATTATATTTATATTTTTTTTCTAAAATACGTTATTTAACTTGCAGCATTTTTAAATTTTAATATGGTTTTCTAAAGTATTCTCTTGTGGAACTTAGTTGCCATTATTTCGGTGTTTTAGATTTTATCTATAAAAACTGATAGAGGAAAATTCGTAGAGCAGTACCCTCCTAGGTTTCACTTTTTCAGAAGAGAATTGCCTCATGTCTATCTACGTGCTTAACAGTGAAAGGCCACATTGGGGAGATGGAACAGCAGTTCATGAGTATTTGGGCTTCAGCCTTTTAAAGCTTGATTATTTGGAATTGTAGAGTACTGGTAGATCCACTGATTTCAATCGTAACTAAACCTTGGTCTTAAACATTTATGGTCACAATAAAAAAATAATGAACCCCAAATTAAAAGTTAAATCCAGAAATGTAGGTGTGAGCGGTTAGGAACCTGACTTAGATCTGCGAGACTGCCTGGAAAAAGCATTTGCTTTTGAAAACTATTAATAAAATTAATTACATAGGCTTATCTACTATTAGTACAGGTCTCATCATTATGGAACACTAAACAACGTAAAGAGTTGTCAGCTGATTTGTAACAATAATTTGAATAGCTTCATCTAGCTTCGAAATCACTTGTTGTAAAAGCAAATAGGGCCATGAGACCCCCAGTCAGTTGCCAGAACAAGGAAATACCTCATTACCAGTCATGGAGGGCTTAGCCAAGAGTGGAATTAAAAAGATAATGGTGGTATACTGAATACTTCATTTATGTCTGAGATAATAATACATGCAGGATAGGTGCTGTATCTGCTCTAAATTTGTTCCTAAATAAGTTCCTGAGGTTGCTAACAGAGACATGCAGAGCACAGGGGGACTATGTAGGGATGACTACAGACAGCTCCAGTCTTGTAATCACTGGGTTATGGAAAGCAGTATTTCTTAATTACTGCTTCATAGACTAAAAGTGTCAATGAAACTATTAAAAAATTAAGAGAAAAAAATAAAGGACACACACGTTTCCCTCTGTATGCAACCAAATAAGCTAACAGAACTTTGAAAACCACAGAGCTAATTACAACCGCAAATTTCCCCGAATTTGTTTTTTGGCATAGATGTAAACAATGGCTGATGGGCTTTTTAAAGATATTGAGATGAATTAAGAGAAGGTTGGAAAATACAGAACTAAAGCAAGTCAATACCTCAGGGAGGTGAAATGTCAGCTGTCATGATGCTGTTGCTGCCACTGTATAGATCTGCAAGCGAGAAAGCCTCAAGAGATAAAGCCTTACTTAAATTCATGTTTTTTTCTTTAATTCTCCCTCTCATCTAGATGTGACTCTGTGTTGCACAACTAGGACTGTGAAACCACTGCCTCCAGTCCCTCAAATGCTGGTAAGGTGAAAACATTTCATTATCTGGCTATAGGGGAAGACCGGCATCCAGGTAGTCAGGAGTGCTGTGGGATGGGATACAGAATTGCAAACAGCTGCTAACTGGAAGCTGGTGTAGACCTCTAACCTGCAGTGCAGCTTCAGCATCCTCATGTTCACCAGCATGTCAGAGGGAAGGACTCATCTTCCTCTTCCATGTGGCAAACTAGGAAAGTCTCAGTTCACTTTAACATGCTGGGGGCAGTACTGGCTACGGCCCTTGTAGGGAAGCCTTTTGCTTTATACGTTTATTTCCAATGGGATCAGGGAATGCCATCAAAGTTAGCTCTCTAGTGTGTAGGAGGTCCCCATTCATAGCAAAGCCAAAACCCCTCCTCCACCACCCTCCGCAGTGAAAATGATGCTCATAGTACTCGGAGAAAACATTTTAACTGAATATGTGAATGAATTTACCTACTTAGCCTGGGTGAGAAATGATGAATGAACTGCATTTAGCTCGAGCAAGTCCCAGGCTGTGCTACTCTGGGGTTGGGTCGAGAGTACAGATGCCTGTTTAGAAATGTCAGTTTAGCCCAATTTTACACAGGCAGCCCCTGAGTTGATGAATTGGGAAGTGCACCTGAGCTCTTTATGTGATATTACCTATATTTTGACTTTATATAAAATAAAACCCAAGAGCGTGGTGTCCCACCAGCACTCACTGAGCTTTGCTGTTCATCTGAGAAAGCTAGGCTTTCACAGATCCAAAGAGAAAAACAGGACACCAGGGTGCCGAAAAGCATTGCTTGTGCCCAATTCAACCCGAGTCCTCTAGTACAGCAGTCGCTTGATGAAGAAGAGCAACAAGTAACGGTGTTAAGACTAAAAGAAAGACTGGAATATCTCCTTCTGTGCTTAATTCCTCATCTATCTCCTCCTGTACAATATAAGAGCAATAGCTGTATCTTTGACCTTAGTTTTACTGCCTATCATAAGTATTGAGGTTTGTAGGTGGGGAGGAGGTAACAATGACAAGAGAATAGAAAAGAACAAAGTGGCTTAAGTTATGATGTTTTTACCTCTTTAAAAAATGACTCATGCACCCATCGTTACCCAGCTTCCTCCAAATTAAACCAGGTTGGTTTTCAAATCGTGGGATTTTTAAATCTCTATTTCCTGCTTTGTTTTAATTTGTCTTCTGTATCTTTAGAATACAGTCTGGATCTATTTCCTAGGTTCTCTCTGTTAATCAGAAAGTAACTTAAATAAAAAAAAATAAAAAAAACAAAGCTGGGGTTTTTTTGTATACAGTTGACACTAACAGCCAGGGCTATAACAAACACATAGATTACCAAGAGACAGAAGATAAAATCACCAGAGTTTTAACATGGAGCTTTAAGGGGGTAAAAAGAAAAAAATAAAGCTTTGGAAAGAAGCTATGAACAAAGAAGCTTTTGACATTTTTTTTCTGATAATGAGATTTGAAAGTAATAGCATTTTGAACATGCAGCAGCGTAACTTGTTTTGAATACCGTGGTCTGTTTTGCCTGGCTTCCATCCGGAGATGCTCTGTCTATCTGGAAAAATCATCAGTCATGCAAATCTACTGCTGAACATGCTGGTTTCTGCTAGGCCTTTATGATTTATTTTCATTATCTGCCTGAGTTCAGAGAAGATATTTTGAAAGGGAAATTTTAAAAGCAGGGATATGACAGTTTTCAGATGGATTCTTCTAAAACAGGTTCAGTAAACGCAGATACAATAACTCTCACATCTGTTCAGAACAACTTGACTTTATTTTCCCAAGCCGTACGATATAATCAGGTTAAGAAGGCTAACACTGACTTTTCCTGGTGAGGAACATCCTATATTTAGTCACAAAGCTATTTCTATAAGCTCTCACCACATTTTTACTTTGCCCTTTCATCTACTCAGTCTGTTCATCAAAAGTATCACCATATCCACAGCCTTCTTCCCAACTGCCTCTCAGCTCATCCCTCACCTCACCTCTCCTCTTCAAGTCTTGCTCTCTTGTTTTCTTCCCCGCTGACCAGAGACACTACTTTTGCATGTAGGCAAAACTGACCAGAGGCACTACGTTTTGCACGAGACACTACTTTTGCATGCTCACATCCTGCACCTTCGATGCCTCTGTCCCTTCTACCAGTTCAGCGTTACACCTCTAGTCTCCCACAGAGGAGCTGGTTCCTAAAGAATGATGCCATCACAAAGGACAGTGGGCACAAAGGTCCTTTCATGGGAACCAGTGGACACTTCCCCAATACGTTGATAACTGCAGGAAGCAGGAGCTTTCTGCCTGAGAAACACTTTCACCTCTGCTGGCGCCTGGCGTCCACTGTCTTTGCAATGGCAAATGGTTCATGTAGGTCAGACCAATAATGCGGTAGATCAGATGACAGAAGTCCACTGAGTGCACACACGTATCTTCTTGTGCTTTTGTTTTGGACAAAGTTTATGGAAGCTGAAATGATCCAGCACATGCTTCCAGCTGTATGCAGCTGGGTGCAGTTTGCAGATAGTAACTGTTCCCCTTATGCACGTTGCAGCTGAATCTCAGACTGTCACCTACGGCTCTCTAGATAACAGCAATACAGTCATCAATGTGAAAACCACAAAAGTATCACTGCCAGCATAAAGGAAATAGTAAGATCCACTCAGTTACTCTTAGGAAATGCTCTGAGGCTTTCAGCCAGTGCTGGAAATGGAAAGCTGTATATATGGACACAAATCAAGAGATTAATCTGTGCCAGGTTACAGATGAAATCCATCCAGGATATTGCAACAGGCAAATACACATCCAGCAGAGACAAATATGATGTGCTCATCTTTGGCTGGTTCTTTTCCCTGGAAGGCTGGACAAAGAAAAATTCATTTCGTAATTCTTTCTGCCATTTACTTCAGCCAATGCTTTGCACTTTTGTCTGCTCACACAAAAAGATGAAAGCTCCAACAGAGGATGACACCTTGATTGTTCTGTAAGCAAGACACAGGAAATTAAGAAAGAACAATTTAATGTCCAAAAATCACCAAGGCCAAAACTCAGAGGTGCACATCAGCTCATAAATATGTTTACTGAATATCAGCTTGCTCTAACATCACTAGATGCTTTAAAGAGAAATCCATTTAATCTCTGTATTATAATTTTCTCTATCTTTATGGAAGTTGCAGGCAACTCTAGTTTTGCCATTATTCCACAAAGCAGTCCAAGACTTGAATCCTGCCTAACGCAGACCCTCAAGCTATAAGTTCCTTTCCACCGAAGTCAGACAGACCAACAGGAATCACCCTTATTGGGTTCAAGCAGTAGTACTTGATGAGTAACAGACCTAATTCTAGTCAAATGAGGACGACTCTGCTGTGAGTGATACCTCTTTAAAGAATGAGTATTTCCACTGGAACTTAGTGAGATCAGATTGAGACTTTGTGTATTCGCAGGAAGAGATCATGTGTGTCTTCTGGCTCAGTGCACTCAGGCATTCACTTGGCTCTTTGGTTTCTCCTTGTTTAAAGTGAAGAAATGTCAATAAAGAGAAAACAAGGAAACACAATGCCGTGGTCACTTGGACTTGATTTAAATGAACCACAGCCTGCTTCAGAACACTTGGCATTCTTCCCTGGCATTGCAGTGATTTTCAATAGTAAATAGGTGGCATCTGGAGCCTTTTTTCCTAAGCCCTTCTTATTTTCCCACATCCTTTGCTGTCAGTGTTTCAAGTGTAGCTTTCTCTGGTGTTAAAGAACTGTGATGTCTGGATTTTCTCGATTATGACATTTCCCTGATCTCTAAATGCATTTCAGTGCCTTAATTTTAGATGCTCTTTTGCCTATGATTTGATTGATGTCACCTAACTTAAATGCCAAGTTTCTCATCCAAGTCGTTTGTGTAGACCTCCTCAACAATGTGGTGAGAGGTAGACACTTCTGTAGGATGACACATTTCACATGAAGACAAGGGTCAAAGCTAGGTAAGATGAATCCCATAGTTACGTACCTACATATGTTTCACTCTGGGCAGGAAAAGTTAGGTACCAAGGAGTGGGATTCCTTATATCCAACATGCTTAGCAGAGAAACATCAATAAAACATGGTAAGGAAGGGGAATGATTTAGAATTAGCATAGATTTTTGCTTTCAGTGATTAGTAGCAACAGTTGACTAATGTTTGTTGTGCTTCATGGTAACATTACTATTGATCAAAAGCCATTAAAAAAAAAAAAAGTTATTTTATAATACTGTGGTGGAGTCTTTTGATAGAACAGGACATCATTGCACTTAATGATAGTAAAGCACAGTTTGGTCGTATGGTGTCCGAAGCACATGAAATGCAACAGTTCATTAAGTAATAGGAGCTTCAGATAGGTGGGACACTTTCGATAAAGTCAAGTCTATCATGTGATTCTGGTAATGAGAGCTTCCTATTGCAGCAGTGTCAGCCTTCAGAGTTAATTGCTTCTAGTGTCATTAACGTGGAAGCTGGCTCTGTTATCACCTGTCTTACAAATGTGGACAGCAGTCCCTAGGCTGTGCTCCTAAATGGATGAGGAAAAAGCTGTTTGTGCCCATCTTCTTAGCTTTGATTAATTTGTCTAATATCACTATATATGGTGAGGATATAAGTGCCCATATACGCATCATGTGTTATTTCTTTCTGTACCCTGTGCTGCATCTCCTTATCATTTTATTTCCTCTGTCTTCAGAAGCAGAAGTGTAGAATCCTGCCTCAGGTGCTGTCACCAGACAAGTCAGTCTTGAACATGGCTGTGGCCCAATGCAGCTATGAACCTAAAGGAAATTCAGCTATCCAGCTTGTCAGAAGCAATAAATACTACGTATTGCAAGACGGAGATTCTGACTGGTGGAAAGTAAGGGATTTGAAGGGTAAGTATGCCCTGCAGAATACTTTTGTTCCATGATCGTGGCCTTCCACATATCTCATCTTCATAGAAAATAGTGCAAGCAGTCCTGGTACCTTTCAGGATCTATGCTACAATCACCTTAGTAGTTTTTAAACATTGCTCTGGAAGCCTCATTGTATTCTGTACAACTCAATTTTCATTACCATCCTTGGCTGGTTTGCAACAGAATGAAATTACTTGATCGATTCATAATTCAATGATTAAGTTTACGACTGCAAGGAAGCAAAAAAATAAAGCAACCTTAACTTAAGGTAAAGTGTCTGCACTTGATAACTCACAGGACTGGTGTACAGTTCTGGAAGAAGAAAGCCACACACACAATCCTGACAACTCAAAGATTAGTAAGCTGAGATATGCTCCTAAATACCTTCACTGGACTGCTGATGGCTATGTAAAAGCAGATGATACAGGCAGCTCTGCTTGTAGATCCTGAGTAGAGGGCTTTGAGATGAATGAAGGAGCAGTAAGAGATCCAGAGAAAGGGGGACATTTACAGTTTTTTCTTTGGGTTGAGAAACTGAGGCTTTTGCTGCATTGATTCTTTAAGGACAAGTCAATATACACCATAACCAAACCTTTAAATTCTGACTGAAAAAAAAAAAAAATCTTGCTTTCTTGAATGTGGTAGGAGCAAACATGAGAGTTACCTGTTTCACCTGTTTTCGTGCACTCTCAGTTTTCTTGTCATTCTACTCTGCTGAAGAAACCCTTCCTTTCTGTGTCCATCCATATTCAAATATAAAATTTATTCCACCTATTTATTTTTCTGATCGGTATGCCATACAACCCACCATCTTACAACCACAAATATCCATTAGCCACATAACTTAAGTCCAACATCTCATGCTGCCAGCTGCTTTAAGTGGTAGCTCAGCTGTCCATATGCACTTAGCTTAGATTCTCAATTGCACCTGGCATCGTGTCAAGAAGAGTGCTGAGCCTACCTACGGATCTTCTGCGTTTGACCTTGGATACTCTGCTGGCACCAATTAGTCACAGACATCCTTCACCACAGCAACTGAGATGGCACGTAATGATATTGCTGAGCAGCTGTTCCAGTCTTGCTTATGATGAAACTAATCGTGGAGGAAGAAGCCATTTCAATGACTAGCAAAAAGAGTACTTCATTGAAACGTAATTTTCTAAAAGAAATTACTTCTGTATTTTTCTACATGGTAAGTAAAAGCAGAAATGTTTTAACCATGAGCATTTCTTTCAGTGGCATTCTAGAAAGTGACTCTCTGATGAATCCCTTTCCCTGTTTTAAGTGACAAAATTTAAGATGCAGACGTGCACGATAGCTAAACTTTGAACTGTTTATTTTGCAGGAGTGAAGGTTTTGTACCAAGCACTTACTTGAGAAAGTTATCTCTGAATGATGAGGAACCAAGGTGAATAAATACACGGCCATTCACTGCTTAAATGTTTTCCTCACCACTCTAGTGAAGATCAGGCATATCTTTTGAATATATTTATTTTTAAATAACTTTCTGTGTAATAAGCATAAAGTTTACTCAAAGGTATAAAATCAGATACAATCTGTCTTCTTGACTCATACGTTAATGCAAAAAAATCAGTTGAAAATTCTGGTTTCATTTAAATCAATAGGGTTTTGCTGCTGACTTCAATGATGCTGGGATTTCAGTCTTTGTACTCTTATTTCAGCGTTGAATCATCCTTGCTAGCACTCTTGTGCATTTGTATGTGTGTGAGTAGTCCAGTACAGGATAAAGTCCAAGTCTGTCTAAGTGATACATCAGATCCATCTTTCCCTTTTTATTAAGACGACACAATGTTGCAAGCATATTTATTGCTTAAGTATATGAATCTCACTGAAAATCTGATAGAAACAAAACAGATTGTCTCATAGTAAACAACACTAGACAAGATTCAGAGGTTTCATTTAAAAATCCCTACTCTTATAGTATCCTGTAAAAGGCAGCATAATTAAGAATATCTTTTATTTCTACACAAGAGGTTATTTTAGAGGCTGACTTTTCGGCCACATGAACTCATTCTTTTTGTCACGCTAAGAAGATTTATCTGGAAAGTCTAGGTTTGTGCAGTTTTGGAAATCTTGACATTTTGAAAAGGTAGATGCAATCTCTTCATAAGGTCACTAAAGGGATATGGAGTTCCTTTGCCTGTTGCAGCATGCACAGAGAATATCTGGCTTTCTAATATATTGCACAGTGGAGGAGACTGGCTGTATAAGTATTTACAAAGTCAGAAAATGCAGACAATTAAATATATCTCAACTTTATTGAAATATTCACCCTAGACCATAACTACTCAAAAATACATGTAGTATGATTTTTAATCCAAATAAGGTATTTTTCATAAACTTTTTTTTCGCAATTTCAGCATGTTGTTTGTCTTTGCAGGGAAAATTCCAGTGTCAGTGAACAGATATTGGCAGAAGAGCAGAGTATTGCTAAGCATGAGTGTGTATATGGAATGCATATTTGTGAGAACCAAAAGATTCTTTGGGCAGAGATTGTCTTTCCCCTTTACGTGTCCACTATACCTAAAGCAATGGTATCCCATATATGGCTGTCATAACAATGACAATAATTATAGATATTGTCATCAGCAACATCACTTCTCACAGGCTTGCAAAGGCATGAATGTATTTGTTTTCAGACAAGAAAAAAGAAGTCATTTAGATAAAACAGTCTTGTAAACTAAAGGGACGCTTCATAAAAGGTAACTTCTATTTAAAAGGTTTAGTTGGAGCTCCCTGAACTGATCTGACATAAAATAGCATGTTTGGCTTTTTTCCTCCATTTGGGATCTCTCAGTTTCCTTAAATATTATGACAACCAGAAGGTTCAAGTTTAGAGGAGAATTATGCACCTCTCAGCTTTCAGGGATGCAGCTGTGTCGTGGTCTGCAGCAGACAGAGCAAACTACTTCTGGTAAAGCTTGTGGCAGAACTTCAGGGCAGCAGGATCCTCCTCTAAGGAGTTACTGTAAAAAGTCAGAGTCATGGAGTGGGATCAGATATGTTGGAGTGCAAGAGATGGGAACTAGTGGTTTCCATTTAATTTCATGGCCTAAATTCACATATGTAGGACAAGTCACAAGTCTACTTTACAGCTTTTAAAAGTAGTTTTGAAAATATTTACAATGTCTGGCATTTTTCGTGTGTTGGCTGTGCCTTATTCAGAAATCAGCCTGTGAATAATAAGCCAAATATTTCTCTTTGCAGTTGGTGTGCTGGTAGTGTCTCCCATACCCAGTCTGAGCAACTGCTCCATCAGAAGGTCCTGCGTATCTTTTATTGCTTGTATATGAACAACCACGGAAATGTTTTTGTGTCTGTTGTCTTTGCTACACTGTGTAGCTAGAGGATGCTGATGCTCTTCAAATAGCTGTAGCATTACATAGTTCTAGAAACTCTTGTGCTAACTTGGTATCGGTAAACAGATCTCCAAACATGCCTGGATGTGTTAATAGTTCTTCTACATAAATGAACAAATGACGCACCTCTAAGATAGGCTTGGAACAAAGCCACACTGAGTGCATTTCCCCGCAAACCCCTGCTTTTTGGTTTTACCACTAGGCCTGTGTTGTTTGCTCCGGTGTGGCTTTCTGCAGGTCAGTCTAGAGGAATCCTCTGTGACTGTTGTACAGTATACGAATGAGGAGCAAAATAAGCTCACCCAGATGGCCCTGAAGAAACTCAGTGCTATGTCCACTGAGTGTTGGCTGGACGCAGCTGACTAGGAGCACCATACGACTAGTCAGGTGTACAAGTCTTTACAGCAGACGAATGCACAAAGACTTGTCCATGTACCTTCCTGGAGGAGACCCAGCCTCAGCCATGCTTTGTGCTTGAGTGTGCTGTGTGAACAAGTTTTCCGCTTGTGGCTTGCTGCTTTCTCATGGTCTGATTGGTACTCAGCCACTAACAATTTCAATACAACCCAACCCTTTGGGAGCCTTGGCTCGGTGTCCTTTCCCTTGGACCTGCACCCTAGGTTCAGCAGTGAAATTCAGATGTGGCGAATCGTTGGAGAAAGGCAGTTCTGTCTCAGTCTCAAAAGGTGCTGGAAACTCCAGTTAACTTCAAGGGAACACAGAGGTTTTTTTGAGCATCTCAGCATTGAACCTTGGCCTGTATGCAAGATTCTAGATGTCGTCTTTCCTCCCTGCAATAGCCATTCCTAGCACATTAGAGGTGTAGCTGTTAAATTAACTCGAAAAACCAGAATTTCCAGCCCAGCATGGTAAACCATTAACAGAAGTAAAAGTGGATAGTGAAAGTTAGAACTGGAGTACCACACGAAGACTAAAAATAGTCCAAATATAGTAGAGTGCAGTGAAAATCTTTCTACTTATTTGGTAATTCAGAATTCCTTTGGCTACAGAAAATTCATCAGTCTTACGCACTATGTAAAGGAACTGAGTGTGGTGGATAAAGCTCTTATTCAGATGGGATGTATGTGGCAGTGTCTGGGTCTTATAAGTGCCACCTCTGGAGAGGACATGAGGAAGGAGACGGTGTTAACAACTCTCCATCTCTCTGGTTATAAATCTGTATCTGTGCACCAAAACAGGTTTCATGTCTGGGCTGGAGTACAGCTACCTACTTTTAAATATTCACAGTGGGATACCGCAACCAGTTACCTTGACCGTCTTTTTAGTGGAGAGAAATATTTCTAAGACATAATTCATCTTGTCCTAATGTAGCCCTTAAAGGAGGTCAGATGAATCATGTCTCCTTCTTTGCTTTGTGGACATTGCAGTGTGAAAGCCTAAAATTCACTGAAATTAATCCCAACCTCATTGTTCCCTGTAACATTATTTGTTTGTTTGTTTGTTTGCTTGTTTGTTTGTTTGTTTATTAGGGGAAAGAAGGTGCTTTTATGGTTCGGAAATCCAGCCAAGCAGGAATGTACACTGTGTCTGTATTTAGCAAGGTTCCTGAGTGAGTATCCAGAGAATGTGCACCTGGGTATGCTGCTTGGTGTGACTTGTCTACACTGTGTTAAAGGTGGACCTCGGGCACATTCAGGTCATATTAGTTATTTGAATTAATACATGACAGTGGCTCCTTGAACAGGGGAACGGAGGTGAAGAATTGTCTCACCTAAACATAGGCAGGTAACAGGCACATGACCTAGGGGAAGAGGAATGTCTCAAGAGTGAGAGAGAAGGAAAGGGAATGGGCATGGGCATGGGAAGAGGTGAAGAAGGGGAAGGGAAGGTGTTCAAAACTAGATGTAGAACAATTGCAAGGGCAGTACAGGAAAGTCTTTTGCTCTAAATGTAACTATTGGGAGACAAGCACTAACCACCAGACTACATTAGAGCATGCAGCAGAAGTTTCCAGTGTTGTAGGAGCCTGTACTACAGAGCCAGCAGGTGATAAGGAGGGAAAAGCAGACCGGGGCAAATGTTACACACTTCCTGGTGACATCTACTACACAGTTTATTATTTGGCCAGGTGGAGTGTTGCAGTTCATTCAGCAACTAATCTATTAACACATGGGCTGAAAGGCACTTTGCAAGGCTTTGACATGTACAGCACTTTGTGAGGTTTTTCAGAAGTAAAAAAGGAGCAGTCAGACGTTACCATGTGCACAAAACCCCTGACAACAAGTATTACCTTGCTGAAAATCACTGTTTTGAATCAATTACCAAGCTTATACACTACCATCAGCATAACTCAGCCGGTAATCCTATATCCTCTTTCTACTTGATTGGCTTTGGATTTGGTTTCTGGACTTCTCAGCATTATGGCAGATCTCTTCCAGTACTGAATATTCTAAACATTGAAACATCGTTTGGAACAGTTTGGGTGGAACTAAAATGATCCAACATATTCGCAATTAATACAATTGCTTTCTTTTGCTATGCAGTGCTTTCTGGTATTGTACTACCTCTTCTTGCAATACCTCTGCTAGACTAGCCCTTAAGCACAGAAAATTTTCAGTCTTGTAAAGTCATGCAGCCGCTGTTGAATACTGAGTATCTGTTATTACCTGGGTGGTTGTAATATGGCAGGGAGAGAGACGTATTAGTTTCCCTGTGTTTTCTTTTATTTCAGAAGATATGAGTCTTCTCATATAATATATGGTGAACTTTAACAGGCTTTCTTTGTAGGCATGGTGACAAGGCTCCATCGTGCAGTGTCTACGCAAGTAAATAAAGTCCCAACCACAGCTTCATTAGGAAATGATATGAAGATAACTTTATTTTTTGAAGCTGGTGTCAGCCTTGGACACCAAGAAAGGAATAACCAGAAAATCATAACTGCTTTCAGACTTGCAGGAAGTTACAGAATCTTTGTTTGGTGTCCGTTTCCACCTGCCCATGCAAGAGGCAATGTGAAAATTTGGAAAGGATGGTCTTTCAGTCAATAGCCCATTCTGCAGTTTCCTCTTTTCCCATGTAGCATCGAGACTTTATGGTTCTATGAAATGGGGTATCCCTTCCTACAAGAGCACCTCGACTACATTCAGGGCAATGTGAATGTGAAGGCATTTTATAACAAACTTCATGTTGTGCCCTTTTTAAGGTATTTTATGTCAGGCCTTATATCAACTGTGCAAGACCTGGCATGCTTCCTTACCCAGCATAGCTGAGTAATGGCTATTCTTTCCCTTTTCCACATTACCTGACACTGTAATACTTTGTCTCCAATCTCCTACATGAAAATATAGCACCGTTTGATGCATAAGTCTTTCTCAAATCTATTTATACGTCTTAAACCTAAGCAGCAGCAAACAGCACTTGTAGAAAGTGTAGTCTCCTTCCATAACTCAAAAACAAAGGTGAGAGACAGGTGTGTCGCTTCAGTGCTACGTGGTCCTGCAGCCCTTTAGAGCAGGGTTGTCAAACTCATTTTCACTGGGGGCCACATCAGCCTCACAGTAACTGCTCCTACATTTATACAGTCCTAAAATTACATTTGGCCCTTTGAAGGTAACCGCAAGGCTGATGTGGCCCCCGGTGAAAATGAGTTTGACACTCCTGTTCTAGAGAAAACTACAGCATTGCACATGGGGGATATCATGCTTGCATTTGTCCATTTTTTTTACTAAATGAATTCATTTTGTCCCACTAGGAATTTGTGAGCTTAAACGAGAAGAAATTGTCCTGTTGAGAGAACTAGGGAGTGGTCAGTTTGGAGTGGTGCATCTGGGAAAGTGGAAGGGACAATATGATGTGGCCATAAAGATGATTAAAGAGGGGGCAATGTCAGAAGATGAATTCATAGAAGAAGCTCAGACCATGATGTAAGTTATGGCATTGCTTAATTATTTGGAAATAATGATCTCTCTAAACATTAGTCAGTAACATGTAGCACACACAGAAAAGAGAATTTCCTCTTAAAAATAAAATTAAGTACCACCGACTACATTAGGCACAAGCTAAATAGGTAGTCACATAAGATATTTGGTGTTTTGCCAAAAGAACTTAGGACAGACTGATACAGTCATCTACAAAGTTTTCAGTTAACATCTCTTTCACAATTTCAGATGTTCCACATACATCACTTAAGATTCTCCTTCGTAAGCATTTATACAGAGACAGTGTAGAAAGCTTTTCCTGCCTTCCTGCAGGCAGGAATGAGAGACAAACGAATAACTGGGAAATGCCAGAAATATGAATGTGAAACTTGAAGTTTTAGTCTGTGACTCCAAAGATTTTCAGATTTTGACTATAAAGCTATCATTTCATCAACACTGCACCTTCTTTTGATTACCATCAATGCTGAGTTTCGAAGTAACTAGCAGAAGGACACTCATTTCTTCTCGAAAAAGAGTATTTGAAGTCTGAGATGGGACTGTTTCCAGCCTCAATAATTTATTTCAGTATGTTGTATTAATATTTCAAGAACAGAAATGCAAAAGAATCTCCATTTATCCTTTGATTATTTTATTTTTATTTACTTCAGGAAACTTAATAATCCCAAACTTGTTAGACTGTACGGCGTATGCTCAAAATCATATCCCATCTGCCTAGTGATGGAACACATGCCTAATGGCTGTTTGCTTAGCTGCTTAAGGAGTCATGGGAAAGAATTGCGACCGCTTTGGCTTCTGGAAATACGTTATGATGTTTGTGATGCTATGACATTTCTGGAGGGCTGTCAGTTCATACACAGAGATTTGGTAAGCGACCCTACAGGACAAGGGGAACAGAGATGGTAGGGGGATGACGTGACACTGCGCAGGCCTGTGCCTCAGGGCCAGCCACAGCTGCACTGGCTCTGTCGGCACACACCCCAGAAAGTGTTGTGGTCCCCTGAACAGAGACACCCAGCTGGGTCAATACAAGGCAGCTGTGGATGAGCAGCACTAAAGGCACCTGTAAACGTCACTGCCCACAAGTTCAGGGCTGAGCTGACAGGTCTGCACAGCGCACACTGTGCTGCCTGCATTCTGGGGCTCGAGCCTCAAGGATCTGCGTGCCATGCGGCCGCACAGATGTCCAAATGTAAAATCAGTCCACTGAAGTAAAGGGTTCTGTCCAGTGATGCTGCAGTCCTCCAGGAGAAAGTGGTGCAACGTTAAAGATTTGGGTCACTCAGGTTGGTTTTTGCTGAGTTAGGGATTTTTCTAATTGAGAACTATTCATTTTATAAAACAAGTATGAACACTGCTGGGATAAACTGGAATTTCCTCTGGTGCATTGCGAGCAGCAGGACTTGAAAGCTCTTTCAAATACATTTTTCTGCCAGTTTCCAAGCGAGTATTTCAAGTTGCTTTTGATGAAGGGACCAGGCCTTTCAAGGGATTGGACCAAAAGTTTATGCAAAACCTAGCTTTCAAGAATGCTGGCTTTGAGGAAAGCAGCTGTTATTTTACTAGTCTGTTGAAAGTGAACCCAGCCAAATTCCTGGTGCATTGTGCTTTAGAGTCAGTAGCAGTATTTTGCCTTCTAACTCTTGTTGGAAGATTTGTGACAATACGTGTTACAGACTTGCTTAATTTTCCAATAGGGGTGCAGTCTCCTCAGGTAGCATTTTAAATGTCTTGGTAATGCTTTCAAAGAATTGCCTTTATGTGTAAACAAAGTTGTTAAATACATACCTCACCAATTTTCACACCCTGATTCAGAAATCAGGAATACTGGGCAATTTAAATACCAGAATGCAAGTCGTAAATATAAAGTCAGTTCCCTGAAAACTGGCTGTGCACCATGGGAAAACAGAAATAAAACTCGAGCTTGATTTCAAGTTGAAAACTGTAGATGCAAACTGTATCACAGAAATTAATAAGCACACAGGCAGACAATACAGCCTTAGATAACTGTTCTCAAGGGATCATTTGCAGAACTAGGTTTATATTGAACTTTTCATAAATCAGGCTGTTTAAATCATCTTTCATTGTTCCACTCTGTTTATAGCACATTATAAATAATCCAATCAACGTTTCTCACTTTTTGATGCCTTGGTAAATTCTAAGACTACTGAAAAGGACCCTGGAGCAGGTTACAATTTGGAAGACGGGGTTTACTTCCTGGCTCTGTTGCTGTTCTAGGTAAATGTGGGTTTCTCACCTCCGTTGCCTCATCCCTCAGTGTTCTTATTTGTAAAGCTGGGATAATGGTAAAGAATGTTCTTCAATCAATAGTTGAAAAATAAAATAAGATAGCTACTTACTGTTCCCTTACAGTTCCAAACTTAATTGCTTTGATCAAAGAATGCCATTATTCATTTAAATACTAGAGAGAATAAATTATTATTAGCAAATTACCAAGACATGACATTATTTGCTCCTCTTTGTATTTTTTATGCTCATCTCTTTTCTCATTTCTGTACTAAAGGCTGCTAGGAACTGTTTGGTTGACAGCAATCTGACTGTGAAAGTATCTGACTTTGGGATGACCAAGTAAATAAAAGAACTGGGAGCCTTGTGAAGCTATAACATTAGTGTGTATGTCATTTACTGGTATTGATCAGATAGCAAGTGGCTGTTAGGAAAGTTAAGTCACAGGATGTGGTACAGCTCTTGGTGTCTCCTTTTCCTTTCTATTAATGACCATAAGCTGTTGTGGGGTTAGAATAAAGTTGTTCTGCTGTCTCAAAAAGTTAAGGCTTAAAGGCCGATTGCAGCTAAGGGATTTCACTAGCTATGTTTGTTTCTCAGAGTTTGCCTTGTGTACAAGATTTTCACCTAATTTGGAGGCCAAACATCTTAATCAGCAGCCTCTATGGATGATCAGTCTAGAGAACATGTCCTCTGAGAAGAGGCTGAGGGAGCAGGCTGCTTAGTCTCATGAGGAGGAAGCTAAGAGGGGATCTAAAAGCTGCCTATAGCTACTTATAGTTCTAATACAAAGCTGATAGAGCCAAATAAATCTTATCAGTGTCGGGTGATAAAACAGCAGACATCAGCTGCTTGCTGTAGCTTGGGAAGTTCAAGCTGAACACTAAAATAAGCTATTTCCCCAGGAGGGAATAATAAAACATGCCAGTCAGAGAGACTATGAGATTGCAATCTTTGCAGGCTTTTAAGATTTGACTACACAGAGCCATGGCTTATCTGACCTTATTGCGGACTTCCAGTACTTAAAAGGAGCCTATAAGAAAAAGTGGGACAGACTTTTGAGCAGGGCCTCTTATGGTAGGAGAAGGGGTAATGGTTTTAAACCAAAAGAAGGGACATTCAGGTTAGATATTCAGAAGACATTTTTTACAAGAAGGGTGGTGAGACATCAGCACAGGTTGCCCAGAAGTGTGGTGGATGCCCCGTCCCTGGAGACATTCCAGGCCAGGCTGGACGGGGCTCTGAGCAACCTGATCTAGTTGAAGATGTCCCTGCTTATTGCAGGGGGTTGGACTGGATGAGCTTTGAAGGTCCCTTCCAACCCAAACTATTCTATGAATCTGTGATGATGGGAGCAAACCTATTTGAGAAGGAGGCTGGGCTAGGCGGCCTTACGACAGGCATTTCTATGATCCTGCATTATTTCTCTAATAAGGTGTTAGCAATGATCTGTTGTATACATTGTAGCTAATGCCTCCATAAGGTATCCTTTGGATATTTGTGGTTCTGCCCAGGCTTTACTTAGGAGCCTTGTGATATACAAGGAAGAAGCAGTAAATAGTATTTCACTGTAACTCAGTCACAACCGAGTTTGGTTCTTGCCTTGTCGGTATGTTCTGGATGACCTGTATTAGGAACCAAGTTTCCAGTGAAGTGGTCAGCACCAGAAGTTTTTCATTACACCAAATTTAGCAGCAAGTCGGATGTATGGGCCTTTGGTATGTATGGAATTTGACATATAAATACATGTATGCCATTACATTTGGATTTCCTCAGCTTATTAAGCAGAAACGCTGGACATTTACACACTGAAGTAACGTAAAAAGCAGTTACAGCTTATGTCCTTGTTTAACATTTTTACACATCCAAATTCTATCCTCTTTGGATTTTTTTAGCCCTACCTTTTTTCTTTTAAGCACACGGAAATTCTGCCCGCTCCCCATTTGCTATGTATATGTTTAATATTGTAAACAGTTGGCAGTGGAGATCAAACAGTATCTTTGGCGTATCTAGATCATAAATCAGTGCTGCCCAAGAGCTTTTCTGTTAGTCGCAGAGGTCAGAGTTGACTCTGTACGTAAGCCGTCTGTGCAAGATAATCTGCAGGAGCTGGGACTCTCTATCTCCGCAAAAATAATATGTATTTGCAGATCACTTTCTACCCAGGAATGTCAAATATTTGAACTTCTACTTCAGTTGTTTTCAAGCTATGAATTACAAATCCCTGGAGTCTGTTCAGTGTTTCTAAAAGTCTGCAAAATGTGTCAAAGGAAAGGGAGTCTTTTGCGAATGGGCTTAAATTCCACTTACATGGGTTTGCTCCTCCAGTAGGAAAATTTTGGCAGCTATCAGGTTGATGAAAAATTGGCAACCCTGTGTTCTTGACATTGAACAATGATGAATAAAGCAGATGAAAGTGTTTCCAAATGCTGAGCTGCTTCTTATCTTTAACCTCATCTAGTCTCACCATATTAATGACTCCTGCAGAGAAACAGCTCGCTCATGCCCTTTACAAGTTGTTTATAATACATATGATTAAATCAGAAGTTGGATTTTTCTGGTGATACCTTTTCTTTTTGCTCTTATTGATGAAATCCTGGCTCCAGGCTTTATTATAATTAACTTCAATGTTGGCATTAACTTCAGTGAGAAACATTATTTTTCCTTAGAAGGTCTTTTCTTATTTTAACACTATCCATTGATGCAGTGGAAGCAAGGGGAGAGTGGGATTCATAGTTCTTGTTTGGTTGTTTTAAACTAATGAATACTTAAAGGGTGAAGGAACTGAACTGATTTATTCATATCCCAAAAGCAGGTGTCAGAAAACAAATAATTTTGGTTTTTTAAATATTCTCATCAGGGAAAGCTGGGATTCAGGTACTGTTTGACTCTTATCCCACTGTGACACTACAATGATCCAGCTTTCAGTCTGGAAGGAAGATAAAGGCTTAATAAATTTATTTAAAAAAAAAAAATCTTTACTGCCAGTATTATATACCATCATGAAATAAATATTTCTTTTTTTATTATTATTTTATAGTTGTCATGATTACCACACATGTTCTGTTACAACAAAAATTGTTTCTTGCAAAGCTTTCATTATGAATTAATGATTATGATATTATCCAGTCTTTCTGTTGCTTCAGTGTAATCCAGTTCTTATAGGCATGTGCAGCTGACACTATAAAGCATTCAGAAATCTTTCTGATACCAAAGGAGTGTATGTCTCACTGACTTCACAAAATTGGTACAAATTTTCTTATGATTTATTCTTTAAAAACATAGATACCTATAGCTGACATTTTGTTTTTCCTTCTCTCTTTCTCTCCCTCTCTGTTTAAAACACACAAACATACACACACCTATATAAGGGGATGCTTGTATGTATTTTGTAAAAACTATAATCCATGGATTGCTATGTCTTGGGTTTATTCCCTTATTGTCCACATTAAATACATTTTATAACTAACTGTGTAATGTAACTTCACCTTCTACTAGAAGTAGTTTTACATTTGGGTACAGAATCACACCTGTCAGTCATCTCCACTCTTTTCTTTGGGCAATATTCTCTGTAAAGAGTCAGATTGTCTACATGTTCCATGTGTGTCTTGTTCCAGGAAAAAGGGGTTATCTTGTATTTCTTTACTTCCACTTCTTGTCTTCCACTGCCATGAATCTTTTTGCAGGTATATTAATGTGGGAAGTTGTTCACTTTGGGAAAGCAGCCCTACGAGCTTTATAATAACATGCAGGTGACTGAGAAAGTTTCTCAAGGATACAGACTTCATAGACCGCAACTGGTTTCAGACATTATCTGGTACTTATATCTGCACATGCAAACTGGAAAAAATAAAACAATAGGAGTCACAAGGAGCCACTGTTCATAGCTGAATTGATGTTCACAGTGGAAAATATCCCTTATAAAAGACATTGCTTGTGTGTAGTAGATTTGATATAACAGTCTAGTTCAGGGTGTTGTTAGTACAGGGAACAGGGCATGAAGGAGGGTTGGGTCTCTTCCTCTCAGAACCACGTATTTAAGTAAGTAACAGTAAAATACCTTTCAATGTCAACATAATGTACAAGGTTTCCACTCACCTGATTTTAACGGTTTAAAATTTGGGTGTTGAGCTAAGATGATTATCTAAATTCATTTCACAGTTACAGGACTATTACTGGTACTGGTACCTCTGCATGGTTATTTGTTCTTTTTATCTTAGTCACTTTGGAATAGCAAATAGCTGCTTTCATATACACGATCTTAAAACAATTAATTTAGATGAGATGTCTGCCTCTTTAGATATCTAATGTTGGTTGAAATAACCCCACCCTTAGAACGGGAAGGATGTGTTACACCATCTGTGAGTCGCTGAGGAGATTTAAGTCAAATGCTCATCATGCTCATTTTATTTTGAGACAGCTGTGTCTGCTGTGCCAAGAATTATGCTGATTTATTGTTCTTCTTCATCTAAATTTTAGTCAGCTGTCTGTGGACTATGATTTGTTTCTCACTAGTAACAAAGAACTGTTTGGTGCATTACTGGTGATACAGTGAAACGACAGTGATATTGGGGATTTTTTAGATACAATTGTCAGAAAAAAATTAGAAATATAACTTATATTTGAGGACATGTTGGTGCAAAGAAAAAAGATTAAGCTATCAGAACATAAGAAAGATAGAAAAAGTAACTTGAATTTTCTTTACCTCATAAGCATCACTGTCTCGACGAATTACTGTGTGCTAAAATAGAGAAAAACTAATGCAAATTACAGTTCTTGAATGATTTCAAAATTAAATAACCATACCCATCATCTTTGCTTCATTTAGCTACCAGAAAAGCGCCCTGCCTTTATCAGCTCTTATCATTTTTTGAGGCACTAAGAGAAGACAAGAGAGCTTGAAAAAGAAGATTCATAGACAGCTGACTGTGCACACTGGTTCAATATCACCTGTCTTCTGCATAAGCGCTAAACCTAAAATTTGCCTGACATTAGCCACCCCTATTATTCTGAACATTAGTATTCTTCTCATTTAATTGGGGAGCTGACCAAGAAGCATGTGGAGAAAGCTTTTGTGACATTCTGCTGGTGACAGAATTTGGAAGGATATTAAGAATATAATACATTTTGTTAGCATTGTCTCAAAGGATGTCTCAGACACTAGGATATATATACAAATTGTGTACACTCCATCAGTGCTTCCAACCTGTCATTATTTGGCCTTAACTGGAAACGCAAATAGGGAAATATATGCTTGTTAGGTCTTCTGATTATCATAACTCATCTCAATATGTTTTTTCTTCATAATCACTTAAAGCTGACACCTGAAGTCAAATTTAGAACTTCTGCAAGTGACAGCAACATAAATAGTTATAGTCTCACTTTCTATTATTTAGAAATTACTACTGGTAAAATATTAAATCAGTTTTCTCACCGGTACTATTGACTTTTGTTTTGGCCCTAAGGGTGTATGCTTCATTTGGAATTTATTCTAAGCTATATATCTAAGATATTTGCAACTTAGCAACACGTGAGGCGTTTAATAGAGTGTTCTTGCTTCCTTCTATGGTAAAAATGGATTTAAAAAAATTATGCAGAATTCTATAGTCATTGCAAGAATAAATGGTAAATTTGCTGATCTCTACAAAACCTGAAGAGTGAAAATTATAAGAACTGAAAATGCTATTCTTATAATTGCTTAGCCAAATATTTTACTACTGAGGAACTGAAATTTGGCTCCTGATGTTAACACTGAGTTCTTGAATAAGAGCATGCAACATTTAAATGTATGTAGCACTACACGAATTAATGCTAACTTCAGTAAGTCTAGAGATACAAAATATGTCTGAAGCTACATGAACTATATCTCTGAACTTAGACACTGACGTTTGTAAAATGGTGATCTAATATGTATAAAATAAAAGAGCTTTAAAAGAAAGTATGATCTGAAGAAAATTCCTTTCCTCTCTCCTTATATTTGAGCTAGTTCAGTGGGTGATGCCTCTAAGGGTCAAAGTGGCATCTGCTCACCCTTCCCCTGGTGGAGCTGGCCCAGCCCTGGTAGGGACCCCTCTGCAGCTCTGGTTTGAGCTCAGCTGAACCTAAGGAGTAGGAAACACAGGGTACAGGCCTGTGGGGAGAGAGGAGATAAGAAATGGTCTCTGGCCACCCAGAGGCTCCGGCACCTGCACTCGCTGGTGCTGCCTGGTCCCCACACTGGCAGCTGGTGAGCAGAGACCATATGACAAGGAGCAGCTGAGGGAACTGGGGCTGTTTGGCCTGGAGAAAAGGAGGCTGAGAGGAGACCTTATTGCTCTACAACTACCTGAAAGGAGGTTGTAGCATGGAGGGGGTTGGTCTCTTCTCTCAAGTAGCAAGTGATAGGACAAGAGGAAATGGCCTCAAGTTGCACCAGGGGAGGTTTAGACTGGATATTAGGAAAACTTTATTTACGGAAAGGATTGTCAGGCATTGGAACAGGCTGCCCAGGGCAGTGGTGGAGTCACCACCTGAGAATGTATAAAAGATGTATAGATGAGGTTCTTAGGGACATGGTTTAGTGCCAGTGTTAGGTAAATGGCTGGACTCAATGATCTTAGAGGTCTTTTCCAACCAAAATTATTCTATGATTCTATGCCTGTCTATGTGCGGATTGGTGCACATGTTTGAGGAAAAGCAGCATTTGGGGTCATGCAAGTGACTATGGGGGTCTACAAAGGCCTGGGAGGCTGCACATGAAGGAGAAAGAGGGCATGGGATGATGTTGCCTGAGCATCAAGCTGGGGCAAGGAGCGCTGGCCCAGAGACAGGGTCAGGAAGGAGTGCTGACATTGATAAAATATGAGAGGAGGGTGGGTACCCCAGCACAGAGCGTGTGAGGTATTGTTGGGGCTAATGCATGTGGCTGAGTTTTCTAATGTAAACATCATCTTTTCATTTCTGTTCTTCCAACATCCTGCTGTATTTTTTTAGTGGCTTTATATGTTGACAATTCTGAGTGGTGCTTTTTGATTCATAGCACAGCTTCTCAAATTAATTGCTTCGAAATGAAAGCTTTGCCTTAATGGAAATGTTAATCTTAACAACAGATCTGAAGATGGCTGGCATGACTAATTACATTATTTGATTGTTTCCAGCTTTGCCATTCCCTTTTTCTGTTGCTGCACAGTGAGAAGACCACATTTAGTTGAATTATTTATCTTAAAAGTTCAGCTAAAGTATTACGGTTTGGGGATGTTATGGTAATGGCATATGTGGTGTCGGTAGTCAACTTAAAGTAAAATTATTTTAATTCCTTTCCATTCCTGACTAGGTTGCAGTTAGTCAGTATCATCTGCCCACCATTTGAACTGTCTCGTTTAAAAGCCTTGTCTCTTCAATATGTAATGAGCGTGGGGCACTAGGGAAATGTTTTGTGAGCCCAGAGAGTCCAGCTGTATGCTTTCAGATATATGTTTGAATGCTTTTTACAGTTTCTGATTTTGGATGCCTACGAGTTTAAGAGTCCGTGCGTTTGCTGAGTGTTTTTCATGCGGGCTCGTGTTTGCTACCAGCTCTTTGTCAGAACACAGGACTAGGAAGGCACCTCATGCCTTTCAGTGACCCTGGTGTGTACAGAACAACTGCACTGGCACGGTGACAGGCACAGGACCTACAGGACACAGAATCATAGAAATGCTGGCTGGAAGGGACCCCTGGACATCATCTAGCCAAACGACTCACTCAGAGGGGACTGTCCCCACTGCTCGATCAGCCTTACCTCTGTCTACCCAAGTCTTCAGCACTTCTAGAGGTGGAGATCCCACAGCCTCTCCCAGAGCATGGAGTAGGCAACCTGTGCCAACGCTGCACTACCCTTCTGGTGAACAGCTTTTCTTTTTCAGGTGCAACCTGAGCCTCCCAAGCCTCAATCTACCGCCTCCTGTGCAATTTGTATTTGTAGTATGCAGGACTCGTAATGGAGTATTTGTAATAGTGGAGGCAACGGTTAAGGTACCAGGGGGAAAAAAAAAAAAAAAAAACAAAAACAAAAAAAACCCCACTTTGATCATTTAGTATTAAGGAAGTTTATTCCATTTTTAGATGACAACATAATGCAGAGTTGTTGCGTTTTGGTTTTGCTTTTGAGGGAGTCATGGGCTGTTTGGTCTCTACAATACTTAGCAGGTAAACGGTTAGAAAAATAACTTAAGTTACAACTTCCTAACAATGTTCTAGTGCTTTTTAGTCTTCATTCAGTATCCGTTTTACATCGATACAGATTTCCTGAAGGTGCAAAAATTGCAGTTATTTCATATCAACTTGAGTTCTTCATCATTAAAGTTCTTCTGGTGGGCAGTTTTTTTTCTCACTGACTATTAGATTACACTTTCGAGGTCTCTGTTTGGAAAGATCAAGATGGTCTTCACAGGCATTAGGAGTATGTGAGTCATTCTTATGTCTGTTGATCTACATACAACTTTATACTTCCAAGTTTTTGTATCTCATTACAGAGGAAACGAAGAGAAGTTGGATGCAGCACACTCATGAAAAGCAGCACAAATAGTGTGTGATATTATGTGCATAATTCATGGAAAAGCCACAGGATATGTATATATATCTTCCATTTCTGCATGTTTTCTAGTTACCACATAAACAGCAGATTTAGTTGCTCGTCTATCAACTAGTAGATTAATGGTAAACCAGAAGACACTATGTTTGATGACATCCATAGTTTTTTGGTCCTTGGTAGGCACAATTGTTAAAAGTGAAATTAAAAAAAAACAAAAAACACACCACCACCACATAAAACCTTAGTGTACCCACGTCTTCTAAAATGGTGTTTGTGTCTCTTCAGATGGCTCAAAACCCATGTTGCTTTTTCCCTCTTCATTGTAAGGGTTTGCCACTTCACAGTTTGATCCCACTTCACTTCTATTTTCCCTTGCTCTCCTGTAATGAAAATTCATTTTGTACTAGAAGCATCTGTTCTGTTCAAGCCCTTCTGGATCCTCAGAATCCCCTACCATAAATAGTACTGTGTTTAACCGGGAATATTTCTATAAAAGGAATTGTGTTGGGTTTAAGGGGAACTATAGCAAACCTACCACATTCTTAGAAACTCCATTAACGGAGAGACGTAGAAAAGCAAACCAACTATACTGCTGTTAATGAAATAATATTTCAGGAAAATGGCATTACTGGACAATGTCCAAAAAGATTATTGAAAACTGCAGGTGCTGACGAATGTGGGCAAACTCTGCTGTTGTAGAAGTCACTGTGCTCCCAGCAGGCCACCCCACCCACCTCACAGTGGGGCTGGCAGAAGCACGTCCATGTCGCAGCTCTCCGCAGCCACCATGTCCAGCTGCCTTGGTTAAACTGATGACGATGGGGAAATTACACTGAGCTGCCAAAGCTGCCTTGCACTGAAAGGCAGGGAGCTGAACCTTTAGCCATCACTCTTGAGGGGAGGGGGATAATAAGCTTTAATTCCTTAACCTGCTTCAGCTAGATGTGGCAGCCCATTTGTAAGCACCCTGATAATTCAGTCATCGGGACGTCTCCCAATGGTCATGATCATAGTATCAAAAACATTACTCACTTTTTTCGATTTCTCTGCCCAGTGATGATCAAGACAATAACTCCAATGACAACCAGGCTAATGACCACCCCAAATACAATTAACCAGACGGTGACTGGTGGTTCATAAGGTGTGGCCAGGGTTGGAAGTATGCCCACGAACTCCAGCGTGTCATCATCCAGTCTGAAAGCCTCATTGATCCGTCCCCGAGACATCCTGCCATCAAGAGCAAATTCAAAAAGTTTTGCACATTTATTGGAAGGAAATAAACAACTTTCAGTTGTTTCATAAATCTCCAGTGTTCCAAGTTTCCCCTGAACTGCTCGGGTGAGAATGCTGCACGGAAGATATTGCTAAACCCATATTTATTCTGTCATGGGGTGATGGTGGATAAGTACAGTAACTTAAGCCTTTAACCTGTTGCAGCTTAGCTGACGTGTTCAGACACTGCATGACCTCTTAAACCCCATCCTAATGTTTATCAAAATGAGGCAAACAGCCTTCTGATCTTCCTCTCTCTTTGCATTTTGCCTCTCATTCTGTTTACCTTAAGTTTTTTGGCTATTCATAAGCTTCTCAGTTATGCGACAGAAAGCCGCAGCTTTGACTTCTTACCTGTTTCCCCTCTACAGTCTTCCAAAGTTTTGATCCTTGTATTTTTCACTACCATGAAAACCCTTTCCCTAGTGTATTTTCTGTGCCTTTTTTTCCTGAACTTCTGCTGTTGAGTGCTAACCAGACAGTGACTTTCATAGCTATATTCTTCTCACTTGGTTCACCAACTTGACTAACTGCTTTTTCAACCCCATCTCATATTGCTGCTGCTTTTAGATTTGTGCCTTTTTCATTTCCCACTATACATTACCCATGGTCATCTGCAGAGCTGCAGTTCTACTCATCATTTTTACAGCAATGAATTACAGTGGTGTCATACTGTGCTATAAAAGAGCTCTTCATTGACCTGTAAGTGGGAACTAGCTCCTGCTCTGACCTCTTCTTTTCTGTATGATCAAATCCATCTGGCTGTCTTTCTAATACATTATTCTGCAGCCCTTGCTATACAATTCTTGCACTGAATCTTGACTAATGAGAGGAAGAAAACACTCATGCATGCACACACCGTTACTGTGCCCTGGATTTCAGAATATTAGATAGTTCCTGTTAAAGCTTGAGCAATGATATTTCCTGGCAAGCTATGATGCAATTAGGTGTGTTACGGCAGTTTTACAAGCCCCCTGAAGTATTTTACACTGGCTGTTGTCCAAGACACCATCAGATAGATGGACTGTTTTCTTTCTGTCGTAACAGTTTCTCTCATCCCACTATTTCCACAGTAACTGCAGAACTGACTATCTTATCACCCCTTCTGCCTCAGCTGACTTGAGCACTGCTTTCCCTTCCTCTCTTTCACCTAGTTGTTGGGTTTCCTGTTGGTGGTGGGTTTTTTGTCTGTTGTTTTTTGTTTGTTTTTTTTTTTTTTTCCAGAGAGCAAAATCTCACCTGATGGCATTTTCCACGTCAGCTTTGGGCACAATATCACTGATATTACCTGGCATGCTGACAGTAAGGTAGAAGGAGATCCTTTCTGTCTGTTGCCCCACATGGATGTCTGTAATCCTGAGTAAGAAAGAGAAAGGGGGTTTTGATTGCTTAGATGACATTAGCTTTGGATTCGGGCAAGTGAACAGTTGTGTTTGATAGCAAATGTCAGGGGGTGAGTTTACACTGAGTGAATGCTTCTTAGTAACCTCAACTGGGAAGTGGAATCAATTTTCCTGTCAGAATTTCTTTTTTCCATGTGCTAATTGGTAACTTGAGATGGAGAGAGTCTTCCCTGCATCTAAGACAATCCTTTGTGTAATTTTCCAAATCACATAATCAACTGCAGAACAGAGAATGCCTGGGGCCTTTTGAGTGTTTGGGGCAGATCCCATAATAAGGTGATGTATGAAGTACCAAGTGAAAAAAAAAAAAATAGAAAAATTCCTTCTTCCTTGTATTCTTCTGGGAATAGATTTTAGATGTTACATGACTGGTATCCTATAAAGTAATACGAAACAGTTTAAGTAGATAGCTTCTGAAAATTTTCAAGAGACCTAATAAAAAGGTTGTTTTTCTTACCCAAATCAATTTCAGATGATAGATCTTATGTTTGTAAGTGAACCCAGACAAGATTAGTGAGTCTGCATGGAATTCTAGTGTTTTATAAACAACAAGTTTATCTTTCCTGGGCCCAAAACCTCTTGGATATCCAGTATCATACACAGACACTGTTACAAATTCTCATTCACTTCCACCACTGACAACCCATGGGAAACAAAGCCTCCTGCATCCACAGAAGTTACCTAACTTTAGCACATTACTCCTAAACTTCAGACTCTCGAGTGAAAAGACAACATGTAACGAAGCTGGCATCTTGCCTTTTACAACTAGCTGATGCTTGGCATTGTTTGCTATCACCTTACATTTGACAGAAGGCACAATTAATCCCACCAATTCATACCAGAAGCAATATAGGCATAGCCAGCACAATTAAGCAAGCCACTCACTGGAAGTCAACTTCTTGTTTCTTCACCTCTGCAAAGTATTTTCTCATGGCATAGGCAATGGAGGACTTGAACAAGAAAAGCTCATTTTCATCCCATTCATACTGCAAAAACAGCACAAGAGAAATTAAACAGAGATGGTAATTGTATGGCAAATTATCTGATACTAAGAAGTCATTCTAAAAAGAAATAGGAATTGTAATGCTTGGCATTCACTTCAGTACAATTTATTTATGTCATGATAGCACTTCAGGAACATACTCAAATCTTTTAGCTCTGTTAATCTGGGCGCTCTAAAGGAAGTGAATGAAGCAGGCATCCCTGCTGCCAGACAGTGCGTTGTGCTATCCCTCTGCAATCTCTGGTACCTTTATATGGGGCTGCCAAAGATGCTGCAGTCCCAGCACATCTCCCGCCTTATGAGGGGCAAAGGCAGCAGGAGCAACGTGACTCCTACTAAGCACTGTGCACTCTGGTTGAAGTCTAAATATTTCATAGTTTAAATTTTGTTTTAGACACATAATTTTATTTGCAGACATGTTATTTTAAGGAGGAGAAACTCTGGGGTTGGGTTGTTACATGAAAGTGGTTCATTTATCTGCTTGATGAGCAGGGATTTTTATTTCAGTAAAATAGTCTTTGCCTGAGTATTTCTGCAGCAGGCATATATTTGTTGGGTTTTTGCTGCAGAATAGATAGGTGATATAAAAAATGCACCGCCAGCATGCAGGCTCCTCCCTGCCTGCCTTATGAGTCCAAAGTCATTTGCAGTGGAAATCAAAACCAGCTTCTCTGGGGCAGAAACTGTGAATTGTACAGGGGGCAAAAAACACCTGATAACACAGCCTGGTCTGTCGTGCAACAGCGTGTGTGCGCAAAGGCAAAATTCCCATTTGAACTCTGTGGCAATTTTTTTTATCCCCCTAAGGCCTAAGTTTGATTGCATTTATGATAGCTCAGCAGGAATGACTATAAATGCTGCCAGTGACAGTTTTACACAGCTCCTGACTTTCTCAAGTATCATTCGGGAAGGTGTAGTGGAAGGCAGCTCTCTTGTCACAGGCTTTATGAAACCCAGCCACGTTTTTGAACCCTGTCCTCCTTTGACACTGATATAAAGCGAAGAGAGACAAATGTTAAGCACAGAATTGCCAGCTGGGCAAGGGAGGTGATTATCCCACTCTATTCTGCACTGATACGGCCTCACCTGGAGCACTGTGTGCAGCTCTGGGTCCCACAGTATAAAAAAGGTATTAAGCTGCTAGAGGGTGTCCAGAAGAGGGCTACAAAGTTGGTGAAGGATTTGGAGGGGAAGCCGTATGAGGAGCAGCTAAAGTCACTTGGTTTGTTCATCCTGGACAAGACTGAGGGGAGACCTCATGGAGGCTACAGCTTCCTCACAAGGGGAGGAGGAGGGGTAGGCACTGAACTCTTCTCTCCGGCTACCAACCCGAGGGAATGTCAGGAAGATGTGCCAGCAGAGGTTTAGATTAGACATTGAGAAAAGGTTCTTCCCCCAGAGGGTGGTGGACACTGGAACGGGCTCCACAGGGAGGTGTCATGGCCCCAAGCCTGACAGTGTTCAAGAAGAGACTGGACAAGCCCCTCAGACACATGGTGTGAACTGTGGGGTTGTCATATGCAGGGACAGGAGTTAGACTCCATGATCCTTGTGGGTCCCTTCCAACTCAGGACATCCTATGATTCTATGATACACACAGGAGGAAAGGGCCAAAAGACCTTGGTGTTGTCAGTCCATGAAGGGTCAGGCCACAAAAGAGATGCAGGTGACCCAGACCCCCCGCCAGCAGAGTGGCCTCCAGCCCCATCCAAGCAGTGTGTGGAGGGCAGGGGCTGTGCCAGCTCTGGCTCTTCCTACCAGCAAGGGTGGAAGCTGTGAGTCTCTTTTTTTGCCTTGGCAAATGCCCCCAGGATTCTCCTGTTTGCAGGGCAGCAGGCAAAGCTATGAGCTGAAGCACTTCTCCTTGTCACCGCTGTTGTCTCCAGCAGTTGGCAGTGTTCACCGTCACAGCCTACAATGCTATTGTGAGAGTTTTCTCAATTCTTTTATCCCACACATCTTTATGCTCTATAGTACCTTATTTTTCTTTTTTCTCTTTACCTGGTGTTAATTGAGCATGATTCCTACACTGCTGCTTTCTGTAGTTTGCATCTCTGCTGCTTCCTGTACTTAGCATCTTAGCTTTTTAAACATTTATTCATTTCCATAGCGTATATTTTGTCTTCTTATGTCTAAGGCATTTTAATTGCCACCATGCCACTCAAGTGTCTTTGTAAATACGCTTACTAGCTGTGTGGATGGGAAATTCCTGGCTTGCTTCTGATCTATGTTTGAGCACTAACCATCCACACACCTTCCCTAGGCACCTCAGAAACCTACCTCAGTGCTCACTGTTCCTTACAGAGGCTGCTTTGCTTTCAGAGAGAAATTAACTTGGCCAAGTGCCTTTGTTCTATTATAGCTTGTTCCTTCCAAGATGTCACAGGTGACTTGAGAGACAGTGTAAGTCTGACCTCTGATTCAAAAAGGATTTTCCAATGTAAAATACATCTAAATGCCTGCAGAGTGACAGCTCTCCTTTGCCTAACACCACCTTGTGTGCCAACCTTTTACAGTGTCATCACATGTATGACACTTACCCAGTGGAGAATTTTGAACTAACGTCTGAAGGACAATCTCATTTTCAAGTAGTGGTCAGGGGCCTGACACTCCTGGAACTTTTTATTTTAGATAAGACAGACCCTTAGTGATCTGGCAGGGGGTTGGTGGCAGTTTCCCTTGGGAGGGAGCTTTCATGAGGCCCCAGCTGAAGCAAAGCTGTGGGAGTTTCAGCCTCATCAGCTACACTGGTGATCCAGTGATGCTATGGCTGCAGCTTTAATCTCATCAGCCTGAAAACAATTAGCAGGGTAATTGCAGCAGCACACACTCCGGCGCGGCTGGTGTAAGCCCATCCGTGAGTCTGGGTGCATAATTTGCCAGAACTTTGGGCTATTGAAACTTCCCTGCTGGTAGCAGCCAGGGTGTGTAGGCGCTGCAGCTGCCAACCCTGCCCATGAATTTCTGCCTCTGCAGAAGAGGAGGGGTCATTTGCTTTCTGCTCTATCCAGTGCTAAAGAGCAGAAATACAAAAATATTTGCTGGCACACTCAGAATGCTTTCTGCTGTCCTAACGTAGCAAAGAGCTCAAAATCCATCTTAAACCCACAATTGTACTGGATTCCTGGCTTCTGTGCACTGTGAGCCACATAAAGCAGCTAAAACATATTGTTCTGTGTAGCCAGGCTGAGATTCCTGCCTGAGTTTCCCCCTGCCTTTTCTCTGTGCTGGTTCATGCATGTACCATTACGCACTGCTGGCATACTAGCATTCAGGGTCATGTCCCTGGAAGATCAGTAGAAGGGAAATTTGTGGGGAGGCAGAAAGCTACTGAACGGAAAAGGTTTCTTGCAAGTTGGTGATGTGGACTGGTTTTGAGAGGAAAACGCATGGCTGGTTCTTCAGAGCTTAGGAACCTACCATCCTTAAAATAAAATTTGTATGAGATTGTTTTACAGCTGCTCAATTGCACACCATAAGACTATGATGGCAAATGGAAGGCATAAAAATGGTATTAAGCTAAACATTAACCATAATGACTAATAAAAGTGTTGTAATATGGAACCTTTTCATGCTGTCGATATCAGTTTTGAGTTGTATCTAACTCGACTCAGCGATCTAGGAAGAAATAGAACTCCTCTGGGGCTTGCATGTGAGAGTGTGATAGAAGCAAGAGCATCAATTAATATGAAAAACAAGCCCAAAGTATTGTGTCCTTGGTAGTCCAATAAGCTCCGACGCACAGGTCTAAATGACCTGCCTGATGACATACTCATTCTTAGAAAATTGCTAATGTTCTGCAAGGTGAAAATGGCTATAAACAGGAATTAAGTGTCTGCACTTAAGGCTTCTGCACTGCCTCCCTGAGATTAGCATAATAAGGCACAGCTAGAATAAGGAGCAAATTTTCAGCTGAGTGTCTGGGTTAAACAGATGGGCTAAGCCAACACTCGGTTTAAAAACTTAAAAGCTGTCTTTGGCTTTGATGAGTTTTTTCAGTCACCGTAATACATTTTCCTGGACCAGCTGGTATAATCAGGAAAGCAGACGAGTTCTTGGGAATGAAAGCCCTTCTCATCTGAAACAGAAGCAGCTGCACTGCCCCTCACAATCTTTATAACAAAGCTATCTCTCCATAAAGGTTGGAGGGCAGGGAGGCAGCCGAATATATCAGGGCCTGGAAAGATTACAGCAAACAGGCAAATGAAAATCTACAAAGGAATGCTGTCAGGAGTGTTTCAATGTGAAATAAAGAGAATTTGAGAACAGAGGGTGGGATTCAACACCTCTGCTTTAGCCCTACATTTAAACATGAAGTAGCTACTCTAATAACAACTTCTGAAGTCATCCACCATAGCCATGATGATGGAAATTAGGAGAAAAGTGTGGGCAGATGCTTTCTTTAGACACATCAGCATAGCTGAGAAAAATATAACCATTTTCAGGTACTCTGGTTCCCCTATGCTAGCCCTCAAAGCCTGTCCTGTAGCAGGTAAAAAACACCATCCATAGCTCCACAGAAAAAATCAAATCACCTAGCTGAGATGTCTTTCTTAAAATGGGTGGGACCACTCCCTGGAGTGGTTTTTCCAGTAACTGTAGAGGGTGTCTTGACCACGAACTCAGATGAGACATCTTTTATGTGACAACCCTTTTGCCTGAGCTAATGCTACTCTTTAGACACAAAAGTCAGATATACTCTGCCTTACTTTCTGAGAGCCATGGTAACACCATCTCTGTTACCTGAACAACACATGGAGCATCACAGCGCAAACACACTTACCGCCTGGTCCCCCAGTGCTGACTTCAGGCTGATGCGCACTTTGATGGCATCGTCAGAATCTGGTTTAAAAAAAAAAAGGGCCATGTCAGAGCTGCAATGACAGAAAGTCAGTCCCTGGGAAACGCTGGGATACCTGGAGTTTCCTTACCGGTTCCCCAGCAATCCCTGGCCAGCTTGGTGGGACTGATCTTGCTTCCCTTCAGCAAACTCTACTGCAAACATATGGATCTGAGCTGTCATTCACCCAAGCCTGGCTTTATAGTAGACAGAAATAGCGAGTACATCCAGAGTACAGTCCTCTGGTCTTTTTCAGGCATCTCCCGAAGGAAATGCCCCTTTTCCTCCATGGAGAATAAGCAGCTCAGATACAGATGTTGGTGTATGGCTAGATGAATCCCACCATTCGAGACTGGCACAGCACTGTAAGAGTTAAGGGGTTCTCCAGTACTGATAGTGATTGCAGATATATAACCTGGGGGATTCAACACAGTGTCACCACAATAGTCTGAAAAAATGCATTTTCTCCTCATTTTCCTCGCATTTTCATCCCCCTTTCCTCTCCTTCTTTAACTAGCACAAGACAGCAAACAAAATAGTAATTTTTCTGCCCTAGTTTGCCCCTCCACCCCCAGCCCAGGGTCCTACAAGTCCAAGCTTCTTTGTTCTGCACAGCCATTCCACTCTTACTGCTGCCATTATGAAAAAAAAAAAAAAAAAGAAACTCAATTTCTGAAAACTCTGACAAACTCCCTGTGTGCTAACTCCTCCAGCTTTGGCCATGAGCAAGCCCATCTACCTTCCTATGAGTAAAACTTACTGCTTGATGTATATTTCCCACAATGCTGCTTCCCTAGGGAAAAGAGCCTTCAGCAGCTACATAAGACAGGGACTTTGCTGGTCAAGGGTTGTGAGGACTAATTAGTGTCTTTAATTCACCCACAAGCCATACGTACATGGAGTCCAGTCTGTTTTCCAACCGATGTATCTGCCAGAATTGTTCTTTTGCAGCCACTCATATAGAGGTTCGAAGTAGTGGAGCAAGGGTGCCGCATTCATGTATTTCTCTCCTGTTGCAATTTCCAGTGCTTGAGTCCAGGGCTTAGATTTGCCTAATTCAAGCAATTCTCTGTGTATGTGGAAGGAGACGTAATATACGTTATTGCCATGTTTCACCTAGACATCTAGCTGAATAATCTGTGATTGGTACCAAAGTTTCCCTTTTTGCTTCTGAATTCTCTCCTTCCTCCCATTATTTCTATTAAGTAAAAAAAAAAAAAATCTCATTAACAGGCAATTAAACCTTTGATACTCAGCTTATGTAAATTTAGGTAATTTGTCAAAATAAACTGAGTCGACATATGCTAAATTTTCAGGCTAAGTTAATTCTTGGTGCAACCTCATTGACCCCAGAAACTTTCAAAGGTAAACTAGGCTTTGTTATATATTACATGTGAGAAATTTGCTTTGTTACCTCAAATTCTGACCAGCTGCTGTGGAGTTGGTAATGTCACATGTATGAAGAGGGCCGGTATGGTTAGCTGCCTTGCAAAGTGCCTCCTGAAACTGGAACTGATAGATGGTCCGGGTGTAATACCTAAAAGAAGGGCAAGGAGAAGGAAGGCACAGGTTTTGTTAGTCATCTGGCAAGGAAACCCCGGAGCCCTTGGCCTTTGGAAGTTGCTGTGTCAGCTGGTGCTCCTGCTTACGCGGCTGCACAGCAGGGAGGGAGGCCAGCTGGTATTTATAGGCTGCACTAATGCAGATTTAATAAAATTCCAAGATCAAATGCAGCAGAGGAGCCTCAAATCTGTGTGCTGGCTCATCACCCAGGCGCAAGTAAGGTTTTTAAGGCACAGCTCTCTGCTCCGGCTGAGCCCTCTAAAATTAGGCAGCTGGGACTCGGAGGGTTGTCCAAAGTTAGTTGCTTCAGGGCTGCATGTGCATGGTCCAAGTGACAGCAGAGCAGTGTATGCTGTCTCCCCAAGAGGCAAGCACCTCATACAGATGTGGTCCCACTGGTTTGATGGCAGCACAAAGCTATTCTGGTCAACAAGAAGCTCAACAGCCTCCTGGCTGCTCAGACATTGCTATGGGGCAGCCTCTGATGTCCAGAGAAAAACTTTCACTGAAATCAATGACCTTCAGTCAGGATTTTAAAGAAAATAAGATTGTGTCCTGAGACTCTTCAGTAGGTGTTTTAGGTAGTCAGGGCCTGTAAGTCATGAATTAAATGTAAGTCATGAATTAAACACTGAGCGAGGGTGGAGCTACCGTATGAATGAGTAATCATTGGCCACATGAAACAGTGCCGCAGGGTCACAGTAGGTTTCATCATGAGGGACGGGTTCAACAACGCCAACTATTTCTCTCCTGAGGATAAAAGGAAAAACACAGAATTTCCATTAATAGATAATAAGGAAAAATAATCTGACCTTGCTCTTTCTCTTTATTGTCTGATACACATGGGCACCTCTCTCACTTCCAAGCACAAGAAGTATATACAGCTCCCAGTAACCCCAAATGGGCTCTGCTCCACAGATGGAGACCACAGAGAAGAATCTGCTTTGAGACCAATGGTGTCAGGAAGGGATTTGTATGATAGCAATATGTGCAGGAAGTAATTAGCAGTGTGAAATAATCTACAAGACATGAACTTCACACACACTTGTGCCCTGGCCTATCCATAGGCAAGGGCATGCAGAGGTTGGGTGACCAAAAAGGCACCTGGCCTGCTGTGCCACTGGGCTGGAGATGAGGTTTCTCTCTATTTCCCTCTCCTGAAAGCATGTTTCCAGAGCAGTACTATGGAAACAAATCCATGCCCTAATTTCTAAAAATGGTAATAAGCTTACATGGAAATATTTTCCGTAAGTCTGTATTTCAAGGTCTTGTTCAAGCAGAGAGCTCTGCAGTGCTGCTACAATAGATGTGATAAACTTCCCTGAACAATTTGTCACTCTCTGTTTCTCTGACTTCTCTGCTACTTTTGGATAAATCAAAGCTGATTGAATCTTATAGTGGGACAGGAGGCTGCTTGTGTCAAGTTTTATTATAGGTTTTGTTTGCTGGTGGAGGCTCACTATTTGTGTTCATATTAGAGTGCAGACTCCATTTTCACTGTGGAGCTGGTTTGGCTTCTTTATATTTTTCTGCCTCCAGATTAACCACCCCAGGAAATTACAGACTCCAGCCTCAATCAAACTACTTTTAATCTTTAGCTCCAGGGAGGTGAAAATACATTGACTGGTGGGGATAGTCTGTAAAGGCACCCCTGGATGTTGCTTGCCAAGGGAACTGTATTTTCTTGACCAAGAAAGATGGTATCTTAGTACATAAAAAAGGCTCAGTCTGGAGTCTTTCAGACAATTTGCCTGCAAAACCGTTCTAGAATGGGTAGGAAATGCAAAGCAGAGGTGTGTATACAGATTTTGGTAGGCTGAGATCTGTATGCTTCTGAGGTTGGCAAGTATAATGAACTTCACTTTCTACTTGTCCTTAAGGAGCTGAGGAGCACACACAGAGTATATACCCAATGAAACTTAGGGAAGGGCTGTACTTAAGCTCTCGAGATATCTTGGGGCACGCGTCAGAGAGACAGTAATGTTGATCCTGGGATCCGGAACACCTCGTGCAAAGGCCACGGGCTGTCTTTATCAGAGAAGCTGATATTAGAAATGAGGATAAAGTCTGCCAAGATGCAGGGTAAATTACCCAGAGGTGAACACAGTGCTGACGGGGACACATGGCTTGTGAGACCTTGCCTGCACCATGTTGGGTGTTTCTACCTGGCATTCTACTGAGCTTTGCAGAAAGACAGATCCTGCACTGTGCGGGGCACAGCACCTCAGCATGTTGAGTAACTAGGAAAGGACAGTTTTTCAGGATCATTTGCAAAAAAAAAAATCCTCCTTGTTTCTCAAACTTACTTCATGTCCCACCACCGTTTTGTCCATTCCTGCTTTGTAATCTCACCCCTAAACACCATCCACCTCCACTTCTCCAGCATGTAAGTAAAAGGCATTGTTCCAACAATCGTTAGCGCTTGTTTGAGCAGAAAGTTGATTTCAGTTTCTGAAGAGAAAAGTAGTTAAGGTAATGGTTATGGTAGCAATTAGTATCTGATTAGGCAGCTAAAGTCGCTTCCTTTTACAGCTAATGCTTACATCTGGCTTGAATTACGGATTTTCTCTAAGGAAAAAGTGGAAGGAAGANCACTCAATCACTCAATATTCACTTAAGTGGGAGATGTAAATCTCAATGCTTCAGTTTAGTTTGAACTGCTAAATACATACCTTGTTAGAGATATGTACAGATTCATGCAAAAGAAACTGACAAGACTGTTACAGGCTCATCCAAACAAACTGTGAAGGTTTGGGGATGAGTTGTTTCATACTGAAGGTAATGAAGTGCTGGCTATTTGTTTTTAAATTATGTAGCAGATTTATAAAGTAGTGTTTCTTGCTTCATGTTGTGATTTGGGAAAAAAATAGTATTTCTGGTAAGTTGGTGGTGAGATTTTCAGAAGCCTCTAAGTTGCTCACTCGGCTTGCAGACACTACCTTCTGCTGCAAAATAAGGACTGCAAGTTTTCACTTAAATATATAAAATCTATACACTTATTTACCTTCATCCTCTTGGAAAGTTGGCTCTAGGAGGTCAAGAGATTTCAAGTGCTGAGGAGTGGCTGCCGAAAGTGACATAATTTCACCTACTGCTTCATGGAAGCCCTCATTGGCACCACCTCTGAGCAGGTAGGGCTGCGTAGAGTATGCCATGTCATACTCGATGTGGCCCATCTCATGGTGTGCGGTCAGAAAGTCATCCATGGTCACTTTGGTGCACATCTTGATCCTGCGTGCCAGGGCAAAGTGTTTGTGGTTAGAGAGATGGTGGTCCAGCCAGCTGCTGCCCAAGCTCTGCCTGCCCCGACCACAGGCAAAGCGGCCTCCAGAGCTGGCAAACGCTCCTCGCAGAACCTGGGCAGCCACATCCTGGCACAGAGTGCAGTTCCTCCTGCACAAACAAGGCTTGCAGGGGAACTCAGCAAAACACTTTCAGCCACCTTAAAATCGAGCTGGGAGTAAGAGAAAGCTGCTGGTTTGTGAGAAGCACTGATGCGTATATGGGGTTCTTGGGGACATGGTTTAGTGCCAGTGTTAGGTTAATGGTTGGATTCAATGATCTTGAAGTTATTTTCCAACAAAAATTATTCTATGATCCTATGAGTCTAAGCAGCTGCTCTTTGAAACTTGATGATAAACTCACTGTGTGTGTTGGAGTGAGTACTCACCATCCAACTTAAGCAGACGGTAGTATAGAAAAAAACCCTGTGTGTCAGTGCTTCTGCTAATTCATCCTCATGTAGGTACTATTTAATAATGGAATTTCTTCCAAAGAGCTTTTCCTTTCACCTTCCCCAGACTGCTGAGGTGTGAGGCTGGCAGCTTTCATGAAGGCGCTGCTGGGGACTGGCCTCTTTTGCTGGGTAACTGCAGGGACTGCAAGAGGGGAGAGAATTTGCCCCAGGAGACTTCATTATCTGAAAACTTGTTGTCCCTCTCCTCTCCCAAGTATGGAAGAGACTGATGGATTTTTGTGAAACTCTGGAAGTCTGCCTACCACTTCTGACATATCTACTAAAGATAGGTAGTGGGGTCTCGGGAGGTTTTCACTTGCTATCCAGGGACCTGTACCATTGCTGCAGAGCATGCAGGTGTCCAGAAATCCCACTGGTATCCACAAGCACCTGCATTTGTGCTTATTCCTTAAGCCCTAGAACATAGTCATTATTTCTCTAATTTGTATAAATAATATTCATATCTCTGCTTAAATTTGAGAGGAGTCTTTAGGTCTTCACAGGAAAAGTTACACAGAAACATTTACAGTCCTGCAAGTACTCCTGCTCTCTTCCTTTTCCCTCTTATCAGCCAGAAAAAAAAATAATAAATAAGGAAAACTTATAACTTAAACCAGCACAGTGCACCTTTAGTGAAAATATGAATGTTCCAGGAGATGGTATAAAAAGGTGTCATAGGAATTGCCATACCTGTAGTCATTTTTCCCCAGATCCCATGCTGTAGGATGGCAGACAACCTTCCTGTTGTCCGCCGGCTCTGTGAGCATGGAGTTGTTCCAGAAGCCCTCGGTCATTTCATAGAGGCCGATGGAGACAAAGAAGGCCTCAGCAGCTTTGAATATTTTAATTGCATCCCATTTCTGAAAGAGACAATGCCAGCATTAACCACTGGTTCTGCATGGAGCCTGTTCTGACTGGCCAGCTTAACTCAGGGCAGTTTGACTTCATATTTATCTCCCAGCGACTTCAAATCAGCACCTGGCTTACTGAGAGAAAGATGGCAGTGCCTGCCTTCAGCACTTCTGTAAATTCTGCCGGGAACTGGAATTAAGTGTTTTCCTCTTAAACAAAACAGGTTTCTGCACTCAGAAGTTCAGCAGATAGTACCTGACTCGAACCGGAGAAGTCCTCAATAAAAGGTAAGACGGAGAAGATAAAAAAGATATTCCTATCACTAGCATGTCAGCTCTGGGATCTGACCCTTCAGCCACTTCAGTCAGGGACAACTTGTTTGAGGGAGTGGAACTGCACATCTAGTGTATGAGCATGAGAAGACATCTCAGCCAGAACCATAAAACCTGGCAAATACGTTTAGGGGACTTGCTTGTCAGACCACATTAACGTCCAGAATATTTTTGAACGTCATTCAGCATTTTTATTATTCTGCACAGCAAGAGCTCTGAATTTACTGGTCTGTGTTTTCACAGAGATTTAGGTGGCAGACAGCTCGGTTGGATGGGAATCCTAAATTGGGCACACCCACCAGCAAGGGTGAGTCCAGCCTTTGCCCTAAGGCTCTGTCAGTAATGCTTCCATCCTCATGGTAGTGCTTCAGTATACACAAATTTAAGTCTACAAGGGGGTCAGTACTGTAAAACAGGGGTGAGATTAATGCAGGCCTATGCAAACTGCTTATCAATCAAATTTAGCTATTCCTCCTCTTGCCAGCATGACATTTGCACGGAGCACTCCCTGTGAGAGGAGGGTAGATTTTGGGTGAAAAGTCACATTTCAAAAACCAAATTCTACTGATCACCTTCTATTTTATAAAAGGAGTGAAGTTGAGGCAAAACTACAGAGTTATCTTCACCCATGTTCTCAGCCTGGTAAAGGTGCTGTCATGTTTGTTAGCACTACAGATCTCAAACGCAGACCTTATCATGCTATGCAGTTATCAAAAGATAACAGGCAGCATTGCAGTTTCCTAGCTGTATTCAAATAAACAAGACTGGCAAAAAAACCCCTGCAATATGCAAACTATTTGATTATGGTGATGGATGGCAAAGGTCATATCTGATACCAGCCAACTACATGAGTCCTGAAATATTTATATGTACAAAAGTTATCTCTTAATGGATGGGTGTCTCTGAGGAAAACAGACTTGGAGCCAAGATTAAGCCTCTCAAAGAGGGTGGAGAAGAACAGCTAAGGCAGCGTGATTGCCTTAGGGCAGCTATGGTTTTCTAGAGAGCAGATGACATGTGGTGCTTAATTTTTCTGCCATCTGGTTTTGTTATATAATGCATATTGCGTAAAGGCATGTCTTACCTTTTCAACCATTGCAGAAGTTACATCAATATTTGGTTTGGCTGGATAGGGAACAGTCAAGGGATACAGATTTGTCCAAAATCTACCCCACATATCACCTTCAAAAAAGGGAGAAATATAGAAATACTTTAAATGATTGACTACATATTGTTCGAAATTGCCAGACAATTTTACAAATTGTGCAGTGTCATAAATAGGGACCTCTCTATGCCCAAACAGGTCTGATTCAGATGTGAAGTGGAAGGAAGCAATTCTGGGAGGTCACACATAGGACAAACTCAGACCAGAGATCCTTTTATTTCCCCAAGATCAGCTATTATTGTACAATACAGTTTTAGGACTGATCAGCTCCCTAAAGGACTACTTGAAACTGAATGTCCATGTTGTTAGTCCACATAATCTCTATTGCTGTATTCATATACATTACTGTTTTGGCAATTTGATGTTGCATGCTTTGAAAGCAAAGTCATGAAACGCAGGAGGTTAGGACAAGTTTTAAAAGTGGAAAAAAAGTCATTTCTAAGGAAGACAACTGCTGCAGCAGGTAGGGCAATGTCCCAGCCCAGTGCTGGAGTTTTGAGGTGGGTGCCACCAGATCCAGTGAGGATGAGGACATGTGCCTTCCTCACCTGCCTCTGCTGCTAAGCACCTATGTCACCTCTGCCAGGGACTACTTCTCTATTTGTCCTCTCTCCTTCTCTTATCTGTAGCCTGTTAATATCTTGATTAAACAGGCAGATTACTCTGTTCTCATGTGTCTTGAAGGTCCTGTGTACAAAGTCAGGCCACGTTGACATACCCAGCAGGTGAGCAGGGAGGCATCCTGTGGAGCTGATGAGCTTGGGGCCGTAGACCTGCTCCAGCCGGTGCCTCACATAGGCATGCAGCTGCTGGTACAAAGGTTTTATCTGAAAGCAGAGGAGGAGAAGGAAGCCAATTATTTTCTCTTTACCCTACTTGTCCCTCCAAAACAGAGAGCCTCCAAAACAGAGAGCCTCTGATGAAGTTCACCTGGCAGGTAAGTGCACCCCAAACCTGCAGCTGTGCTTTGCCCCCTGCATCTGAGCTTAAGTGCCGAGTACAGATCCTAGCCCCAGAAGTCCTGCTCATTCAGATGTGAGTATAAGGACGCCATCTACCCCATGGGAAACATACCTCCTCCCGTGGGCCCTACCTGGAGGAGAAACATGGATCTGTAGAGCTCCCTCTTTCCCAGCCTTTGGCACAGTGCAACCCGGGGGGACCAACCTGGTCCTAGAATGGCTGCAGAGGTAAAAATGTCCTGTATGTCCCCCAGTGTCTGTTACTGCATGTAGACTGAGATAGTCAGTTTAGAGCAAGTCTCATCTTCCTTCACAACATTGACATGCGAACTATCACAAAACACAACCCCATGGCCCAGGTGAGAGTTTTTCCTGCCTCTACCTGCTCAAATGTCTTCTCTACATCTTCAACCAGCTGGTCACGGCTGTATTTGTACTCTTCTGGGTAGTCTGCTTCATAATTTGCTCTCCAGTAATCTCCGTAGTCAGAATAACCTGTAAAGCATGGACACATCACATCGGAACGTTGCACATAGCACTGCTTAGGTCTGCAAGAGCAGTGCAGCTCCTTGCTGCTCCCATGCAGACATGCAGCCTTTACTGCAAAACAAAGTGTCAAAGAGCTAGGTGCTCTGGGTCTAGGAGGGTGAGAGTGCTCCCCCAAGGCTGTGTCCCATGGATGTGCAGGTATGGGGCATTTCCAAGAAATAAGGAAAGTGCAGTCATGGTTATCTGCTAATTAGGGTAAGACCAGCCAGAGATGGAGGTCAAAGGAAAACGTCACTCCTGAATGGAGCTCCTGCAAGCACGAGGGATGGCAGACTGGGCTCAGGGTGGATGCTAAGGGGTTCTCACAGAAGTCCTGTGTCACAGAAGGTATGTGCTGGTGGACACTTAATATGGGCCCCTTCCTCCAGCAACAAAGTTGCCAGGGCAGGTGTAGATACCAGGAGTGAAATTCAACTGCCTTTTTACTGGGTCTTCTAGTCCACTGAGCTCCATCAAGCCTGGAATAGAAAGGGCTCGTACCTGAGCTCTCTTCCTTAGTGGTAAGGAGGAAGGTCAGAATGACAATTCTTAATGTTCATGTTTTTTCCTCTCTAACTATTTGGACTACAATTTCTTATACCTGGTATCTAGCTCGAGCTTGACAGGAGTATAAGAAAGTAGACGGTACAGCTGTTCATTGGCCAAGAAACAGATGATGTAGCTACTTCATCTGTGTGGAGATCTCTGACAGGAAGCACGCTTCCCTTGGTGCAAAATCCTTTTTAAGCACCTGGCTGCATCTGCTGGCCCAGGCCTACCAAATCTGATCATTCTGGTTAGAGAATAATACTTTTAAATGTATTATACCACTTCTTACAGTGGTGCAAGAAGGTCAAGGCCAACAGAAAAAAAGGAGACCTTGCCAAGACTCAGCAGTACTCAGAAGTTTTTAAAATTGAGCATGCTTGCCCATAAGTCACAAGCAGTGCAGTTGTGAGTAAGGCATTATCTAACAAAGGGCACAGATACATCATGGGATTTCGGAAAGGTGCCGGCAAAGACATCTCTCTTTTGCTCCAGGCTGGTGACAGGCCTCTGATCCGGTCACTGGCACCTGTCTGCACTGTCTCTGGCTTTCCAATGTGGACACCATGAGCAAATGATGTACAAAATGCTGCTCATCGATGTGTAAAAAAGTATGGGATTTGAATTCCTCTGCAAATTGTGCAAGACTGTGATGTGCTAGAAAAAAAGATACACAAAAAATGTGATTTACCATTAAGCGTTGCAACCTCATTTTTAAGTTCAACATACTCTTCATATAATGGTCTCATCATCCTGCCAACATCAGCTCTCCAGCCTTCCCAGGCCCACAGTCTTTCATGATAATCAGTGCTGCTAGCCATAATAGTGTCCAGACCTGTTAGAACCAAAAAAAAAAAAAAAGTACTAGACCTTGAAAAAGCAGAATCTCTTTATTTTGCTTTCGCAGCAGGCAAATGAGCCAAAGTGAAAGAAATTTTATTAACTCAGAAGAAAACACTTTGTGTTTGATATACTAAAATATCCTATTATTTTATTGCATCCTTTTCTGACTTAAGGTTTTCCCCTTCTTCTCTTTAAGAGGCATGGAGCAGATGCTGAGTCCTTTAAATCAACCATGCTCCATGCATTAGCTTAAGTTGATAGTGCTCTTGGGACTGGCCTCACTGCAATGTTGAATCCAAAAAGACTTTTATGGCAGGGCAAAAAATTAGACTTTCTGCAACAAAGGCAAACCCTAGGTGACAAGTAGTCTGTCACACAATAGCAGCCCTCTCCAAATTTTGTCTCTTAAGGGTATGAGACATTATGTCTGCTGGGCAGCAGGCCTGCTAGAGGTCCCAGAACAGCAAGGTGCAAGTAGATTATGAGTAAGCTTTAGGTAGCAGAATATTTCTGCTGAAACTACAGCCAGTTATCCTGCAGTTAGGAGCCACCCTTGGGCTTTTTCTTTTTGAACCCTCAGTATAAAAAACACAGCAGGGGCAGTGGTTAGTACTGTACCTGGCTCCAGCACCAAACACTCTGACGGCTCGTTGATTTTACAGACAGTCCCGGTGCTGTAGATGGTACTCATAGTATTTAGCACAGTGCTCAGCTGCAAGTTAGACGTGAGATAGCCCGTTAGAAATGCACTCTGTTCAAAACAACAGCCAGTTATGCTAATTCCTTAAGTGCTCAATTCAACACTTCACCCACCAGCTCAACGTTTAAGCATATGCTTAAGCTCAGTCAAGATTAATGAAAGAATTTGTATAAATGCATTACTGAGCCAGGACCTAGCCGGATAAGATAGATAATCTCCCAGATATATGACGTAATCTACAGGTCCTTAGTATCCAGTCAGACAGAGCTCGGGATTTAACGAGCATAGACTATCATGAGAGAGCTATCAATACACAGCAGCAACAAAACTATAAGTTTAGCAAGGTGCTTCCATAAGCATGGCCCCACCTAAACCTTCCAGGTAGGTCATGGTTTTGAATGGCACAAAAAGGGCCCCTTCTGCAGGTGCTGCCAGGCTGACTGTTGTGGTTTTTTAACATAGCATCACACTGATGCATAGATCTGCTTATACTCTGTTACAGAGAAGTTATGGCTCATGTCTGGGGTCAGCTGAAGGCCAAATGCAACTGAAATAATTTAGCTCTGTCTAAGAAGCTATGCTACATAGCTCTGTTTTGCGGGTTTTTTTGGTTGGTTTTTGCTTTAGGACTATGCTGTTTCTCATTTAAAGCTTTAAATCAGAACTATGTAGAGCTGTCAGTGGGAGGGGTAGTTAGTGACTAGCTCCGCCTTTATCAATATCAGCATTAAAATAAGTCAGCACCCAGGGAAATTTTTGTAGCAATTAAGAATATTTAAATATTCCTATGGAATCCATCAGACTGTACCAAAAAAAAATCACTTTTCAAGCAAGAATCAACAATTCCAGCCCCGAAGGCCATTTATCTAGGAAACTGCAAGTGTCTAAACAAGGAGGATAAAGAAGAAAATGCCTCCTCAACAGAGACAGCATTACCATCAGTGCACTGCTGTGCTCTAAAATAAATACATTTGTACGAACTGTCAGCATTCCCACCAAGGTAATCTGTCTTTCCAGGAACACGTCTCATCTGGACCAGACAGGAGGTCCAGCCAGTCCGCTGCTTTTCTTGCACAGTGGTTAACACTGCTGATCTTAGCAGAAAAATCTCAGGATCCTTCTATAATCAGGACTGTAAGATCCCCTAACTCAACATTTCGTTTCAGTTTGATCTCCAGCAACAGGAAATTAATTTAAGCCTCGGGTGTTCGGTTATAAATCTCTTTTGAGTCTGCATAGCTGCTCACTGCAATCCTAAACGTAGTTGTTAACCATATACATGCCTTTTACATGAACCTGCCAGTGGAAACATCAAATTTCGTTACAAATCCTGCTAAATGCTGGCCTTCAGCAGCTTTCTGTGGAAGGAGGTCACCAACCCTTTCTGACTTCAGGCATCCCAGGGCACCCGCTGCATAGAAGCATCCTCTCTTTTCCACAGTCTGATAACGCATCATGTGCAGAGCAAGAAAGACTTCCTCTACCTCCACCCTTTTCATTAATTGAATGTCCTTTCACCCATCTCTGCCTGCTCATTGCCCTAGGTCAGGACTTAGCCAAGAATTTACCACAAATCCTCTTTTCCTCTGGTGACTAATCCGGCCGTTTATGCAAAGACAAGTCTGAGGCGTGTGTGTGCGTCTGAAATTTGCTGCACAGATTACATGGCAAAACTGCTAACTTGAGTGGGAACCAGCTTCCTAAACCAGACACCCTTCCAGTCCCAAACTGCTGTGGTCACCTCGTACAGGTACATTCTCCATGGCAATGCTGGGGTACAGCACCATTCCGAGACAAGCGCTGTGCCCTCCCTCAGGCGTGTTGTGGGAGGCAGCTCAACTCACCTGGCAAAAATGAGCTACATACAGCAACTTACTCTGCTATATTTTTCTGGTGACAGCACAGACGACCCTCTTTCCTGGAGAGTATGGATCTGGAGCCTGGTGAGATCATCCTGGATGCTGGTTAACGGGAAGCTGCTGGCATTCCTGGAGGCCTCGTCGTAAAACGCGGACCACTTCGCATCCGCCTCGTTCTGAAAGGGGTTCACACAAACCCTGAATTACTCTGCCAAAAGAGTGCAGCAGCCTGATGTACTCAGTGGGCAAAAATATTATTTCTGGGGAGAATTTCATTTGTGGGCACCACCTATGAATTGCCGTTGAGCACTTGCACTGCGCAGTGAAACATCTGGAGAACAGTTCGGCTTTGGTTTATTCACACATCCAGACAGACATTTTGCTTTGGAAATAACAAAAAGCAGGACTGTCTCATCACACTACGCTTGTTATAATTGATCCAGCATCACCTAGCTGTGTTCCTTGATACTCTAAATCACCAAGTATTCTTCTCTTAGTGCTTTCCTCAACCTGCCTGTGCCTAACAAAAACCAGATACAAGCCAGGGCACAAGAGGGCTGTGACCCAGATGTCATTCCCCATTTCTCCTTCAGCAGCAGTGACAGACAGCAGACAAGATATTGAGTCCTTTCATTATGCAATATGACTTTCTTCTGAAGTTTTGGTAAATTAAAGATTATAGGTGGGCACAAGAGGCTCTAAACAGGTGTCTAAATTGGGCATGCAAAACCTGAGTCTTCTGAATGAAATCGCTTTTACCACCGCTGCAATTACATACCATGACACACAGAACTCCCAAATTTCAGTGCAAAAACGGCACCATAAGAACATTATTTGGATTTGGGACCGTATTATTCGTCTTTTTTTTCACATGTTTGTACGTATTTTGGCACATCAGCACCCATCCAAAATGACAACAAGAACAGTACTAATTAACCTGGGTTCTCGGGACAGTTTAATTAATTGTGCTTGTGCCAAGCTTCCCATGTTGTGGAGAGGGTGTCTGTAACACCTGTTCCTCCCTGCTGAGGCATCAGGAAACACAGATGTCATTTTTATGTTCAGCCTGAAGAGCACTTTCAGGTGCACTTCCCCGCTGTGCAAACTCAGGGCAAGGCCAATGCTCCCACCAGGGCTGTACCTGGGCTGTCCGGCCCCATGCATGATGGACCCACCATACCTGCTCAGGCTCTGCTGCAGAGAAGTGGTGGCAGATGTAAGCCCTTGGCAGTCCCATCCCTGCATCTCCCCCTGCCCATGCAGCCTCCCGTGGGAGGGCAACAATCTCTGGGTGGCTTTCCAACCTCTGCCCTTCACAGGAGCAGAGCAAACATTCAGCAACTTACTCTGCTATATTTCTGCTATATATCTGCCCCAGTACTCATCTCCGGTGAGGCCCCACTTGGAGTCCTGTGTCCAGCTCTGGAGCCCTCAGCACAGGAAAGACATGGACCTGTTGGAGAGGGGCCAGAGGAGGACACAAAAATGATCAGAGGGCTGGAACAGCTCTGCTGTGAGGACAGGCTGAGAGAGCTGGGGTTGTTCAGTCTGGAGGAGAGAAGGCTCTAGGGAGACCTTATTGCGGCCTTTCTGTACTTAAAAGGGGCCCATAAGAAAGACGGGAACAGACTTTTGAGCAGAGCCTGTTGTGACAGGAGAAGGGGTAATCGTTTTAAACTAAAGCAGGTGAGATTCAGGCCAGACATGAGGAAGAAATTTTTTACAGTGAGTGTGGTGAAACACTGGAAAGTGTTGCCCAGAGAGGTGGTAGATGCCCTATCTGTGGAGACATTCCAGGCCAGGCTGGACGGGGCTCTGAGCAACCTGATCTAGTTGGAGATGTCCCTGCTCATTGCAGGGGGTTGGACTGGATGAGCTTTGAAGGTCCCTTCCAACCCAAACTATTCTATGATTCGATGAAACAGCCCTGCCACTGCTCAGGAGCTTGCAAAGCTCCATGGCCAAGACTTTGATAAGCACCCAGAAGAGCATCACTGTGTAAATCTGCTTCTGAACTCCTTGCCCTGAGCAGGGATGTAGAGGTGCCTTAGGAGCAGTGGGGCAGAAGAGGGGGCTCTTTGTCTACAAAAGCCAGAGGAAAAAAGTTAGCTTGCTGTCTGATTTTTTCACCAATTAGAGGAATTGGTTGATGAGTCAGAGGAATAGTTACAGGGTTTGTGGCCTAATTTGCAAGGAAAATGAATGGGAAGGAGACAGAAGGGACAGTATTCATTAACTCTGCTCCTCCAGCAGAAAGGGAGGAGGAGAAGCAGTGGGTTTATTACCAACGCTACTGAGGAGAGCAAGTGAGAGAAAACATCCTCTTTGAGCACTGGACTAATTGGTTCTTATTGCTGGTATCTCCTCACGTATTTTATTATCATCTCATTAACGCTGGAAGTACTATATGGGGCTTTCATTTTACGTGTTTGGAAACATTACAGTTTAAATACCTGGTGCCTCAGAAAACATTGCAGATTGGCAGTGATTAGTCATTAGGATTTCTTCCAGCAACCAGTCTCCTTGCTTTAATTAAGAAATACGATAATTAAACTGTGTTTTAATTAAGCTATAAGGCCACAAAGTAGAAGACTTAAACCATTACTCAGAGGTAGATGTAGGATGTTCAGCTACTTTTTATACTCTGAATTGTTTTTCTCTAGAACTTGAGTTGACTTCAAAATACACACAGCTACAAAATTCAAAGTGCTTTTGTTCATTCCGGAAGGCTCCAAGGTTACAAGATGCTGGGCTGAGGCATGGCAGTATCAGTAACCAGCCACGTCATGGCTGTCTGCTCTTGGTAAACATGACACTTGCCTAGAGACCCCGTCGGCTGCATCAGCTAGAAGTTGGTGTTTAGAAGCAGGGAGAACTGTGTTGCAAGACAGTGCAAGTACAAATGCTGTGGTTCTTCCTGCAGACAGGAATTGACTTTCAAACCAACGTGCTAGACCACTGTACTACAAACTCCACTGCTGGCATTTCAGAATCCATGATCTCGCTTCATATTTCCCAGTTTAATACCTCCAGGCAGTCTACCAACAGCCCTGACTATGAGAAGAGTGGTGGGTTTTGGGGAGGAAGGTCCCCAACTGGTAAAGGGTGTGTACCACTATATAAAACCATCAGCAAATATTTAATAGAATGCCTATATTCAGAAAATGTTTGCGTATTCAGCGAGAAGTAAAATAATTTCAGCAACAGAGAAGAGAGAACGTTGTCTATGCCACTAAAGAACCCAGTATTAGCTCAGCCTTGGGAGAAGTGGGAGACCTGAGCTCAAATGAGCTCAAGATTTGAATCCCCCTCCCTCACATCACAGGGCAGCACCAAGCCCAGGTCCTGAGAGAAGACCATCCCCTCCAGGCTGTGCTCTCTCCAAGGGGAGAGGGGTCCCGGACAGAAAAGCCACACCAGGAGGTGCTGGTGGTGTTGGACTCTGAGCAAAAGGTGTCCCTCTCCATCCAGCTGAGATTTTAGGGCCAAACACGCAGCGCTCCCTCACCTCTTCTCTCCACTCACTGGGGTGACTCGAGGTGATGGTTAGGGACATATCCAGCCTCTGGCCATCCTCATGCAGTGCAAGGGCACCTCAGGCACCAGCCCTGGGCTGTAGAGGCTGGTAATGGCCCAGGAATCTCCAGTGAGGCATTGCTATGTCAAAGCAAGCCCCTCTACCCTCCTGAAACTAAACCACAGCCACCAAAAAAGTAGCAGCAGAATTTCAGCCAACTTTGGAACCGAAACAAGCTAGAAGGCAGCTGTCAGATTCCTAAAAGAACAGTAAAACCCACAGGACAGAGTACTAACCATTTTCTTGGCAGTCTCCTCGGTGATGTTGGTGTTGTAGTTCCATGAGGCAAGGGAGCTTTCATAGCTGATATCTTCTGCCCTCTTGTTAAACTCTTCTAGAAACATTTGGGCTTGTTGTGTGACAGTCTGTGGGCTCACAACAGCAATCACACCACAGAGAAGCCAGATGCGCACCAACATATCCATGTCTAGGCTGAGAACCTCCCAACAAAGTAGGTTTCCTCACGTGAGCTTCTCCGTCAGGCTCTGTCTCATCAGCCTTCAAGCTTTTCAAGAAAAAAGGACAAATCCAATCTGCCAGGCCTTTTATAGGTTTTATCTATTGTAAGGGAGAAAGGAAAATGTTTTTTATAAAAAGCCAAATAAACAAAAGTCAATTATTAACTTTGGAAAAACATAATTACTCCTTCCATTTTATGGCCTTCTTATGAAGGGCTTTTACTTTTAGTTAATGTTTCCCAAATGTGCTGTCAATGATACAGCTGGTCACTTTATCTGTAGCCTGCCTGTGTCTTTGGTAGCTCAGAATCTGTGAATCCTTTAACAGGTTAGCGATAAGCTGTAAAAATATTTAGAAACTTCACTGAAACACCAAGCCGTGAACCTTATCTCCCAGGCAAGAAGAAACCCTATTCAGCCTGACATGGGGTATCTGGTTGGATATTTAGGCCCAGGTTTTAGAAGGCTTTGCAAAGCCCAAATGATTTGCAGAATCTGCCTCATTTTCAAAGTGACTGGGGGCATTTAAGGTCATATTTCTAAGGGTATTTGCTGAACTATCAAAACATAGCAAGATAGTTTGTGAGATCACAGCATCTTGCATAGAGACCTAATCTTAACTATAAATCAACTGGATTTAAGTACTAGGATGACTAAGACTACTAAGATGAATCCAGTTTAATATCTAAATACCTTTACTAATCTAGCTGGGAACCTAGCACTTACTGCAAATCAATGGGAAAATCAATATCTGAATTAGTTCTGGAAATGTAGCTTGAGTTGAGTGCTATTGATGTGACAATACCTTAGTACATTTTAAATTAGCCTATTCTCGCTCAGGATCACTTGGTTGTTTTTTTTGGGGGGGTTGCTTGCTTGTTTTTTTGGGGAGAGGGAGATTTTGAGATGCAACTCTGCAGCCATATCCGTGCAGTTTGTTTCCAGTTCCCAGAAGAGCTTCGTCAAAACCACTATGAGTCTACATGGGAGCAGCAGCTATCAGGCCTTTCACTGTCAAACCCCAAGAAAAGAACTCCAGCCCTCCCATCTGCCACAGGCTGAACACAACACAGTCTCAGCAGGGCCACCAGCAGCAGGTGTTCCCAGCAAGCAGAGCCAGAAACCAGGCACCTTGAGGAAGCGCCTTGTTTCAATATCTTCTAAGAGCCATGTTCTGTGAACTAGGGACAGGAGATCTCTGTCATCCTTGTGCAATCCTCTAACAATCTTTTTTTTTTTCCCAAAAGAAGGTCAACAACATTCACTCAACCCTTCCCCAGAAGTCACATTCCCTAAGCTCCGTGTTACTTTTCTTGGTGTCATCCAGACTCACCACAATTTGTGGTTCTTCAGCAATGGTTTTGAAATCTGATCATAACCAAAACCTTATCAATGATCAGTGAGTACTGCAGTCACTGTCTGTATCGTATGTGCTGTACCTTGTTGAAACACACCTTCTTTCTAGCAAAATTAGACAACATTGACTCATATTCAGGTTGTGACCCACTGTGGTCCTTTCCCATTAGCACTGCTACCGGCTCTACCATTCCCCTTTTTGTCTCTGTACATCTGGTTCTAGGGTGGCACTCATTAAAGCATTTTTAATTTGCCTGGGCTGAAGTCCATCACACTGATTTCAGACCACTTTTCCAATTTTATATGCTCATTTGGAATTGTAATCCTTCAAAGGACTTCCAGCTTGGCAATGCCCACAAACCTGTTAAAAGGCTTTCTCTTCCCACATCCAGATCATACAGGCTACAGCAAGGCCCAGGAGAGCTATCACTTAAAATGGCCCCTCTCCTTGATTGAGAACCACGCAGTATGTTTTTTAAGTAATTATGTGCCTTTTCTAATTCTTGTCTAGCTCATCTTACCTTAATTTGCCAGTGAGACTGTCACGCAGTGAAATGTTGTAAGGTTTTTGTGTTGTTGTTTCATCTGTTGTCTGTCAGAGCGGAGAATGACGTCTATTATTGCCTTGATATGATTCCTTCTCCTCCAGTAGAGAACAGAGACTATGCTGACAATTCGCTTTAACTCTTACTTCCATTTTTATGCTGGTAAGTTAATTGCAGAATTATGGGACCCATTACTTGTTAGGGTACTAAAACAGGGCTCCCTGACCCAATTTTACATGCAGATGTTATTTTTTACCCTCTGGTGCCTTCCCTGGGGGCAGCCCTGACAGCTGGTGTCTCCCTGCCTTGGTGCAGGAGTCACCTGTGCTCCCCTACTCCTGCCCACATGCAGCCCTGAAACCCAAAGCGGTACCTGTGACACCCAGGGGCCCCCAAGCTCTGGAATACTTAGGGGATACCTGGAGGGGAGAGAACGGTGCCACTTCATTTCATATAGCAGAGTGCTTCTGCACCTGCATTTAAGTGTGTATGCAAGCATTGTGAGCTGAAAATGTAGCACAGAGAACTATGCTGCAAGTTTTTTGCCTTATTTGTAGTGGGTTTTTTTCTATTGCATATCTAAATGCACTACTTGATATCATATCTGAGGAATAATACAAGAGTTACACTGCACTCTTCTTGCCATTGCCTTAACACGAGAGAAAAACCTCTAAGCTCTGAGATGAATTAGCACAAACTTATGTTTTGAAAAAACATGTTACAACAGTGGGGAGCTACCAGGCTCCACATACTTCATACTTTAAGGGATGGACTTGCTCCCATGGAGCAAACACATGGAAAACCACTGCATACAGTCTTGTTTGTGTCAGCCTTACTACATGGCAGGCTTTCTGCAGGATGTTCAGGCTCTGAGCTGGGAGTGATTTGTGTAGTCTGAGACAGTGACAGCAGGTCAGTGAGGAGAGGATGCACCTGTTCTCGGATGAGCTGGACGCATTTATTGGGGTGGACCTTCAGGCTGGTCTGGAAAGCTGGCAGGAGCATAGAGACAGTTTGTGCCACAGCAAAATGGAAACAGCAAACAACTGAGAAAAGGAAGAACCTTGAGCCTTTTCAAGAAATCCAAACCTCCAGCAAGGACAGGTAGGCAGCAACCATTGGGCTTGAGTGACAGGAGAGGAGCAACTAGGAGTTAAAATCTGGTCTTGATGTTGTTGTACGCAATGGCAGCCAGCCTGCTTGGCTCAGAGCAAAGACGACTATGTCAGTTTGCAACCATTACAGTGCAAAGGCTGTCGGTACCCTGACATAAAATCATAGAATAGTTTGAGTTGGAAGGGACCTTCAAAGCTCATCCAGTCCAACCCCCTGCAATGAGCAGGGACATCTTCAACTAGATCAGGTTGCTCAGAGCCCCGTCCAGCCTGGCCTGGAATGTCTCCAGGGATGGGGCATCCACCACCTCTCCGGGCAACCTGGGACAGTGTTTCACCATCCTCATTGTAAAAAATTTCTTCCTCATGTCTGGCCTGAATCTCCCCTCCTTCAGTCTAAAACCATCATCCCTTGTCCTATCACAACAGGCCCTGCTCAAAAGTCTGTCCCCATCTTTCTTACAGGCCCCTTTTAAGCATGGAAAGGCCGCAACAAGGTCACCCCAGAGCCTTCTCTTCTCCAGACTGAACAACCCCAGCTCTCTCAGCCTGTCCTCACAGCAGAGCTGTTCCAGCCCTCTGATCATTTTTGTGGCCTCCTCTGGCCCCTCTCCAACAGGTCCGTGTCTTTCCTGTGCTGAGGGTTCCAGAGTTGGATGCAGCACTCCAGGTGGGGTCTCACCAGAGTGGAGTAGAAGGGCAGAATCACTTCCATCGACCCACTGGCCATGCTGACCGTGCTGGACATGATAGCACAGGCTCATTCTCCTCCAGTGTGCCAGTCCTCCCCTCCGCCCTGTGGGTCTGCAGCCTGAGCTGTGGTTCCCAGCTCCTACCTGATACTCCCAGTCCAGTAGTCCCCAGGGTCTGAGTTGTCTGACATCTGCTTAAACAGCTGCCCACCAATGTTCAGCTGTACCCTGGCTCTGTAAAAGCATTTTTCTGCCTCACCACTCTTGTTGTTGGCTGAGCTGTGCTATAAAACTACAACTGTAATAACAGAGAATTGCATTTAGGGAATGCCTCAATAAGAAACCACTGTGTTGCGCATTGGGCACCACACACCCTTAAAATTGCTTAAAACATCATTATCAGGCTATTTTTTCCAGGCAGGAGCACTGTTTAAGCTCTCTGCTATACTTTTTTATACTGCCTAGCACATAAAAGATGGACAGAAGCATTACTCAGTGACCGACTTGCAGAGGGGGGCATGAAGGGCTGTGGCTGCACAGCAGTGAGGCTGCCTGGCCTGGAGCATCCCCAGGGAGGACGAGCTGCCCCAGGACAGCCACCCCACCTCCTGTGCAGGGCTGCAGCCGCAGCTCCTCCGCTGTTTGCCGAAGAGCAGCTCACATCAGTTAAATACCTGGCAAATCCTTGTTCTGAGGAGTCCCCACTCCAAAGTGGCTTTGTGGAGGCAGTGGACGGCCTGGGGGTGACTTCAGCCTCTCTGCGCTTCACCCTGACACAGCAGTAGCGTTTGGAGAAGGGCCGCACTGCCACAGCTGCACCTGGGCATGGCTGGGGGGGCAATCCCAGATCCTCTCCCTCTTCCTTGTGCTTCAAACTGGGGGCTGGGCAAATAGTCCTTTTAATCCCCAGAGCTGCCTTTTTTTTTCCCACATGACTGACTCTTCTGCATGCGTGACAGCGGCCTCTTCTCAGACAAAAGCCCTCCCTGGCTCACCAGCCGCCCTCAGCCTGCACTGAGAGCCCTCTCATAACAGGGGGATTTCACGAGATCAGTGTGTCTCCTCTCTAGGTGTGGAGCAGAGCTGCGTGGCGGCGACAAGGACAGACATCTCTGCTCCTCTGCAGGCAGGCTCAGCCCATCCTGCTCGACCTCTGAGCCACCCAGGAGCAGCTCCTGTGCAAAAGGCACGCACCAGCAGCCAGCCTCGGCTCGAGAATCAGCAGTTTGGGCTTAGCTGGCTCTTTCTCCGCAGCAATGAGACAGGGCAGAGCAGCAGCTGGTTGGCTTAATTCCCTGTTACCCAGTGGGAACGGAGGTCAAGGCGGCGAGTACAGAGCACAGAAACTCCCCACCCACTGCTCCACACTCAGGACCTCCATCTCAGTGGGGAAGAAGTGAAGGGGTTGCTACCCGGCTCGCACCCAGCTTCTGCAGCTGGCTTGGCCATGCAGCCGTCTCCCAGTGACCTCCCAGAGCAGGGAGAGGTTTGCACCCCACAGGCCCAAGTCTGGGGCCAGTGTCTTGGATGACTACTCCATATCTCTCCACAATCTCCTGTCCCAAGACAGGTTGCTTCACTCCCTGGATTTCAGACTAAAGAGAAGCTGTTGGCTCTGCGCTGCTCCTTCGTGCTCCAAGGAAGGTGCAGGCTGGTGGCAGTTCCCCAGGTCAAAGAGTGTGCAGCATCACCAGGGATGCAAGCGTCCTGTAGGTAGGGGCAAGCACCAGATACAAAGACCACATCAGGAGCTGTGAAAACATGTTGGCAGTTGCCTGAAGCATCAGGAAACCAAAGCGGTTTTGCAAGGTTTAGGAGAAAGCTTTGAAGCTGAATGATTTTCAGGAAGGCAGAGTAGTATACAAATCAGCAGGTTAGATTAGGATATCATAAAGTGTCATAGCTTGCATTGCTGAAGGCCACAGTCAAACTCAAGACCATATGCTATGGAGACAGAGGAGAGGGAACCATTCGGGGACACAATGTTCTGCATTCCTTACACCTTGTCCATTACCAAAAGTCACCTTGTCCAACCAATGAAGGGAAAAGTATTGATCCTGTGAAACGCAGCTTTTCATCTAGGCAATCTGTGTTTCTCATTTCATCTTTACTAAAGCGGGAGTGGGTGGTCCCAGTTCATTTTACAGCAACCATGTGTCTGCGCATCAGCATCTACAATGTTGTTTAGATATAACATGATAGAGAACACTAGTCCAAAGTCTAAAATTCCTGTTGGTCCACAACTGATAAAAGCTACACACTGTAATTTGTAACAATTAGAATCTAAATTATAGAAGAGCAGCAGAAGCTGATAGAGAGATACTGCCAGAATACTCTCGCCATTTCTCTCAAGGTAAATGTTTTCTATTTAGCCATTGCTGTAGCTAAGAAGATGCTCTGACAGCTTCAGATTGCCACCTCTAACACAGTAAGAAGGAAGAGGACAGACTAGAAAAATCAAACTTTCCTTTTTGATCTTAAGTCAAATTCATTTCCTGCTGAAGCTGCTGACTTTACTGAGAACAAAGTCGAACCGGTGCTATATAGGTGGAGTTCCCCTGCACCATTTTACATTGGAGCAAAATGCAAATATCAATCCAGCCACAGAATATCCAGTTAAAATGCAAATGCATTATGGTAAGTGCACCCACAGTGCTTAATGTATTCACAAAACTGAATATACTGTCACATTTGTGCTGGGAAGCGTGTATCACTTATCACTGCCAATGTACTTTAGTTTTATATGATTTGAAAATGAGCAAGTTCAGTCTGTCAAATTAGCCATATCTAACAGTGCAAATTTTTCATTAGCAACTGTCCGGTAGCGTAGGAAGCTGTGGTGTCAGTCGGTTGCACACATCCCTTCTTGCATGCCACATTAAAAGGAATCAAAAACTGTGTGAGTCCAAAAGGAACTGCTCATAGAAAACCAAGCACAGATTGCTCATCAGTAATGGATTGTGGACAGTTGGTCAATGCATTTTCTATAAAAATGTGGTGCATCTAAAACAGCTCATTTCATGAGTCACAGGCACCAACGAACTGACCAAATTTCTGAGGGCATTTGAGCTATGCTCTTTAAAACGAGTATCTAGAAACATAGACTCTCACTTTTCACTGGGAGTTATTTTAAGTCTTTGTTGCACTTCTGACCTAAGCATTAAAGTAATTTCTTCTGTTTTCCCACATGTGGGAGGTTAAACATGACAAACTCTTTCTGTCAAGATGTGATAATGCTCCCTGCTTGGTCAAAACTTACTTGGTCAAAACAGACAGCAGCTCTTGGAACCAAATTATCAAACCAGAAGCTCTTGTGCTAATGCTGTGATTTGTATTAATTTAGGAATTATTTCGTTCTAACAGAGATGAAGGAACAAGACCTGAATACTGCCTTGAGGCTCCCCGTGTCCATTTCACCTCTCTCTTTTTGTGAACAATTGCAGAAACAGTGAAGTGGATTCAGCCAAGTCTTCCCTCAAAATGCAAATGAAAGGCAGCCCTTTAGGAAGGCGTAGCCAGGAAAGTGTTCTCCATGAAGGTCAGCATGACAGTAGCAAATGTAATACCTGGACAAACAAAAGGGAGCATATAGTCTGCAAGAGGACCATGAGGTCATCTCTCCAGGCCCTTCAGCACCGGCAGAGCTTTGAGGGAAATACTGGGGCCAGTTTGCGAGTACCAGACTTCAAGGTGGGCTAATACGGAGGTGTTTGGAGGAGAGTACCACAGACAGACCTTTCCAAGACTTTGTGCACTGTCCTGGAAAAGAAGAGGCAAATGCTGAAGTGACAGGACAAGCTTCAGTCCAGTTTTCTCCAACACAGACTAAACACCAGCTTGCAGCATAGAGTCATCAGCTTTCCTTAAAGCAAGTGAGAGAATGGCTCAGGTAAGGACTTCAGCATCTGCCCGTAGTTTGCAATCTTCCACAAATAAATATTGATAAACAGTGATTACTAATTTCATTTACAAAACCAGTCTGTGGTTTATCCAATGCTGAAGGTTGTGCACAGCAAACAGTTGTGTCATGGCCAATGTAGTCCCTAATTTAAGGATGGCACTGCAGAGTTCCTGACATTCTCCAGCACCCCAAACGTGTAGCTCATGACTGGCAGTGTAAAGAACCTACTCATGCATGATTTCTGCTCATTCTAGCCTAGATATCAACAATCTCTCTCAGGTAAGCTGAACAGAACTGTAATGTCTTTCCTGAAATGTCTACTCGCTGGAGATGTGGAGCTACCAATAAAAGTTGCAGATTTTCTTCAAACAGAACTTCCCTGGCTGTATTGCTTCATTTAATTGGATTTTCTTTTCTCCTCTGTTTTCTCAAATGCAGCTCTTGAAAATGAAACAGTTCAGTCTTGGGCATACCACGTTCCTTTGTCAAAATTCATTGGCACAACACTGAAAGCAGAACCAACTAATTGTTTTAGGAAGTAGTTTACAGTATAGTCTATTCTGCTTGTTACTCACTTTCCTGCTTATTACCAGGTCGTTCGGCGGCAGGTGATTTAGAGAAAAAAAAAAAAGTAAAAATTACAAGCAGTGAAAGTTACATAAAACATCTGGGCCGGATCCTCAAGGGATATAAATTGTCGTTGTAACTTCTCTGGGCTCTGGAGGACAGGCTTTACCAAATCAAAGTGCTCTTTGATTTCTAGTAAGATCCTGCTGCACAAAGAGACTAGAAAAGAGATTAATTTCTTCTGTAGCACTGTGCCCTTGATTAACCTAGTTTCTGGCACCTGTTTCAGTGAAAGACCTAATACCAACACTGACTTCAAAGCATTGTTAATGTGATACCTGTCTGCTCATGTATCATTTGCTTCTCTCAAGCCATTTTCTGTCAGCACAGAGGTAAGATGTATGCTATGGGTGAATCCCACTTCATTATTAGCAGAAAAGTACGCCAAACTGCTGTAAACTAATTACGCTGCTAAAAGGTGAGCTGGGAGCAAGTCAGTGATTAAATGCTTACCACCAGAGTCAGCTCACATCACATAATGTTTTGTTTAGTGTCTTTCAATCTATTTTCAAACTGCTGGCCCATGCTATGGCCTGAACTGAAACTCCACTCAGGCCTCAAGAAGCGTGCTCAGGTATGCTCAGCCCTTTTTCATATCATGTGAATTTTATTTTGGTATCGTACAGTACAATACAAGGTAACAGAAATTTTTGATTGGTGGTTCGAGGTTGCTCTTGCACTGCCAAGCTATTCTCACCGAAATCTTTCACCGGTTAATGCCAAGGTGCTGCAGTTACAGCAATCCATGATCATACTGCAGGGTAGCTATCTGTCATACAAAGAACGTGAAAAGTGTGAAGGTTTAGAAATGATGGGATGCGAATTACCTCAGTAAAACTGTGCCTGAGTGAAAGACCTTGGAGCAATGACTGAGGAAGCAATAATAACACTGAACTCTAATCTTCCCTCCAAACGATTTTAAGCACTGGTAAGCTTAATCTTTGACATTCTGGTGAGAAATAAATCTCCATGTTGTGGATGGTACTTTTGAAGCACTGAGATATTGTCATTAATAACTGACTTTATTAATCCTTTCCCAGAATGGAGCAGCACACCTTCTGGGATACAAAGAAGACACAGTCCTTGTCCAGATGGACCCACCATCAGGACATGGAAGACAACCATGACAGATGAGACCAACCGAGGCAAATGATCAGTGGTTTCAAAAGTTTTATTTTGGATTTAGCCCTCCTCTCCCCCCATCTCCCCTAGCCTCAGGCTTCTCCCGCTCAGCTTCCTCCCTTCGCCCCACTGCTTCCCCTTCTCCTCCCCATTCCTCCCCTTCTGCTCACCCCACACCCAAGAGACAGTGCTGAGTCAAAGGGACAGTCAAAAGTGCTCAATACAGCCAAAATGCTGAAGGATTTGTACCTTGGGAGACAAGAAACACTTCAGGACACTGGATGGTCCTTTACAAGCAGCTTTTACCCTGTTTGACCCTGTTCCAGCTGGTGAGGAGTCTGATGGAATAACCCTAGTAAGTAAATGGGTTTTCTAATATTGCCTCCAAACATGACACTGGAAAAAAGATGGCTAATGGTCAAATCCTGTCTCCAGTGACGTGGGCAGCTGTTTGGTGACTGCCAATATCATAGTTGCCTTCAACACACTTCCATTCTCTGTGTTCTGTTACCCACACATACAGTTCCCCTTTAATGGGGCCCAGTTCTTCTGAAATCAGTACGAATTGTATCACTGTTTTAAATGGGAACAGGATTAGGGTACAGATAGCACAGATTGTATGTATGGCTGATATCAAAGTAATTCAACAATGCAGTTTAGGGTTTGGCACCATTTGGTACCCTGAAATTCCAGCCACATAAATAGGAAACACAGGTCTGAATGGTCTCCACTGACTTAGCACCCACTGCCTGCACATTCTCATCTGGGTCAGGTCCATCAAACCCAGCAGCTGGTGTTTCAAACACAATCTTTTCAAAAGCTATCCAGCTGCCACATGAAGAGTTCAGCTGACCCTGGGTTCACTATGTCTTGTAAATCTGCTCTAGTTTTATTATTTTAAAATGTCAGGAAGATGTTTTCAAAGAGCTGCGAAATTCCCTCCTAGATTTAATGAGAGCTGGGCCACTAATCACAGACTGCACCTTTGGAAAATCTGCCCTTTGTTGCAACTTTTAATTTCAACACATTTCAAACTTTCGCCAGTTTTCATTTCCAGGTCATGTAATCCGTGACTTTCACTGTTAAGTGAAAAACATTTTCAGTACCAGATCCTTGCTAGTCCTAAAGCTACAGATGACCAGCCACTTTTTAACCTGCTCTTATGGAGACTGTGAAAGCTTGCTTTTTTTTCCTCGATAAATTGAAACTTTGATGCACTAATCACTATTCCATGCAAAGGCATACTGTATATCAGCAAACAGGTAATTTTACAGAGACACTTTTGCATATGGCTTGAAATAAAGCCTAGCAAGAACTGACAATGATAGATGATCTCCCCAGTGGCACTCAGGAATAATGCAATTTCACATTTATATCAGGGAAAAACAAGCAATAGACATATATAAATAATCATTAAAAATTAAACACCTGACACAACGCAGGTTTCAACCCTGTTCTGACACACATCTTCTGGAAATCTTTAATGGATATCATTTGACGTCTTCTCATTTGCTTTGCTCATGAACAAAAGCTTTGTAATGGAGGTTTGAGTGTATGTGTTATCAGCAAAAGGTTCTCTCCAGGGAAATTAAGTGAAAGGACATTTTTCTTGTCTTCATATTTGACATTCAGGAGCAGTGACGAGATAAGGTAGGCACAGGAGTCTTTCAAAAAACTGCCAGACAGCAACGGCAGCATTTCATAAGGACGTGAACCGCTCATCATCTGCTGCAAACACTCCATTAACGTGGCCTGCTTTTAAATCCAGAGTTTCACAAGGAATCCCATTTTCAACTGTTACTGTCACTTCACTTTTTTCTTCTAAATTTTCTCTCTCTGTTGAGTCTTTATTCTTCCTAAAAACAAGGAAGAGAACATCATTTTATTCTGTTGACCTGCAGCACTCCACCATGATTCCAGATAGAAAATTGCACATTTAGTCAGAAGTTTATCATAGGTTATGTACTGAAAGGCATCATCTGGTGCACCTCTTTGCTGTTGTAAATATCCCACAGAAGGTGGGAGGCCCACAGGCTGGATGGCCTGGTTTGAGTTCAGGATTGGGAATCAGCAAACCTAAAGTAAACATGTTGTATGTTATAAATATTACTTCATCTCCTTATTCTGCAAAATGACTGGAGGGTGCAAAAAGAAAAGTTGGTACAAAACAAAAATGGAAAAAATCTCTAAATCTGTTTTTGCTTTACATCAGGAAGGACCGCACTAAACACCTAGTCTGACCCTGTTGTGTACGTCAGAGATTTCACCCTATGATGTGGACAAATTAAAACATTTTTAGAAACAGATCAGCTTTAGACTACAGCCTCCAAATGTGGAGACTTGAGTGCCCTCACTCTCCTCGATCTTCTCCAGAAGTTCAGTACTCTTAATGCTGCAAATCTGCATTTTTAGTTTGTTTCATTAACAGCTACCCTCCAACCCAGTATTTTATACTTTTGTTTTCTAGATCAAACAGCTGCATGGCTTTCACTTTTCCAGGCTCCAGTTCTCATCAAAAGCACGTTAAAATAGTTGCTGAATAAAATCATCTAAAAATACAACCACAGAAAGGTGTAATACAGAAATATCAGTCAAGATGTCACGATGTCCCTTTAATTCCAGATTTATTCTGGCCTTGAGATCTACTAGTTCATAGTTGAAAAACCTACTGTACTCTATAGCCTGCAGCATCAGCGGGTTCAGAGGATAAAAAAACTCAAAGGTCAGATCCACTGCTTCCTCCTATCCTGCAACATGTACTGTAACAATCTGACTCAGGACAATCAACCTGGCTCAGTGTAACTGCTAATAACAGCGATATTAACAATAATAAAATTTTATTGGCCTTTCGGGGATTCTTGGCATTACAGACTTGCTGAAAATATACATGGGAGGTAGCAGTGGAAACCTCTGACCTCTGGCTGCTGTATCTGCTCTTACAGTATAAAAAGAGTGTTCTTTAATAAAAAAACTGTGGGGGGAGAACATTAAAAAAGATACTAAGAAGCAGACACAAAAGAAATAAGAGGAGTAGGAAAAGTGTGGAACTCATTGCCACAGGAATTCAGAGACGCTAAAAATATATGAATACAAGCGAAGACTCAACAGGTTAAGGGGAGAAAAAAAATTGTGGGTCACCCAATATACGAAGACCAAATCCAGCTCAGGAAGGCCCCCAGCTGCAAATTAGATGGTAGAGTAATAAGGGGAAGCACTGTGTGTGCTTACTCTGTTTTCACTCCTTCCAGAGTAAATGTTTATGGTCTCTGCTGCAGATGGGATTTTGGGTGGAGTGGACTTCAGTCTAGCCCAGCAGAGACAGCAGAGGATGGTCCTGCCCTGGGTATGTGCCAAATCTGTTATCAGAGAGGGAGGTGTCAGACTGCTGCGATGACAGGAGAACAAACATAAGACTGGAAGATGTGTCTGATCCAGCTCACCATAGAGTCTAGGGCTATGATTATATGGAGCTCTTGAAGCTGCAGGCAGCTGCGGCTCAGAATTTTACATGTTGGCGGAGATGCACAGTGAAGACCTCATTAAAAATTTTTTTCAGGTCAAGAAATGATGCATGAGTCTAACTCATTACTGAAACTCCATTGTAGGCCAAGCATGTGCTTCTCTACCACCCTGAACACAAAAGGCCTGAAGAACGTGCTTTTGGCCTTATCTGAACTGAGGTATTTAACTGGTACTTTAAAGGCCAATAAAGACAAAATGCCAGATTTATGAGAAGTCAACACCATCCTTGAGGCCAGATTTCCAACACAGCTTACTAGGCAACAGAGCTGCCATTATGTCAGCTTTGGACACGTTTCCAAGAAAAATCATTGCAGAACATGCTGAAGTCTTTGACAACCTGGTCACATACTTTGGTGCCTAAAAAAGAGGTAAGCACTTTTGAAGCACTTTTCTCTGATGTCTGGCACTCTGAGAAGTCAAATAGCACAGACCATCCCTGTTACCTCTCCAGTTTTTGCAACAGTAGATGGCAGAAATACATGCTTGGTTTACTCCCTCACTCCCCCACACCTGCCTGCAGATGCCATTGATAAGAAAGGAGGGTTAGAGTTCAATGACAGATTTATCTGCTCTGAGGAAAGGTTATATGTAAAGGCAGAGTAGGGAAACTGAGGGATAAGTGAAATAAAAGGACAACAAGAGCATGAGAGAGAGAGGATGCCCAGTGACTATAAGCAAGCAGCAACGAGCCACATTACTGGTGGTAGGACGGTAAGAACATGCAGTTTACACCATATTGAGGGGAACTGCTCAAGCTCAGCTGAGTTATTTTGAAAACAGAGGGGGAGAAATGCTGTCTTGCAGCCCGATATAAAGCACTAATTATTATTTTAGCTAGAAAAATCATAGCTATTAAGCACAGCTTATTTGTATTACATTTATTTGAAATGTTCAAAGACCCCTTTTGAGTTAGGCACTACATAGACCCACAGAGATATGATGCTACACAGAGGGCAGGTATGGGCTTCAGGTAGCAACGTCATTCTCCAGTTTTACAGAAGAGGTTGCCTAGGTTCAGCGGATGAAAAAACTCAGCCCATACCACATGGAAGGTTGTGACAGAGCTTAAACTATCCACAGACCTCAAGTAGCTGCCCAGACTTTCCCCAACGACATCTCTCATCTACTGTTTGTTGAATTTTGTTTTTTGAAAATATAAAGGGGTTTTGCAAATTCACGGCACTCTTCTGAATGCAAAATATAACTGAAAGGATTCTGGCTAGACTATTAAGAGGTCTCTATGAGAACCACTTGTCCTTCACAATGTGTTGTTTTTCTGAAGTCTTTTAATGCTGTTCTTCAAGGTGATAAGGAGGTAGAAAGGAAAAATCTCTGCAACACACCATTTTTCACATATGAATCCATTGTTGATATATTTGGGGATGAAATCCACCATACGTTCAATATTTTTAACATCATCTAGTTGTCAGCGGAAATTTACACTTTTTTTGTTCTTCTGCTGTTCCTGTATGACATTGTTGCTGAAGTTATAATTTTGTGTTAACCTCTGTGGCAGCCTAAATCATGGCAGAAGCTGAGCTTCTACAGCAGAATCTCAGCTTAGCTGAGCAATTTCCATTACTTATGCCCAACTCTGAGCCAACAGAAATGGCAGGACCAAAACCTCCCCTACTTTCCGGCCTGCTCCAACATGCTCACACTAGAGAAGCATGAATGGCTTTCTCTTTTTCACCAGTGTCTCCACAGGGCAGAAACTGAGAGGAAAAGAGGGTCTCTCTCTCCTACCCTACTGCCAAACAGCAAACACCTGGACTTGTGGTGAGATCTGGCCATGATCCTGTGAAGGACTGGGTACTTTGGACTCACCAGGTCATGAATGGTAGGTGAGACCATGCACTGTTCCATTGAGCAGGCCCTCTTCAGACATGCATTAATCATTATTATGTCCTCTACTGAGGCTTCTCAGATTATTTTTTTTTTAGCCCTGCCAGCTTTTGACACTGCTGCCCTGGCAGGGGCACAGTCACTGCCAACCTCCTCCCTCTTGGTAGCTATTTGGGTAGTCTGTGAGAGGAGGCTCACCTATGGCACACAAAACCTTGAGAAGAATGACAGCAAATGTCTTTGTAAAGCTATCATCTCTAACGAGGTGGCCTTCAGGATTGTATTCTTATAATTCCTATTTCCTCAGTACACCCCAGCATTCTTATAGCATCTATACTTCACAGTTAAAAATTTTAACCCCTTTCCTCAGAAAAAGACACATGGGTTATCTTTACCTACAGAGGGAGGAGGGGAAGAGCTGTAATTTCTCTGAGGCTGATCTGGAAAGGAAAATCAGCCCAGCTGAGTTAACTTGCCAGTATTCAGTTAAAACAGAAGAAAAGCTAAGCCGCTTACTTCTTGCGTTGCTGAATCCCTGCAACAACAAGGAAAAGAATTCCAGCCACAATAAGACAAAGAACAACACCAAATACGATAAGCCAGACAGGCGTGGAGGGTTCAACAGGAGGTGATAAGGTTGAGGTTATCTTCAGGAACTGCAGCGTTTTGTCACTCAGTAGGAAGGCATTGTTGATTCTGTTCCGGTTCATCCTTCATAAAAACACAAAGAACATTACAGTTCTCTATAGATAGATATTTCGTAAGTAAAAAAGAAGAAAAAAGATTATTTTAATGTATGTGCTGTAAGTCGGGCAGGGCTCAATTTGATCCAACATGATGTTGGTAGGATTACACAGACCTCCACTTTAACATAGACCCTGTCAGTAATGCATACACACACATGCTTACAGGGTTTTGGACGTGAGACTGTCATATGCATTTATCTAAAAAATTGGGAAATACAGATGAGACTTGAAGTACATTATTATTATTTGGTTCGGACCATGTGCTGAATACATAGCAGGTTGTAATCTGGAAGGGTGGCTCTGTTGTCCTGCTCATGCAGCATTCAAGAGTAGTGGCAGATCTGCCCTGAAATACTCAGAAGATTTACTTATCAGTGCCTCTTGATTCCCAAAACTGAATCATCCTACACATTGCTGCTGTAGATTTTCTAAGGCCCATGAGGCATAGGATACTATTTGGTCCAGAAAAAGCCACACCTATTGCCAACATGCCCTTCTTCCCTGCAGGATGTAACTAAAGGGATTTGTCCTTAGCATGTTTTTGTCTATTACGAGAATCTATAAGTCTGAGAAATACACTTTTTCATATGAGTATACTTTTTCATATGAGTAGTAAAACAGCTGTCCTTTAATGGATATCTTCACCCACAGTCACCACTTCTAAGCATTTGCAGGTATTTCTGGATCTGAATTTAAGCAGCCTTTAGAGGTTTTAATAGTATCCTTCATTAGCTTTTTCAAAATGTTAGACATTTTTGAGAAAATACTTTACGCATATTGGTCTTCAGAGATTCTTTTTTATTGCAGTTGTACGATTTACAGCAGCTTTTTCAAGTATACAATTCGATTTATTTGCCATACAGCAAGTATTTCCTAAGAACGGATACATGGGAAATACAGGTAAGATTTTGCAAATTTCTTTTCTTGGAAATTATAATGTTTGACTGTCCTGCTGAACCAGGAAGTTCTTAGCCTTAATGGAAAGCTGGCATTCCTGGAGAGGACAGAAAGCCATGGCATATTATGAGACTCATTATATGGTAAGCCGTCTTTGATTTAGAAAATATTTTCATCCTTATTGATGTGAAAGAATCATTGTGAACAGCTGAAAGAAGCATTGTTCACCCTCCTCTAATGGCTGGAGTTACAGAATTATGTGCTGAAACACAGGCAGGTAACTACAGGTGCATTTTGTATTTGTATATGCATAAATATATCTTGTGTATATTTATGCAAGATCTTGGGACTCATACAGAGCTCTGAGGAGGTTTATCTTCCTCTTTATTCTTAGTTTGTAGAGATGCTCATACAATAAAATCCTGGTCCATGCATAACATTCTTATGTGCTACTGTAGTAGGAAAAATTAGAATAATGATTTAGTATGGAAGCCTGCAATCAGAAGCAATTGAATAAAAAGTATTGTAGTCTTACGGATAATTTTATTTCTTCTTTATAAGTTACGGAGGAATTAAAACTTTTCTTAAATAGCATATTCTTCTTTATTGGATGACAGACGACAGTTAAAAAACAAACATCCTATAATAGCATCCAATTTCTTTGGCAAACAGAGCACATAAAAGACTTAAATAAATCAGCTTATGCTACTGAACATATCAAAGAATAACAGAAATGCAAAAACCCCGCATTCCAGCACTCTTACAGAAAGCTTCAGTGAATAAATAATCTGCTTCCTCCACTAATGCTATGAAGCTATTGATTAGTGTCTCTGTAGGAAATAGTTTAATCTGCTCATAAGCTTAGAAGTTAATCTTTCCAAAAGAACGCATACTCATTCATCAGGAATTAGGCATTACACCTCCATAGAGATAACATGAATTTTCAAGACAAAGTTCAGAATGTCTGAAAACAAAGAGGTCTGTTTTCCACTCCACACTTGAGAAATGTACGTGAGTTATGCTGCCTGTGGGAGTCATCCCTATAAACCCCTTATGTAGGTTTGGTGCACCACTGAAGTCAGATTACCTATTCTTTTCTTTTTCCCTCCTCAACTCCATGATCTTGCTTTTATTGGCGACAGAATGCAATATTTAGTGGAGAACAAACTGATCTGCACCGCCTGGTACTTTGTACCAGCAATGCTCAGCTACGATATCAGCTGGCATTCTAGAAAGAGCTGGTATGAAAAGAATGCGAGTATAAGATTGTTTAAGCCAAGCTGGGACACAGCCAGCTCTGCCCATGAAGCCTTCACACGAGTTCTTCTCATGTGAAAGCTGACTTCTGAAGTCAGACGAACTGTACTTGAGCAGCACTGAAAGGGAGCCTACGGTCATTAGTCCAGGTGTAGACGTGCAAGTGGCTCGCAAGGAAAGTTAAATGATGTAAATCCCACCCAGAAAGAGTACAATTCTGTCATCTGAGGAAGAAGGCTCTGGGAAATGTAGCAGCTGGGTGAGAGCAGAGTATGTGCCATGCGCTGGACAGCAAATTACAGGTAGGGTTCTGGAAAAGGACTAGATTGCTAAAGCTCTAGCATTAAGAGAGACTCCTTCCCAAGTTATCATCCCAAGGCTCACATGCTTTGCATTCCTTTGGACTTGTTAAAAACCCTTCTAACCTCACATGCATTAAAGAGTACTGACCCCTTGGTGTTTTAACTACTTGGATTAGTTTATCCTTAAAGAGGCAGAATGCTCATTCATGCAAGGCCCAGAGATATAAAGCATTCCCAGTCAGCAAGGAAGAAAAGGCTGCAGTGACTGTACCTGATGGCTGCCTCTACCTCACTTTCAGGAACAGTTGTCACATTTTTGGAAGAATCTGTGACCACAAACCAAAATGACACCCGATCTGTCACATTGCAGACCAGCACATTGGAAACTCTGTGGAAAGTTAAAATAAAAATCATAATTAAAGAAGCATGGAAGGAACCGTTAAAATATTTCAGATTTTCTTAAAAGCTTTCATCTAAAGGGAGGAAAATTCTTACTTTTAAAAAAAGTGAACAGTTAATGCTTGGGGGAAGAAACAGTATTCCCCACTTCCCAATATGATAATTCAAAATAATTAAGCTCATTAAGACCAAACTTGAGTTTTCAATGAATTTCTGAATCTCTTACAAATGTGTATGGTCTTGCACATACATTTAGTGTAAGCAAATGGAAAAATACATACTTGTATCTTAATCATCGGGGCTGTGTCAAAGGCCATATAATGGGGCAAATGCACTGATGAACTTGGAATTTTGGGTTTGACAGCTAATACCACAATGTTGTAGTGCAACATTGCCTGCATTGAGCATTCCCCACATGATTTTCAAGTGAGTGCAGCAGCCCTTCTGCAAGATACCTTTGTTGGAGGAAAGAACAATGAAATTGATGTTATTCTTTTTGACATCTTTCTGCACAGAGTCAGGCACATAGTGGAGGCAATGGGCTAAATTTAGACATTATACTGGCACTGGCCTATGCCCTTTAGTTTACGCTATGACAAACACATATCTGTTTTAAAAGAAGATTGCTCAGCTTTATGTGAAGTCAATAGTGGAAGGGCACAGGTATGTAGCTTCCTATGGCACTATGTAAAAAGTGAGCAAAATGGCTTTTAAAAGCCTTTTTTCCAATTCTTACAAATTCGTTTTCTACCACTAATACTAGTAAATGGTGGTACTATCATTAGAAAAACCTCATGGAATGGAGTATCTAAACTGAAGAAGTAAAGGCTAATATATTAGTATCATAACAGTGACTGAGGAGAAACGGTGACCATATGTTCTTCTGTCTGTTCCTACTTTATTCACACAACTAAGAAACAAACTCGGCAAACTCATGTAATATACAGGAATTGTGTAAGGTGGCATTTATTACAGCACGGCAAGGAACGTATTATGTACCAGAAGAGGACATCCAAAGCCTTTGTCAATTCAGTGACAGATAGCTAGAGAGATAAAAATGGGGGGAAAAAGGTCTACATCATTAATAAACAACCCAAAGAATTTGGCTCAGGATTTAGATTTATTGCCCGTGTCCAAGCAGTGAGCAGATATTCTGAAAGTCCAGGCCCAAGGGTTAGGATCATTTTTATTTCTAGAGAGCAGCTTGGACTTGGTTCACCTTTGCACAAGGTCAACTTGGCCACAAGCACAACACAGCTGCCCAGTCCTGACAGACCCTGCTTGGAATGATCAGTTTTCAGATATGACCTGCTGTTCTGGAGCAGGAAACCCTGCAGTGAGCCAGTGAAGAAGAATGCAGCTCCTCTTTTAATTAGCTACAGTGATGTTTGTCATGCTCATTACTAACTAGTATAATTGCTTTTCAAGTTTGGCCTGCCCATCATCAAAATGCAAGTTTTACCATTTCCTTTCCAGCCTCTGCTCTTCCTCGGGACAAAGCCCCGGCTGCAAGCAACCTCTCCTGCCGCAGAGCTCTGTTTTGCAGTGCCATCTGCTGGCTAATTACAAAAATAATTAAATGAGTTCCGCATTGGCCTGAAGAGCAGGAAGAATGAGGTAGCAAGGAATGTAAAGGAGCCAACATTGCTGATGAACGTGTAGTCTTCATAAATAAAAGACCAAGTTGACTTTTAAGGCAGAACGATCACAGTAGCTCATTCTGGATATTTTGCAGAAATATTGTACTTATTGCTGAAAGCTTCCTTGGGTGGTGTTTTGAGTGCCTTGGGTAGGGCAGATATATTTGGTATATATTCCATAGAGATACACAATAAAACGGAAATCAATGACTTTGCAGAGCTGAAATAACCACTTTTACCTCTCTGAACAACACAAATCTTGCAAATAAACAGAATTTTTACGGATAAAAGAGGGAAGCCATCCCCTGGAATTTGAAAATATATTCACATCAGTTTGCTAGCAAAAGTGAGAAGATCAAAGCAGATTTATTCCTCCCAAAACAAAAGCAAAGCACAAAATTTACAGGAGGTGGGGAAAGAGTCTACTTTTGGCTGGTGGCTGACAAACTCTTGCTGACTTCACAGTACATCTAAAACTGCACCTGCAGAGGAAGTTTTCCATCAGGAGAATTTATAACAGTAGGACCTAAAGCATCATGTCACTGCAGTTCTTAAAGCTGGAATTTCTGTAGCACAATCAAAAACTGGTCCAGGTAGAAAATCCGGGTTCATGTTGCCCTACAGGTGCTCTTGAAATGGGATGATTGAGGAAAGCTTGATCCCCAAAGAGAAAAATCAATTTGGTAGAAAAAGACTGGCTGAACATCCTGACTTCCTCATTCTCGTTCAGAGAATCAGAGAAAACTCCTAAACCTGGGCTCTTCCCTACAGTGCCAAGACTTTCAGCATGAGGAAGGGCAGCTGGTCATCATTAGGGGCAGCATCTCTCTCTCTCCCTAGAACAAACAGCACTGAATCAAATAGGCAGCAAGGCTCACACTAGGATACGTAAATTTTGCCTCCTTTCTGCTCCCTGTTGTGTCTAAAATCCTTGCTCAATTATACGCATCCAAAAGCTGGCTTCACTGCCACCACTTTTGCACCAGCGGAATCAGAATGCTGTAAATCCTTCCAGGCTCCAAAGAGAATACTACTACTCATGAGAAGTTCAAAGGGGATTGAGCAAACACCAAAACAGACTGGTTCAGCAAGCACCAATGCAGCAATTTCTTTACAGCAGCTACACTTTTTTGCCCGGTGCTATTTGCACACAGATTGGATTCACAGCATGCAGAAGCATTACACGGTATAGATCTGAGAAATGTGACTTCTCCACGCACTATGCTAATTAAGTGTATTAGTAAACAAATATGTAGACATCATCTTTTTATTTCCTTAGCAGGGGATACACTTCTGTCATGGCAATTAGGAGACTGCTGTCATCAAAACGACAAGATCCTGGTTCTGCCTTATGGTACTATGGCAAAAGTCCAAAATTGCATTTCTTTTAATATATACAAGTGAACACCAGTGAGTAAAGGAAACCCTGACAGCTCCTCGGCCTGAAACACCATCATTGTTCCCTATGGAGATTTAAAGGATTGTTTAGGGGTAAGTAAGAGCTGCCAGAGACTCAAAGGGAGCTGGGTGCCTACAGAGGTCATCAGTCTGTGGGAGAACCACAGCCCCAAGGTCCAAGTGCTCGTCTCCAGCTCTGCTGAAAGCTTCAGGCCTCTTCCAAGCCAGTACTGTGCAGCTGCTTCTGCAAAGGAACATTATTTTCTTCCTTTTGTGAACAGAAGTCATGAGATCACCTTCACTTAACAGCTTTAACTCTAGAAGCTTATTTTGTTGTTCTAAATGGTCACAATATTTTTAGTATCAAAATAGCCTGTCTTTGGGAGATGGACAATGTTGATGAATTCTTTCTCTTGTCAATCCATGAGGAAAACTGCAGCTTTTTCATCTACAAATGGGGGTAAAATGTACTAAAAATAGATTATGTTACTTGATTGAAAGTAAATGTGATTACATTATTTCTGCTCTACAGATTAACTAGTCTCAGGCACAAAAGAGATTTATATTATTTCAAATGGGTCACGGATTAGAGAAATCAGGGTTACTAACACAGACTACAGACAATAATTTTTTAACACTGAAAGATCAAAGGTTGGCTTATGTAATTCATGAATGTATTTATTGAAAAATCAATCGAAAGACAATGCATAGAGCATGAAATAAAATATTTTTATTTCTCCACTAATAAACAAGTTATTTATTTTATCTGTATGAATAATTACTGAGTAATTTGACGGATTGTGTCTATATGCCATTTCACACAAACCTGAAAATTTGCCAAGCCTTTCAAACATTAAACACAGCTCCATGATCTATCAAATTTTAGTTTAGCAACCAGCTTTAGAGAACTTGAGATGTAGGGTGCAATCCTGTCCATTCTTCATTGGATCTCCCAGTGGTTACACAAGAGCAACAACGGCATCAACTGCTGTCTCCAGCAGCACATTCAAATGCTTATCATTACAGACTGACTTTTATGCAGTTTCAGAAGCCTAATAAAAGGTGACTTTGAATCTCAAAAATGATGGGACAGGCTGCAACAATGGTTATGCTCGTCCACCAGACAAATTACCTGGGGCCCAATCCAGCTTGCTGAAGTTAAAGGCACGTGGTCTCACGTGGGAGTTAGTTGTGGCTGTGGGTTACTGCAGAGCTGTGGGTGTGGTAGAAATTAACGGGATGTTAAAGGAGAGGTTTGTCACATCCTGGTTATGGCCCCATGCAAAATTTATACCATGGCAGAACCAGTATTTGGTTATGTAAAATACTGGTGAATTTTTCATAAGTCTTTATTTCGACAAAAATCTTTAATTAACCAGAGGCACAGTTTGGGTAAATTTAGATGCTACCACAATGTATTTTGTTTGTTCTGACACAGTAATTGATCATCGATCTTTCACAGCTCCCAAAGAAAATCTGTTGGCATTTATCTGCAAAACTTCCTGCAGTGTAATGTAATTTATTTGCCACGAGCTCCTGCTTCTGCCTCCTCCTTCACCACACTGCGAGCCCCTGCTACTATCCTTACCAGCTAAGTCATACCAGATCTCAGAGCTGCAGAGCTGTACTTCAGCTGACATGCTGTCTACACATCAACCCAAAGGTGTCTAGAAATCCTTGAAAAGTTATCAGTTATACCTACAAGGTACACTCCAACAAATCATACCCCATGAGGAAGTCCTACATCATCTTAAAAAGAGAAAAAGATGCTCACACCTAGCTGTTTCCAAATATTATACTGACTTCCCCTTCGACAAACTTAGTAGCAGGAAATTATTGATATGTGTAACCCCACCTCCAAATTGGAACACTGACATTATCATATTTGTCCATAGGAAAAGTTGTCTTGGTAAGGAAATGAAATAATTGAGCATAAATTCTGTGATTTTCCAGAGTGAACAGAGATATCCCCCATCAAAATTTTAACTCCTTTTGTACTGGTTTGACTTTTTTCCCATTCCCGCACCAAGCTTTCTAGTATTAGTTGAGTCTGCAGAGAGCCATGGTGGTTGAAGAGGAAAAAGACCACTGGCTTCTGACACAGGTTTTTTGCCATGTGAAACCACCATGACTTTGAGAGAAGTAAATGATTTTAAAAAATGACCTGGGACTAAAATAAGTATACATAAGCAAATCTTCTTTGATCATATAGTGGATGAAAACTCAGCTAATTCACAAACCTGAGAAAAAACCCTGCATAATCACCTTTAATTAGCTTGTATCTTGAACTCATTTTTAGTGTAGTTTTAATTGTGTGCAGTAGTCTACTCTGCTGGTTTTGTTAAGCTTGGTGTAATGGCTGTATTGCTCAAAGGAGACAACTTCTGAGGAACAAAAATAAATCAGCAAGGAACAAAACACTCCTGCCACATGGAAGGTGAAAGCACCTTCTGTTTAAGACAAAGTGTGGCAGCCACAATAACTCTCATGTGACTAAAGTTAACTAATATATTTTCAAATGTGGAATATGCTTCATATGATACTATGATGGCAGTTTTTTTTAAAGTAAATTAAGAACCTTCTCATTGGCCTACCAGAACCATAAATCTTTAAGACTGAAAAACAATGAAAAAATAATAGGCCTCCAGAAATACACTTACAAGTTTTCTTGTTTAAGAAAGATAAGACCACATTGAAAATACAACTTGCTAAATAGTCTCTCTAATCTGGTATCTAATTTCATAAGTAGCAAGGATCAAAGAAGCCTGCGAATATTCAATACCTCAGGGCAGATTTAATCCCAAAACCAATTAAAGGCTCACTGATGTCTGAACTGCAACATCTGAAACTTCTTGATGTTAGGTAATTCAACCATTGCAACCTTGGGGACAGATACCACCAAAAGAACACAGCACCAGCACAGCTATCCACCTTCTCTGAGTCAGCTCCTCCTCAACATACTGCTGCAGCTGTGCTCTGAGAAAATGCTCACCAGAACTGCTTATTCCAGGATCTGTACTGCATTTCTTGACCTTGCCAATGTGTCCCTTCGCCTCCTCACAGTATGGTCTCCAGAAGGTATCGTGTCTTATTGCCAGATTCTGCTAGAGTGAATTAGCACAATCCCACTGAGATCCACAGCTGTGTCACTTCACATCAACAGGGACACTGGTCCTAAGACTGAACATTGCTTAAGACAGAGTGTGATGTTTAACATATATCTGAGTGCCAAAGAAATACACCGGAACTCTTTTTTCCAAAGGGTCTTTTCTTCAAAGATGTGTATAATGATTTCTACATTTCAGTACAGCAGAGAATGGGCCACTACATGCAGCTTTGTTAATATGTATGAGGCAAATCAGAGCAGATGCTTACTGAGTTGTGCTCTTGCTGGAATACCTTCTCATTGCAAAAGCCACCATTGCTTTGAAGAGGTATTCTTCACTAGCATCCCAGGCATACTGTAAAGAGAGATGGAAAATAATCAGTTTCAACACCAGTGCTGGCAGTACAAAGAAGGAAAAGAGCCACAGAACTTGAAATGCCATCCTGATCAAGAAAATGAATAAATTCTCTGGTTGTCCTGAGAAAATAAATTCCTGCCCACTACTTAGTATGCACAAAGGACTTTTTCTAACAGCTGTTATAAAGCGCAATATAAAGAGCAAGGAATGCTTCCAAAAACAATGAATTGAAAGTTTCAGAGAGCTGACCAAACTGGAGATGTAAAGTTTCTTGTAACAAAGACTAGGCATATTGCTAGAATACTTCCCACACAGCTGCACAAGTGGCCTTGCCCCTTTTGTTGGATAAACCCTGTTACAGTACAAAGTTTAAATCCACTCACAAAGACCATTTGGCTCTGCCCAAAAATAAGAAAAAAAAAAAAAAGAGCTCATGTTGAAGGTGGTCTCTGGAAGATGGATGTCATGACACCAGGAAACAAAACGAGATTTTGCCCTTATTACTGCACGTAATTCTTGCAATAAGTAGACAGATTTAACTATAGTACAAATTACTGCATCACACGTGAGACAAAAGAAAGAAAATAGCATGCTTGCTACTTCATTAAGTAGTAAAATACAGGCTCAAAAAACTGTTCTCTGTTGTCTTGAAGAAAAATCATGCTTCCACAAATTCAGTTTTCTGAGATAGCTTCACTAGGTTCCCCTGGGCTTTCATTCACATATGCAATTCTAATGACCTGTAAGAACTGCACCTATTACATTTTTATAATGAGAGCCTTGACTGAGGCACACTGATTGAATTTCTCCTTTCAGCAGATTACAAAGATTAATAGTTTCTTGGAATTATATTAATGGAGGTTAGGGGCAGCTTTCTTCACTCAGTCAGAACACAAATCTAATCTTTAACTTTCAGCATTAAAAAAAAATCTGCACTGTAATCATCCAAACCAGAAACCCAGCAGTGCAGATACTTAATCCTGTTGACAACTTGGACCTACTTTTTCACGGGCCTTTATAACACATTCAAATACCAACAACGTACATCAAAAAGCAGTAAAGAACACCAAAAATGCCAAATCTTAATTCTGGTTTTTAAAAATCTTGATTTTAGATGCATGGTGCTGCATCCTCTCCACAGAAAGAAGGAATCCAACTTCCAGGCATCAGTCCTCATTTTGCTCTGACATCCTGTGGACTGGAAATGTAAGCAAGGAAGAAGGCAGTCATTTAGAGGGCAGGAAGTCATACTGATCATATTTATCATCCCTAGACAAATGATGAGCTGTGAAACAGGCTCTCTGAGATACGGCAGGACAGGGAAGACAAAGCTGAGCAACAGACAACTTGAGTAGCATTAAAATCCAGATGCAGTGTTGAGAATCTGGGTTCTGACTCACCACTCTTGCCTTGTGAATGAAGGGAGGTATAAGCATACCGTGATAATACACGACAGTCTGGGAACTTAAACTAAAAAAAAAAACCAAACAAACAAGACTGACTCTCTGAAAAGAAATAATAAAAGCCTGTATTTTGATCCCACTGCACTGATGAAAACGTGACAGTAATGACAGCAACTAGTACAAAAAGAAAAAGATGACGTAGTAGAGGAATTAATATAGATGAGAGCCATAAAATTATTTATCATAATTTTGAAGACATCTGCATTTAAATCACGGAGCACAATTCGCAGCACTATAGGGAAAGATCTTCCATTTTCTATGTGTACTACTATTGACTGAATCATTACATGCCATCTGCAGTCTTTGAGAACAGATCCAAAAGAACAGAAAAGAATAATTTGTTATCCAGTGGATTAAACCAGCTGTAGAGATAACTTAATCAGTTGTCTTGAAAATTAATAATGATGAAGCACACTCCATTTCATGCTTATGTGGACACAAATGCAATGCAGCACTACCAAGTCTATGCACTTGATATGTTTCTGTTCAATGCAGTACATGTACACATGCACAATTTGTCATATCTAGTATTCAGTTTTCATAAATAATGCAGTAACCTAGAGCTTCTTTAAGCCAGAGTAACAAAAAGAGTATCTCAAAACAGAGAAAACAATTTGTACTGAGGAACTCTAGCTGCAGCTGAAAGGGTGAGCACTTTAAAAAAAGACAGAATAAACAGAAAGCCCCAAGAAACAGGAAAGGAGACTAGCAGAGAAAGCTCAGCAGAAATGAGGGGGTTGCTACAGCGAGAAGATGCTACAGACAATCTTGTGGGCAGAAGGACATGAAGCCCCAAGGAAACACCGACGAGACAGAGGAGATAGAGATGGCTGCGGGCTCCATATGAACAAGAACCTCTGTACATGACTGCATGCAGGAATATGCAGGGGGGAGGCAACATAATGAGGAGGAAAAGTATGGCAAGAATACCTTTAAGCTGATGAACTGTATCAACTCAGGACAAGTGGGCACTGAACTACCAGAAGCCAATTTCTAATCATCAGCTTTCTCCAGTCAGAGACAGAGGTGCATGGAAACCTGAATCATTCTACTCTGGGGCTTTATCAGTTTCATCTTTACCCTCCAATTGCAAAGGCCTGGATTGCAGCTGGTGACTGAGAATGCTGCTTCTGTTCTTATGTTCCTATGAAGTGCAGCTACTGATGCACATTTTGTGCTGCTCTAGAGGAAATGTATTAAATATCATTTGCAACCACACATTATAAACATAAGATAGCTCTGTTATCAATGAAACTTTACATAATGGTACCAGAACTATTAATGTTTACCATCTTCTTTGCTCTACAAAGGAATAAACACAAAGAGCTTGGCTCAGTTGCACTTGCCATCCTTTACATGTTAAGGAGAAGCAGAATTAGACACAGCTGGCTGTGAAAGCCAGTATTAAGTGCCTGTTACTGAAAAGAGGAGGTTGATGAGATAAAGGGTAAAAGATGACAAGCATAGATTGTTGGTGGGAGGAAATGCTATAGTAGCACTCTAAGGAAGACAAAATTTAAGCTCATAGAACAAGGTTATAATGTTACAAGATTGCCCTGAGCAACCTGATCTGATTTCAGCATTGCCCTGGTTTTGAGCAGCAGGGCACTAAGGACCATCTAATGTCCCTTCCCTCCTGAATGGTTCTGTGTATTAACTAGACAGCCATTCAGACTGCAGTGTGGCTATAGACACACAAACACACTTGTGGGCCCCATTTGGTGGCAAGACACCATGTGCACATCAGTTTTGCTCCCCTTCATCCTCTACCCTGGAAACAGACTGAACACATGAGCCAGAGAGAAGCGCATCTTCTACTTCACCTGGTTGAAGCCCTTAATGTCACAGCTCTTTGAGTGGTGACACAGTTACATACATGTCTCAGTGCACATCACTTCAGCTCACTCCCTAGTTTGTTTTGACCCTTTTGAATTAACTCTCTACCACTCTGCTAAGTCCATGAGCAGGAAGCAACTAGTGACTAGCAGCTATTTCAGAAGCCACTCATAATGCTAGCACCATCCTCAGAGAGACTCATAAATCACCTTCCCTCCATTTAGGCTTACAGACATCATGCTTCCTCCCACCAGTTAGCAAACAATATCTCTGTCAAGAACACCCATTATTTGCAAATAAAATGATAACAGTTAAATACCTGCTGTATCTTAGCTGCTCTTTCCAGCTCCACTGTGATAAGAACTGTATCAACAAACTAAATGGCACTCCCTGCCTCAAAGCACAGCCTACCTCGTGAAAAATTTTTAAATGGTGTCCTGTCTTGATCAGCCTCACACAAAGCAGACAGCATGCACTAAGCCATGTGGAAAACTACATTAACCTATTTCCTATGCCCTTGAACGTACACTGGAGTTACCCTGCCAGTCTTAGAGCAAAATGCCCACAACATTGGGGTTTTCTGTTATCATCTAGCTTGAAGTGTCTTGGAAATGAATGACATGGAATTCTGTAGCAGAGGATCATACCAAGATACTCTAAGCTGGCTGGGTCCTACCATGATACAATGACCGTATTATGCTTTTCTTTGCTAAAATAAATAAATGAATTAAAAAGTGAAGTGTCTCAAATTCTTCAACCACAGTGAATTTCAGTTTGATAGTAGTTTCAGTTTTCGGTTTCAGTCATTCACAGAGAAGACTGCAATGGCTGTGAAAAGGAACTACTACCTGTGCACTTAATAAATTGTTCATTATTTGTGGGTAACTTGTATGGCATCACACCACTTTCAGCATGTTGTTGTTCTAAAATCCTGTTCTAGATTGTCTCATTCTTAGGGCTTTCACACAGTTTGTTACACAGAATAAACTACTACCTACCTACAAAAAAACAACAGACTCCTCAGTTATTGTTTCTTTCTTGTAATATAAAGTGTCTTTAAGATTAATGATCTGTATCATACCCTTTTTGGATGAAAAATACGATCCAAAAAATGACCAAATAAAACCTCCTTATTTTAATAAGCAAAAAATAGTAAACTAGAGTTGGAGAAGTAAAAAGCCCTAAGAAAGAGCATTACTGGGAAGTGCAATTTTCATTCTTTGCTATTTTGAACCAAGATAAAATCAAAATATTAGCAGTCATCTCCAAGACAAGCTTCAATAATAATTTTGACATATTTTCAGCCATAGCAATACAGTGCTTTTAATACATTTTTACACAAACCAGGCTCGCACTACTGTTTAATAAAGTCTCTCACCCAAGAGAATTGACTTCAATATGAATTTCCACAGACAAAAAGTTTAGCATGTATTTTGAATATCTCTTTCCAGTTTGTCTGGTTTATGGAGTTACCAGCAGAACTAGGTCCCTCCTAATGTTAGTTTAAATTACCTGATATTTCAGGGTAATTTCAATATGACTCCTATGGTCATGGGGAGATTCTCATATCTCCAATCTCTTATCACATTTAACCTACTGATTGTTGTTCCCCAGGACTCCAAGCATAATCAGACACCAGACTTCCAGCGGAGATGACTGTCCAAGACATTTCATATCTAATTTTAGGCTGAGCCCTGTAACACACTGCAGATTTGCTCTAAGCATTCAAAACTGCAAAGTACTGAGCTCTGCCCTATTTCATAGTGCTTTAGATCAGGAAGGACTATTTGGTCATCTAACGTCCCGATCTCTGATGTATCACAGACCCTTATTGCTTACACCAGTACTTCTACATGAAGCCCAAAGCCTTGAATTAAACCAAAGCATTTCACTCTCAAGCAGAAGTACTCTTCCCAAAATACAGTTAGATTTATGCAGCACCTCTCGTGCATCAAGTGTAATATCTCTACTGTTTTTCCAGGAAAAAAAAAAAAATCTTTGACAGAAAATCATATTTATGAAAAGACGAGCTTTGTACTTCTCTTAAAGGATGCCATTTTAAGCAGCGGACTAGTCAAATCTCAATAAATGGATGTGCGGATCATGACTCAAGTAAGTTATTGCAACTAACACTTCAGAACAAATGGCTTTTGCTCCCTTCAGAAATTTTACAGTAATATAACTTCTATTTTGCCAATTCAGTTAGGAAGAATACGTGAAGATGCTTTACTTACTGCATTATCTCCCAAAGCTGTTTTGATACTAAGCCGTACTTTGAAAGCGTTCTGTGCATCTGACACAAAGAGAAAAAAGCAAACATATATTGATACTCAGCCAAAATAGGACTTTAAATCATTTACTTCTCTAATTATTCACAAACAGCAGCTTCTAAATGTGTCTTAACACACCTGTTAGGAGAATTGAAGTTACTACCAAGAAAAATGCCGCAGTTCTAGAGTCTCAGTGAGATTTGCCACGATCTCTTTAAGTGAGATCAACTTCTGTACTTAATTTGCAAACTTATAAAAGAAGTGAACACTCAGCATTTCAATCTTCAAACTAGAGACAACCAGTTAAAATAAAACTCTGAGAACCTAGCAGCTTTGTAGGCATAAACTCATAGCTACATATACCTGGGGAAGGATGGGAATCATCTCCAAAACTTACCTGGCTTGCAGAGCTCAGCATGAACAATGCCAACTACAGAGAGAGTAAGCAGCAAAACCCGTAACATCCTGTCGGTGTGGAAAGGTTGAGGCAAAAGAAGTGAGTCTCCCCTGTAAAGCACTCTTAAACTTTCTGTGACCCAGGATTAAAGCATCGGCAGCACAAGTGAGCAACAGAGTAAAAGGTTTAATTATTAACCCCCGTTATTATAGCTAAAACAGGCACTAGAAACAACTGTCTTCTCTTAGTTATTTACTACCTTTCTCTGTAGTTTAAAAAAAAAAATAAAATAAAAGCTGTAACAAGATTTGAATTTTCCTTCTTCCTCTTTTTAGAACAATACAAAACTTCACACAGTGCTCCAGACCAAACTTTTTTCCCCCAAAAAATGTGATGTCAGATAGGCACATAAGATGGCTGAGGGATGTCACAGCAGAGCGATGGTGGGATGCTGTGCTGTTACCCACCACAGGTGAACTTGAAGCTCGGCTGCCACCAGATCCCACAGGACACTTCCACCCAACTTCCTTGGAAAACTGCGTGGCCCTGCAGAGGGCCCTTGGGGATAAAGGAACACTGAGCACACTTGTCATCCCTGCAAAAGAGATAGTGGCGAACACAGAAGCCCTGGCCCCACAAATCACAGCTCCCGATTTGCTCCCTCCATTTGCCTTTGAACTCACAGAACTTCTGAAGGTTCCAGCCTGGTGGCCTCAGTGCCATGTCCCACGATGCCTGCCCCAGTCCCACCACTCTCACATCCTGGCTCAGGAACTTGCCTGACCCCAGCAAAGCAAGCACCTTGACCTACACAAAAACCTCCACATCTGAGGCATTGCTTTACACAAGAAGAGCAGATATAAAGGTGGAGAACACTTTGTTGCTGCTGGAGGATCATTAAGGTAGCAACTGAACTAAGAAGAGGTGCAATAAAAGGGTATCTTAGAAGTATGTTGAATAAGGACATACTCGTTTCCTAGACTTTACACACTGTGTACACATACAGGCACACATGCATGCAAATATGTTAATGATGCGCTCTACACTATTAGTCAAATTTTGACCAAGACAAATAAATGCGGAGGAGAAAGAATTGAGAAATGGAAATGTATCGCAAGTACTTGAACACTCTTGGCAATATGGGCAGCAAGACAGGGTTATTTTATTTCACTCTGCTGCTGCTCTCCCCCTGTGGTCACTCTGATTAATGGTTAGTTCCTAAATTGAAGATCACTTTAAAATTACTTTTCAGTTGGTCCTTTAGCAATGATAAGTGTGTCTTGAGACTGCAAACCCAAAGACCTTCACAAGAATGACTACCAGTGAGAAAATTTTACTTAACTATGGGACTGAATTTATGGAAAACAATAACCAGTATTTACTGCGCAAGAATATGAGGACTTTCAGGTAATGGAGAACTTGCTGTTTCACTAATTTAATCTTATTTTTAGAGGCCACTGTTAAAGGACTTGATATCCCATCTTCAAAAGTCATTAAATCAAGCTGATTCCTGGGTATCTGTTTACTCTCACTAGGCAACCAGTCCTGAGTACAAAACTATTGGACATGTTATTTGATTAGTCATTCAATGTATGCCTATGAAAACAAAAAGCGGTATGTTCATTTCTGATCATTGGTTAAATTAACACACTATATGTACACGCATCAAAAGGAGTGCACTGAAACATGTACGGATGTATGGAAGACACTTTCCTGTGAAGTTGGTAATTAAAAAAAATCTCAAAAGAACACAAATGTAACCAGTCTTATGCTAAATTTATGTGCGTTGCTTCAACACCGAGCATTTGAATTTTGTTGTACCTTTCGGGAAAATACTGGGAAACTTAGGGAGAGAACGAGAAAGCCAAGCGTCTTCCCTGCTGCCAGAAGGCAAATAGAACTGAACATCAATATGCAGCATCACCACTTCTCCCCGCTGTAAACCATTGTAAATCTGTCTTTCCCTCAGAATCACACAGAACCGGTGTCGAAGTACATTGACGCCCAGCTGGAACAACCTCAGACATGACTGGATTCCCTAATCAGGGTTGCTGACTTCCAGCCAAGGTGGCTGATTTTCCCGTTTATCTCACTGGCAAGCAGCAAGACAAATGATTTTTCTGATGGAGGGGAGAGGAAGCCAGGAGAAGGAGCGGTGTGATAAACAACCCCAACTCAGAGCTCACAGAAGAGCATTGTGCAGTTGATATATATGTGCACAGTGACTTGGATGTGTGCCACAGACATCCAGCTGACTGCCTGTGTGTTTATCCAGTTGTATATGCACATAGCAATGCACATAAGCAACCAATTGCTGCACATCTGTAAATCTTTTTCCAAAGCCAACATGTTTTTTCAGACAAGTCAGGTGGACAAGCAAGCCTAGACCAGGTGCTAGTAGAAAGCTAATGTTTCTTCAAATAAATGACATTTTTTAATACTGTCTTAAAACACACTGTGACATTCTGTCACTCCGTATCTCTGTAATAAATCTACATGCATGGATAACTTTCTGCCTAGCCTCTTTTCTCCCATTTTGGCCAGATATGTAGCACTATTTAAGCATGTCTGCATTCTGCCACTGATTAATCACTCAGGCAACAGTTTGCCTGAACAAATAACAATCTACATGCATAGATGCAAGGCACACCTTCAATTCAGTACTTCGTGAGGTACGGGATTTTTTAATAGTTCCTCTTTTATAGTACTTTTGTTTTTCCTAACTACTGTTGAGCTACAAGTCAAGGCCATGCAGAATCTCGTGCATGATCTGCATCCTAGAAATACCACTGAACTAGTGCAAAGAACAATTTCTCTTCTTGTACTAAATGAATTTGTCTGTCTGGTTGAAAAGAACAGTATCTCTATAATTTTTTTCAGTGCTTGTGGCCTCCTGGAGTTCATGTATTATCTGTATGTATATACTTAACAGTATACCATAACTTGGACTTCCAAACAAATCAAGAGCACTGAAATGTCAAGAAAGCACATGACTTGGTAAAACAAACAAAACCCTTCCATCTTCTCAACGTGATTAGCAGTGTACTTTTCCGCTTCTTCCAACATCTTTGAAATGGAAAATCCCAGAAAAGTAAAATATTGATAGCTATCATATAAGTTAATTAACAGCTATGGCCAAACTTGACCTCAGTTTTCAAATTTGACAAAGTAACAGTTTTAAACTCTGAAGAAGTTAATCTTTAGTCTTAAATAGTGGTGTTCAACTCTCATGAGGAAGGAGTCAATGGGTTACTGTCAGCATTAGTCACTCATGGAAATGTACCTGGAGAACTGCAGGTCTAATTGTACATGGCGCTTTGCAGCTGCTCAGGTGCAATGGAAACAATGAACACTGCACAACTTCTGCAGGCATCAGAAGTTGGTGAGATTAGGCTCAAGGGATGCCAGTATCAAACAGACCAGTGCTGGCTGATCAGATGCAGCCCAAGTCTCGTTAATTGGGAGGTTTTTTAGAAACTTCTGGGGGAACAAGATGTTGAATGAGGCCTGCCACCACTTTCATCATTGTAATAATGCAAACGTGACTTATATTGTCAAAAAGTTTTGATCCATGCTCACCTATATCGACTTGAAACACGCACTTTGCAGTGAAAGCACCAAGGATCACCCACAACGGGGCTGGCACAGAGAACAAACAAACAGCAACATCCAGCGCATAGGGGAAGGACAGTGCTGCTGCAACTTCACTAGTGAGTTCATGGCACAGCCTAAGCCCTGAGGTGCCAAGGAAAACTGAGCATGTCCCATCTCAAACCCACACTTCCTGAATGTCTCCTCATCAACATGTATTTTCGGAGTCAATCAAACCCACGCTACTGATTTACTGCCATTTCCCATGTGGTCTCTTACATTCATTTTCTTCAGCCTGGAAAACAAAAGCCGTATGATTTGTTGAGGAATGGTACCACTCTTCTACTGGAGTATATGGCAAAATTATTATGAGGACAAATTTTGCCTGGGATGGCCATACTTGTTTCTTTCTGACAATGTATTAATTAAACTGTACGGAATTCTGCATCTTTACTTGTGTATCAAGCTACTGCTATGCGTATAAATTGATGACAATAAACAAAATTGAGAAAACCACAATTATTGTATTCCTGTTTCAAAGAAGTATGATAGTTTTTTCTAGAATTATTATGAGTATCTGTAACAACTGATGTATTTTGTGTTTTCTTATAAAGAGATCTTCCTTTTCACTACTCAAACATATAAGCTTAAGATGGTTCTTTCCCCAAGTACACTGGCAAAATACCAAAATGACATGTAGCATACTAATGAAAGAAATTATTGAATTTCTCAATTGTTACTTATAAATACTTTAAAGGAAGGTTGTTGTTACGGCAATTGCTCTGTTAAAAGGAGGACAAAAATTACAGTTGGAATAATTCTTTAATGAAATAAGATTTATGAAACACACTTCGGTTGTGTTTTTTCAAAACTATCACTGGTGTCAACAGTCCATCAGTTGTAAAATGCACAATACTGCCATCTTCTGTATGCAGCACATTATGTGTTATTTTACATGTATGTTCTGCACAAGCAAACGGTAGAAGTAACAGTGATGTCAATTCACTTTAAAAGACAATTTAGAATCTGAAATGTGGTTAAGGAACAGCACAGAGGTCATGGTCTGAATGTTGATCGGTCAAATTGCAAATGTAACTGCTGACTATAGCAGTCACCTGCTTGCTTTGAATAACTTCACTGAGTGTCAGAATAAATAAAAGACTCATTACGCTGTTCATGAACGGCACAGTCAATTAGCCTGATTTTGACAAAGCCTGCCCTGGTACGCTTCACTGACAGCAGCTCAGGCTATTTATGCAATACACTACCCCTAGGATTTACAAACCAAGCTCCTACATTGTGGTTTTTGACAATAATCTAGATCTTAATCAACAATGTATGTTATTAATAGCTATGCAAAACATACTCAAATAAAACCTACAAATTCATTGCCTCCGAAAGCTGCAATCTATAATACATGTTGCCGAGGAACTAATTACTGACAAACTGCATATTTCAACCCATCATACCCCTGATGGTCTGTGTGTTGTAACTCATTTCCTGCCATGAAATATGTTCATTATCAAGACAGGCAGCATGCCTCAGAGATTATGATGATAATATATCAGCAGAGTCGCTTAAATTCACCAATATACCTGTCTGGTGTGCACCAGTTACACCAGTGGTCTGACTTCCCTCAACTCTTTGAGAGGCTTAGGCCAGGGCAGCCATCCATCACCCACGTCCATGGCAGCCAAGAGACACACTAGGAGCTCGCCCCATGGCAAGCATCATACATCTCACGTTTCCACACATATTTCACAAAAGAGCACAAGTTGTGAACAGCTACTTACTACAGCTGGGGAGCATCCACGCAGCATAGATGCTGCGATGGCCAGAAAACGCCAGGCCGTGACATTGCACACCACATGCACTGCTCTACTCAGCAGGGCTGGGAAAATTGTAGATACCACAATGGAAGATTCATTGGAATGACTTTCTTCTCCTTTTTTCAAGAGAGTTTAGTAAACCGGAATTTAAAATGCTACTTTTCAATGCATTTGCTAAATTCTAAAAGCTCTTGACAGAAGGAATAAGACAAACTCCACCTCATCTTTAAAAGATGAGGTGTGAATTGCTCTGGTCTTGTTTTCCAAATGTTGCAAAGGCAGCTCTAAAAGTGTACGAACACACCAAAAGCATCTGTGCCAGCCGGTGACACGTAACCACTCAAAGCTGCTTCTCCTTCCCCCCGCACTCACTACCCAGCCGGCTGGACCTACTGTGACTTCAGGTGGTTACTGTTAACACAACCGGCTGGAAAACCAAAACCAAAACCCCAACCCCAACCCATCAGTCCCGGCGCCTCCCGATTCTGTCCTCAGCGGCCCGTCTCGCCCAGAGACCGCAGGTGCCCCTGCCCACCCCGAACAACGACCAAGCCCCAGAACGCTCCCGTATCAGCCGCTGCGCTGCCCAACTCCTTCCCTTCCCGCCCTGCTCCCCCTCTCCAGGGGACACAAGCGCTCGCGAACACCGAGACCCGCGCGCCGCAGCAGCCCGCTAACGGCTGCCCAGTGCGTGCGCACACACACGCGCTCGCACCGCCCCCCCGCCGCCACCGCCCCGGCCGTTCCCTGCTCAGCTGCCGGAAGGGATTTTGCACCCTTCCGCCGCGGGGTCACGTGACATCCCCTTGGTAACGCAAGATGGCGGCGCCCATGTTGCTGCCCGAGTCCCCTCTGGGGAAGTTGAGGTGAGACCGAGGCCGGTGCCGTTGCTGGGCCCTCCCTGCCGCCTCCAGAGGGAAGGGGAAGGCACCGGGGATCCCCAAGGAGGGTCGCGGCCCAGCCCCGGCTGCGACCGCCCAGCCGCACGACAGCCGAGATGGAGGCCGCCTCGCGGCCGGGCCTGGGAGTGGCGCAGCTACGTGCAGCAGCGGCCATGGCCGACCGGCCGCCGCCGCGCGCGGGGTGGCGGGCGGTAACCGGTGCCCGTCG
>VWYH01004307.1:0-63778 GCA_013399365.1 Pampusana beccarii | reverse complement strand
TCAGCCCCCCGCGCTCCGAGAGGAGCGGCGGCCGTGGGGCAGTACGGGGCTCGGCGACGGCTGGGGCGCGGCGGGGTGGCCGTCGTGTGCGTGCCCGCGCTGGGCCGCGTCCCGTTCCCTCCACAGGTGGCGAATCCCCCGGCCAGGCCTCGTAGTCTTTGCAAGCGCCTACGCTCCCCTGTTGCTGGAGTCGCCGCGCTCTCCGGTGCCGTGTGGCTGGAGGAGGAGGCGAGCCCCAGCCCTGCAGCGGTTCCTTGCGCATCAGCGCTTTGCCCACCTCCTCGTGTTCTGCTGTGGCCTGGGAGTGAGGAGAGTTTCTTTCTGTGCCTTTCTTGGGCTTAAAGAGCACCCAGGAAAGCCTGGGAAGGTGGTGTCCTCGCTTGCCAGCCCTAGGCACCTACTGAGCAGATGAGGTTGTTTTCAGGCAGGTGACATTACGGGAGGCGTTTCCAGGCTCAGTCAAAGGTGGAAAGCTCAGATGTGGGCAGAGCATGCAGTCAGGGTTTGGTCTTCAAAGGCAAGCACTCTGCTGCCAGGGCAACCACCACAGTGTTACTGATCGCATGCACAGGTGTGCAGGTGGTGAGGTTATGAGTAACCCTGAACAGAAGGGTTAGAGGTGTGGGTGAGGTTTTGGCTGCCTGAGTTAGACCTGTGGAATTTTTTAAAATTACATATTCTGAAATTGGAAGATTTGGATCCATCAATATTTGGCTTGACAGGATGACAAGAGTTGAAGATCATCCCTCCCTCCTATTTTTCCATTACATACTGGCTAGAAAGAAGAGAGCTAGAATGAAACATGACAGAAAAAGGGATTGATACAAAAAGACTTTTAGATACTTAGAGGTTTTTTAACCATAATGGAATAATGGTGCTGTTTGTAGGCAGCCTTGCAGAGCTGTCAGACAAACAAGGATGAGTCTGTCCAAGCTTCAGTTGCAGAAGAGTAGACCTGAGCATTATCTGTCGTGGTTGCGAAGTGTGCTTTTGCTGTCAGTACACTAAGACTACTGCCTATGGAGAATATCAAGGGAGAAGGAAAAGGACTTAAAATTTCATACAATGTAAAACAGAGGAAGACTAGAATGTCTTGAAAGGTATGCCAAATTTACAAGATAGGAGATCCCCAAATTTTTCTCCCTAATCTTAGTGACCAAGTTTGAGGAACTAAAGGAAATTTCATGGAGTTGGTGATAATGTCGAGTACTGCAGAGCTCAAAAAGGATGAGGCCCTCTGTATTGTGTCTGAATATGATCGCTGCTGCTGCCTGTAGGCAGCTTTAACAGCATAGCTACAGATTTCATTGTCATGTCAGATGTCCCTGCAGAGTTACTGTTTCATATTAATAACTGTTCAATTTGCAGTTTATGGGGTTTTGTACTGCTGATGTAAGTCATGTTGATGTATGACAGTAAAAATCCTTTGTTGGGCTGTTTTAATGTAAATAATACTCTCTCATCTCCAGCCATCAAAAATACAGAGCTATTCTGAAGAAAGAAAAACGAAAAAAAAAACGGCAGGCTCTTGCAAAGCTAAGAGACTCAGGTAACCATGAAGTGGTTTTTATTGTCAATGGAACTAGTTAGTACTGATATTTTTTCTTTTTTTTTCTTTTCATTTTTTAAAAGGAGATAATTTTGTGTATCTTTGCTGACTAGAACATCTAGTTATTTAGATGCGTTCTTCTCTGTTTTTTCTCAGAAGCTACAGAAAAGGATGATTCTGTGTCTGAGGAGGAAGAGGAGGAACTGGAAGAAGAGGAAGAAGAAGAGGAAGAAAAGAAACTTGAGGCAGAAAGGTGAAAAATATAGAAAGCGGCATTTATGCAGATATAGATACGTTTGTAGTTGATTTCATTTTTATACCGTGAAAAATTTCAATATATCCTGTGAAAGTGAATAATTTTTGTATATTTCAGGCTACATAGTTTTTCTGTAAAGCCTGAATGATTCCTATGGAATTTTCTGTTTTAAGGAAGATTAGATAATTGTAGTTATTGCTGAACCAATAACTTTGGATTATCTGTATGACAAATGCATCAGTTGTGGATAGTCATTACATTTTATCTGTTATTTGGTTCCCTTGGTAGACAACAACTACATGAGCAGTGGTTGCTGAGAGAAGAAAAGGCCCAAGAAGAGTTCAAGCTTAAGAAAGAAAAAGAAGAGGCCGCAAGAAAACGTCAAGAAGAAGAAGAGGTGACGTATAAACTGAGTGTTATGGTTGTGCCTGGCAATAAGGTAGACTTAGTGTAACAACTTTTACTGTTCCGTAGTGGACCCAGTTTTCTTGATGTTGGTATGTTTGAAAGCATAAGCTCTTCTTTCTTCCATTCTAAAAGAGCAAGCTTAGAAGGGAAAAAAAAAAAAGAATCTTTTAAAAGGGATTTTGTCCAGAGGTTTAGTTGCTTATGGTTGGATGAAAACTTAGTGGTCAAGGAGCTGTAATACAACATGATAGTTTTGAATTTGAATTATTATAAAGCATTTATTTCCTTTTTATTCATTTGGTTTTTTTGTTTGTTTGTTTTTTTAATCATAAAGAGGAAGATCAAAGAAGAATGGGAAGAGCAGCAAAGAAAAGAGAGAGAAGTGGCACAGCAGAAGCAACAGGAGAAGAGAGAGAGAGAGGTGATTCCTGGCAGTGGGAGGATAAACATGTTACATATCCTCTTACATTATCAGATGCAACAATCTTTGCATATTGAGGAGTGATTTTATTACAACTAGCAAACATATAAATATGTTAGTTACTACTTCTCTCCATTCTGTCTGAATTCCTGAAACTATTAATTGATGTCAAAGAAGATCTAGTGAATCCATATACCTAGAAGGGTAACTACTTTTAACGCATCTGGCTGTTCATGGTATGTAATTTTTTGCATCAGTTAAATACAAAGGCACGCTGTGAATGTAGGTTCTGATATGTGCACCTTTTGCATTGTGCAAAGATAATCCTTACTTAATGACCCAGTTGAACACAGACAGTGTTGAAGAAAATGCCCAATGAGGATATGGAATATGGAATTACATTGCTGCAGTTCCTTAACACAGTTCTTAATCAAAAGATATATTACAGCTCTTCTTTACCTGACTCATCCAACAGGACGTATCTTTTTTTTAGAGCTCATTGAGTGGAGAAAAAAATTATGCTGAAGATTCTAGTCATGATAACATTTCTGTTAACAATACATTCTTCTTAAGTTTTAGAAGTTGAATGACCTACATGTAAGCTGTCCTGTACAGAAATGTAACATGAGGACTAGCGTGTCGCCAGTGAAGGGTGATTGCAGCTTTCTAAGATCTGGTCTTTTTAGCTTCTCTACAATAACAGAAAATTCCAGTCATTTTACAGGGAAGTGTCCTGCTACTGTGTCTGGTAGCAACAGGAGCAAACCGTTTTCTCCTGCATTTAATAGTTGGTTGTGTCACTGGTTGCATAACACTTGCATGAGGAATTAAAAATAACAGCAGTTGTTGTATTTCCTGTCTTACTTCCTCTTCTGCTAAGTGTCCATTTCTCCCTTTGCAAAGTAGGGAGAGAAAATGATGGTCATGTCCTTCATTTAAGGTTGAGATACCATTCTAAGAGAGCTGAACCATGGTAACAGTGGCATTTTGTTCCTTCCCTCTCTTTGTGTCTAGGTTAGTCCAAGCCCTCCGTGGGCTGATTTGGTTCCCTGTAGTAGGTGGAACATTTCTGTGGGCTATTGGTTTGTTTAATTTTTTTTCTGGGTTACTATTTTACTGGTTTAGTGAGTTAAATTGGCTCATAGAGGGCACTGACAAGCACCCAGAAGGAAACTGAGTACACATCTGGGAGTGAAGCCACCCTTTTCTGCAGAGGAAAGTTGTTCACTTGATTTGGCCTGTCTCTTGAAACAGCAGTTTATTCAAATTCTAACTTACTGATTAAAATTTTATTTTTCCTCCCTCAGATGAGAAAATAGATTTTCTGGTTTTGATTGGCGATTTTTGTTTTCATTTTTAATATTGATTTATTTAATTGGGAGGATAATAACTGACATACTTGCTTAGTAGCAGATGCTGTATCGGTTCTCATTTGGATTGCATTTTTAATTTTTTATTTGCTCTCCCTCTTTTTAAATTTAATTAATTCTCTTCACAATTAGAACAATGCTAGCATATTTTCTTGTATTGGTCATGTTTAAATGTCTTTTTTTCTTGGAACTTTCTAGAATATTTTGTTAGAACTAATTTTCAGCCAGTTTTGGAGAGTGACTTTTATGTTTTGCTCAGCCCACTTAGAACAAGGAAGGGAAGGAATATCCTCATTGATTTCCTGGTTTTAGAAGGCTAAATACAGTGAACTTACGATATTAAAGTTTCTTAACAGTTACAGAGGTTCACTAAGAAATGTTTTTTTCTGTGTGTTATGTAAAATGTTCTAAGTTTAAAAGTTTAGTGCAACTAAATTATTATGAATTTAAGTGTAATCAGACTGAGTGCTAGAGCAGGAGACAGTTTAAGTGCTCAGTAGTTCAGTGATAGTTTTAAAGAATAAGATGAAACTTTTCAGGTTTTCCAGCATTAAGATGAGAATATCATCTGCCTGAGAGTCTTGTCTGATGTATCCTTTAACAGCTTTGTAGTACACGAATTGCTACAGAGCAAAAGTAAAACTTTGTTTTTTAAAGCAACCCCCCATCAAACTTTTATTATACATAATCATTGAGTATTGTAAATTAGGTTCTTAACTGAAGAAATCAGATGTTTTGCGTGTCTTCAGGGTTTTCACTAGTCCTGTGTTTGCACCATTTATAGGCAGCTGTGCAGAGGATGCTGGATCAAGCTGAAAGCCAGGTATGCTCAAGAGACTTCTTGAAAAAGAACTGAGAAGTAATTTAATTGCCATCCGGTGTTTGCCTTCTAGCATGTTGTCCATCTGTTTCAGGAGCCTAATGTCCTGAATAAATTTAATAGGTAGTGGCTTGCATGAGCTGTAAACAATTATTTACTGTGTGGAACATAATTAAGCATATTTCTGGCTGGTTGGTGGCAGTGCAGTTGTGCGTGCTCATTCCTGTTCAGGAGATCTGAGTCAAAATGAATCTGGAAATACTGCCATGTGCTGTTAAAAACCACTGTGCATTATGGTTTATTTGTGAATTAGAATTCTAAATAAATCTATCCGTCCTTCTGGGTGGCAGGAAAAACCTGTCTTTTTAAGAAGATGGCAGGCTCTAAATAAAAGGATTCAGCAGTTGAGGAGGGCACAGATCCTTAAGAAAAAAAAGAAAAGGTGAGGGAGGGAGAAACTGACTGCTTGGGTGCCTGGAAACACACACATGTCAAGCTGGAAGTGTGTAGTAAAGAAAACTGCAGTCTTCATTTGAATCTTAGAGAGGATGAATTCAGTCTTTCCCATTACCTTTAATAATAATTTGGCTTTTTGTCCCTGTCATACAGTTAAATTTGTGAAGATTCTTGCTTTGCTTAAATCACTGCATGAATCTGAAAAATACATTTTAACCTAATTAACCCATTGTACGTTGATTGCCATAGCTACATTGGAGTTGCATTCTGTTCCAAATTATGTTTAAACAGTTTTTTAGGTAGGGAATCTTTTATTTCATAATATGGGTAGAAAAATGCTTTGAACCACTACCTGCCTGGAGCTGAAGATGTGTTAGCAGCCCTTTCTGCAAGGGAATAGGCAGAAATGTGGCATGTTAGAGACTCCGTTATAGTATCAGTTCAGGGTTCAGTTACTTAACTCTTAACACTGTTGAAGTGACAGTGCTGTTTTGTTGAAAGAAAATTATGGCTGAGAGTCATGAACAGAACTGGTAGCAGGGTCAAATGCTGCTTGTAAATAGAGTTTTCAGTTGATTTAAAGTGAGAACTTAGGCTAGTCTGCTTTACAGGTCTTTTGGCTAACAAAATGAAAATTCGCTTTTTAAAATGTGTGTTTTGTTTTTAGTCAGTCAACACTTGCAACTTGATAATTCCATTTTGAATTAAAGAAATCTTAATGGCCTGAGATGAGCAGTGTGGAAGCTTTTAATTCTATTGTTAACTATGAATTTAATTGTTTTTAATTCTGGCTTTTGGGATGTTTCTTTTGTTTTAGACTTTTCTAGCTGCATAAAAAGTCACAGTGATAACCTTATTGAGCTTTCAGCTGTTGTGAAAATAAATAAGTAAATAGTCCTGGCTTTCTAACTCCCAGGTTTATAAAGTGCTGTTCAGTGGGTCCTGGAATGATGTAGATAACGGGCTTACCTGAATGGAAAGAATCTATCTCAATATTTGGAATTCTTGTAGATGACAAATGAAATTATTGTTTGAGAAGCAAATATTATTGTATCTTTTGGTTATAAAATCTTAAGAAGCTTTTCCTTTAGTAAAAGAAAACATCTGGTTTGGTGATTTTAAAAACAAACAACAAAAAAAACCCCACGTACCAAAAAAACGCAACCCATCATGAATATAGAGTTAAAACCGAACAGTTATCACAAAAAGAGGTTTGTGTCATCAGAGACCTAAGGCACTGGGCAGCTTTGTAAAACAATGCCTAAAATAGGTTCAGCTTGCCTTGTAGTAACACAGTGCTCATAATTGCATTTGGATTTAATTGGTAGTTTTATTTTGATATTACATCTCTTTATTCTTTTCTGACTTCTGTGTATTTTAATGTTGGGTTTTTTTTTCACAGCTGGAGAATGGTGTGACCTGGCATAACCCAGAGCCCCCAGAGAATATAGGAACAGAGAAGGACAGAGCGAATTGCCCATTCTATATTAAAACCGGTTCCTGCCGATTCGGAGACAGGTAATCAATTGAATATTTACCAGCATAGAAGTGTTTTGGAGAAACGAAAGGGAAGCAGAGGTCATATGCAAACAGAAGAAAAATTGCTATATAAATTACTTTCATTTATTCAGATGTGGTTCTGTTATTCATGAGGGAACTAGACATTGAGAGCAAAAGTGTTGCCTGGCTGGAACTGAACTATTTGTTATGGCATATTATTGATGATGCATTCTGGTTATATTGGTCAGACTGACTTCTCCTTAGCTCTGACAGATGCACAGACACATTCAGACAGAATATATTTGATTTCTGCTATTAGTAAAGGCCTAATATGTCAGAGATTGTCTTTTATCTTGTAAATTGGCATATGCTGCATGTTTTAAAAAATAAAATAAAATCTCAAATGGACTAAAGCAAGTTAAGGTTCATCTGCACAGTTGAGAAAGCTGCTGTGTAGCTTCCAGAATTCTCCTGTTTGTATACTGTTTAATTACATGATATATTTATTCTTGATTATTTTTAATATACTGTCATGCATGCCCTATCTCAAAAAGAAGTAAAATAAAAGGCAAAAAGAGAGAAGGGCAACAAGAAGGTCAGAGATGAGGAACAGCTTCTGTAGGAGCAGTGGCTAACACTGAACTCTAGAGTAGGATGGGAAGGATTATTTGCTCTTATCGTGAAATAGTTTAATTAGGTGTCCCTGAGTGTTTACCAGTTTAAAAAAAAAAAAAAAAAAAAAAAAAAAGGCACTTTCTCGTATGAAACAAAACACAAAACATATTCCCAGAGGACATAGAGGAAGCCAGAAGTATAAATGGGTTCACAGAGTACAGGTTCATTGGTGACGGTTAAAGATGATGACCCAAATGCAGCATCTGGCTAGAAAATCCCTGAATTTTTGTGTGTGTTAAGGAGGAAAAACAGCTCAGCAGGGAAGGACTCTGAAACCTATTATGTGAATCTTCAGCATAAACTAGTAAGGCAATTTTACTAACTTGTATCGCCGAAATATGTTTACTCCGTGTATTGTAGTTTCCTTTATCCAAGAAGTTATCTGGTTCACTCTCGTGTGTCTCGTGGATAATTATGTGATAATTCAACTCTGTGGAAGCTTCAAGTCCATATATTTTTTTCTATTCTGAAATATGTTAAGTTCCTAAATAAAACTTTGGCCAGCTATTTCACTGCAGACAGCATTTTTGCTTTTCAAACATTTAGTTCTTTGCAATCTTTGTAGTATTTTTGTTTCAGTGGTATTTAATGGAGGGGGACCTCCTTGGATTAATTATAGATTGGATAAAAATCAGGTTTGCTTTGAACTATGAGTAGGATTGGTAAATAAATACTGAGAAGCATCATGTTCTGCCTTTCTCTCGCATGTAGTTGTTGATCTCAGCTACCTCTCCTTCATCTCCCTTCCTCCTCCTCACATACCTGTTTCCTTCATATTCTGGTCATTCTAACCTCTGGTGTTGACCATAAGTTGAAGGACTGAGATCCAGCTAGGATAAGGACTGTAAGAATAGGTTGGCAGCTGTTGTTGAATGTTGTCAAAGCTCCCTATGTCTTGAAGAATCTAAAACTGGCTGAGTTCAGTGTTATTAATTTCCCCAGTAATTCAAACCCTAGCATTTTGTAGTAATACTGGACTTTGGGTCATTAAATTTCCTTGGGGTTCCTTTTGTTCTGTCATGTGCTGTATTCATTTTGTGTACAGAAAATATTGGTTTGGTATAATATTATGTGTTCTATCATTCAAACAGAACAGCAAAGGGAGACAGCTTCTAAACTGTTAAAAAAACCCAATTAATTGTCCCCAGTTTTAGTTTTGGTTTTGGAGGTTGGGTTTGTTTTTTTGGTTTTTGGTTGGTTTTTTTTTGTTGTTGTTGTTTTTTTTGTGGGGTTTTTTTTTGTTTTTGTTTTTTTAAGTCTAAGGTGTCAACCAGAAAGTGAGAGTCAATTTCTGACTGACTGGATGTGGAAAGAAACTTTGTATCTGAAGTCTAGCTGGTAATTGCCCATTTTGAGACCTGACCTCCCTCCAATTTGTCTGTGATTTGCCAGTGCTAGATGAAGCCAGTAGCCCTAGTCTAATTATTTTTTTGATGATGCCATGAAAAGGAGAAATGTGTTGGAGAGTGCATGACCCAGTTGCTTGGGGAAGCATTTGAAATGGAGGTCATAAAGCACAATGAAATAAACATGGAGGCTAACATCTAACATCCATCTAAAGGTTTGTGGGGAAGAATCTAAAGGTTTGTAGGGGAGAACTGTATTTCTGCATTTGAAGGAGGTAGCCTGAATATGATGGATGGTGAGAGAGAATCTAATACTTTTATGGCTGCCAAGAAGATGCAGATTAAGATCAAACTTGGAAGAATCATTTTTTTACAAGTGGAAAAATACCAATCTTGTACTACTGTAACTTCAGGTCTAAACAGGCTTTTCTTTCCTCACTGCTCTCCCTGCCCCCCAAATGATGAGAACAACTTCAGTAAAAGTCTTAAAAGTAAAATGTCTTAAAAGATTGTCCATTATCTTTCTATAAAGTCCTTCAGAAACGATGAACAAATTTAACCCTAGTAGCCTAAAGGAAATTGCTTTAACTCTTCTTATGTTAGTAGTATCTATAGGTTTTGCAGACGTGCTTTTTTAAGCAACGATGTGTTTATACATGGTAGAAAGCATTAAGATTATACTCAAACTCAATTCCAAAAGATTTAATAATTGAAATACATTGATGTTCCACTAAAGGATTTTATCTTGTAATAACTGTTACCCCAAATGGCAAGTGTTTTAAGTTTCAGCAAGTGCATCTTCTGCTAAAAGTGCTGATCTTTTTACTTTTCTTTCATCACTACAAATGTCCAGGTGTTCTCGCAAGCATAACTATCCAACATCTAGTAAGACACTACTTGTTCGAGGGATGTTCATTACTTTTGGCATGGAGCAGTGCCGGAGGGATGACTATGACACAGACGCGAGTCTCGAGTACAGTGACGAAGAGACCTACCAGCAGTTCCTGGAGTTCTACGAGGACGTGCTCCCTGAGTTTCAGAACGTGGGGAAGGTTGTTCAATTCAAGGTATGCTTCTGAGTGTAATAGCTTGTTAAATATGTAACATATACGACATAAGTTGTGTTTTACTGGCCTTAACAGGAGTTCTGTCCAGCATGCCCCAGCTTAATCACATGTACATTAGAGAACTATACAGTGTCCTTACAGCAAATCGTGCATCTCTCATGTCACTTGTAAACTTGTCACTGTCGTTATAGAGCATTACCTTAGTCTGGGTCCATCTTGTCTACCATTCCCCTGAGCTGTTATAAAAGCTTGTGCTTTTGTACTGCAAGTTATTTGTACTGCTCAACAGTCCCTTCTCTTCTTAGCCTGTGATACGTCCCAGAGGGTCCACTAAGACTGTTAGGCAATATAAATATATCTGGGCTGTTTTATTTGTGCCTAAGGAACTAAATAGTGGGGGTATAAAATGTATTTGGAGTAAACATCCAAACAGTGTCATTTTAGGACTGGTTGGATAAAATCAAATGACAGTGAACTGAATAGGTAGTAGACATTTCAGTAGGAGGAATTATAAAAAGGTAAATTATATAAATGGTGTTGAGATTTGTCATCCATCCTTAGTTTCTGCATTTGGTATGCTGAATGTTCTTTCCTGATTTTTTCCAATTATATTATTATTTCTTATGGGGGCAAAAGAGAGATCTGTAAATGGAGACCTCAGAGATGAATGATGTAACAGTCCCATATTGCCCTAAAATATGCAGTTTGGATGGTGAAATCTCCTTGTAGCAGAACCCACTGCAGCATCCCTTTCTGCCTGCCATTTCCTTCAGTCACCAGGAGGAAGGCAGTGCCTTTTCTCCTTTTGTTTCCATCCACCGACAGCTGCCTCAGATCTGAGATTGCATTAGCATTTCAAGCAAGAGGAAAGTAGAAAAAGTGAATTTTCCATAGTGAGCTTTATAGGTAAGAAAGCTTAACTTCTTTGGAGGAGAATATCTTGACTCATGGGATATTAGGAAGTTGTGCTCCATCCTTGAAGATGGGATGTAGATTCCCAGTGGGGTGTGGGTTGAAATGCTGTCTTACCATCAAACTCGGATCCTCAAATATGTAATGTTGTTATATGGAACTGTGCTAAGTTGTATATACTAGGGTCCCTATGACTAATAACCGGGTAAGAGCTTTTAGTGTGGCATTTCTGAGCTTCTGAAGTAATTGTGCAACCGTAATATAATTCTTACATGCATTTTGATTATATTAGAGATGCTTAGAAATTATGTGTTTGCTGCAGGGATCTTAGCTGTGATTGAATTGAATCTCTACTACCATTTAGAATCAGATTATACATGCCCCTCTTCCAGCTAGCTTCCCTTTCCAGTGTAACCTAAGGTTTTGTTCTTGCTCTTTGTTCTTGGAAGCTACTCCAGAATCTGGCAGATCCTTACAAAACACATTTCCCACCTGAAAGTGTCTGTGGTGAAATCATTCCTGCTTGTTCTTGTGTTGGTAGTGTTAATCTCAAATAGTTTGACTGCTTGTTCTGTAATACTTAATTATACAAGTGTTTGTTGTTGTATCTGAAGCCCCTGCCTAACCCAGTGCACGTGAGGTTTTCTCTGAGGGTCAGTCAGGCTCCAGTAACGAATGGAGCCACGTGCCTCGAACGGAGCCACACGCCTCATTTGGTGGGGATATCAGAAGAGGCCTGGGTACAGAAGAGGCTGGGCTCACACTTCTGCCCTGGAGAACGGGGTTCTAGCCTGCTTGGGCCTGTCTGTCTCAGAATGCTTTGTAACTAGCAGCAAGCTTTTTGGAAGTTAAATTGTGTATTTTTGAGAGATTTTTATATACTTTGAATGCTAAATTATTATGAAAAAAAAGGTGTTTCAGAACTGTTCAGTGAAAGTGAGTGACATCGGCTTTTCTAACTCATCTCACAGGGATGCTGTGAAGCAAAATTGCTCTAAACATTCCATTACCATAATGAAGCCCACATTTCCACATGAGGATACTACTAATTGTTTTCAGAGCAGGATTTGGCTGTTACACAGTAGGGCTGGCCCAGACAGGTATGAGACAATTGAGTACAAGCTGTCCTGTGGGCTAAGTGAAACAGAGGTCTCAGTGTTAATCAAAGCATAATGCTGGAAACAGTCAAACATAAGCCACATGACTTTTTTTTTTTTTTCTTTTTCCTTCAGAACCCTTTATTTGACTAAAACTAAGTGTTCACAAGAAAATCACATTTAAGTTCATATTGATGAGCTGTCATAAATCAGAATGGCTGCTATCTCAACATGTGTGAGCTGCTGTATAGCATAAACCTTCTGCTGCACTAACTTAATGTTTCCATCCCCTTAGGTCAGTTGCAACTATGAGCCTCACCTGCGAGGAAATGTGTATGTCCAGTATCAGTCGTAAGTACTCGAAATCTTACTAAGTTTTAGAACTAAGCTCTGTTAATGAACTCTGTATAATCCAAGTGATTCATTCTCATACAGTAAATGGGAGCCTAAAATTGGTAAGTAACGATTGCATGGTGATAATGCTATGTGTGATTTTTGCTCTGTAAAGGGAGAAGGACTGTCAGGCAGCTCTTGCTCTATTCAGTGGACGATGGTATGCAGGCCGACAGCTTCATTGTGAATTTTGTCCTGTGACAAGGTGGAAAACTGCTATATGTGGTGAGTCACATAAATACTGGGAAAAGAGAATGTGTTTTATTGAAAGAGTACTTATGGAAGTGATAACGAGGGAATTAGCCTGTAGCTTCCAGATCTGCCTAATGTTGCATTTCATTTCTGTTTGGAAGACAAACATGCTAACTTGCTTGTGTAGAGCTAGGAAAGAAAAGGAATAATCATACTATGTTGTGCAAGTGTCTGAATCACTCTATTGGATTTACCTTGGACTGGAAAAGAAAGTTTGGATCCTAGCTTTGGAAATAACAATCTTTAGTACTTCCTGTAGTTCCACCTTATTTATCTCTTTAAAAAGCAGCAGCTGTTTTTGAACCATCAACAGTTTTTAGCAGTAACTATCACATTTGACTTATCTATAATTACATTCTTAGATTAAGGTAGTAAAATAATTTATGAAAATCATTTTAAGCTAAAACCTTCGTAGCTGTTAAAAAGTTAATTCCAAGAGAAGTACACATTGAAAAATAATCTTGTGTGAATTGATAGGTGGTCAGATACATGTTTTTCTGTTTGAAGAAGCAAAATTGAGTTTAATAAAGTTTCTTTCCAGTAGGTACATAATGAAGAAAGAGATTTAACAGGTCTCGTTCATAAAAAAAGCAAACCCTAATCTGTTGCAGGCTTATTTGAAAGGCAGAAGTGTCCAAGAGGGAAGCACTGCAACTTTCTTCATGTATTCAAAAATCCAAACAATGATCTTTGGGATGCCAGTAGAGACATACGTATTTCTCCTGAATGGACTAATCAGTTGTCTAAAAACTCTGAAAGGAGAAACAGATCGAGCCATCGTGATGACTATTACAGCCGGTCAAGGAGAAGGGGCAGCCCAAGCCCTGATCATTCCTATCGAAGAAATGGAGAATCTGAGAGAAAAAAGAATCGCCGCAAAAACAAGAGAAGGCGCCGGTCTGGCAGGTCAAGAAGTCGAGAAAGGAGGAGGTCTCGCAGCAGGGGGAGAAAGAGGAGGGGCCGCAGTCGCAGCAGAAGTCATAGTCGAACACGCAGCAGGAGCAGAAGTCGGAGTTCGTCTCGATCGAGGAGCAGGGGTAAAAAGAGATCGAGCAGCAGAGGAAAAAATAGTTAAGCTCCCCAATCAAAGTGAGAATTACTTTTAGAATTTGCTAATTGATCAAACATAGAGCTGACAAATCTTTCCAATAGGGCACCAGATATATTTGAGTTTCAAATAAAAGTGTTCTTGCACATTAAAATGTTTTTTCCTAATAAAGGAACCTAGTTCATTGTGTGCTAAGCTTCAGAAAAGTATAAGTCCTATATAAGGTGTGAATGTCAAGTACTCTAGCTACTCTGTCCCTCTGAACTGCTTTAACATCTGGATGCATACTGAGTACAAATAGAAAGAGAAGTAAAGCTTATTTGGTATATGCTTATTTCTGTGTTATGTGTGTGTTAAGTGTTTACTGTCCCTGTAAGGAGTTAGTACAGAACAGCCAGTGTGCTGTAAATTCACACCACAGCATACTGCAGATTGAAGTCTGCGTAGAAGACTGCCATTTATATTTTCCGTCTGTTTATGGGAAATCTCTTTTGTAGACAAAGTAAATATAATCATGTTATGAGTTGGAGAAAAGGGATCTAAATACATCACTGTTTGGTTGTACAATACTTGCCCAGTAGGAGCTTTGTGGTCATAAGTGTCGGATTTTTCTCCCTCTCCTGACTGAGCTGCTGAGCTAATTGCCTGCAGGGATTGCAATAGGCTAAAACCAAGTAGGAAGTACACAGAAGAACAATCAATTTATTCAGTACCTTAATCCCTAAGTAAGAGTGGAGACCATGCACTTGTAATCCTCAAGTGAGGACAGGAAATACTTTGCATACCTCTTGGTTGCATACCATTTGTAGTTGAAAACAACCTGCCGAACCTGTGATGGAGTGGTGGAAAAGTATACATCTGGTAACTGAACACACGTATGTCATTGTGAAGCCCCATGATGGTTGCAGAGTGGCTAAAGAAATGGAAGGGTTTTATACCCGAAACAATACTTTAAGTTGTTTTTGAGAGGAGAACGTGATGTGAAGTCTTTTTAGGCTTATTGTACAGTTTAAGGCATCCTACTGCCTGGCTTCCCTATGGTTAAGGTGGAAAGTAGGGTACATAAAAATGAAGTTATCAGGACGAAACCTTTTTGAAATGATGGCTACATTTGCAAAGTACCTGTAATTAGATAAATCCTTACAAATATTGCTTCAGTTTTAAATGAAAGATTTGTGCTGTTAGATGGACTGTACTTCACACTGCTTAACTTCAGGTATTTACCTTAGGCACCCAGGTGTCCTTTGGCGCTTGGAGAGAGCAGTTTGTGGCACTGAAGGTGCAGGTGGCCTGAACCGTCTGCAGAGACACCTCCCTCTCTTTAGCCTCTCCAAAGAACTTGGGCTCCTGCCTGTGGAGTACAGTTCCCACCACCTAAGTTTGAAGCCTGAAGTAGACATGAAGTGCTCCCAAATAGATACTTTTTATGACTTCAAGAATACAACAAAGTCCCATAGAAGACCTGGATATCCAAACTTTATGATAGCATTCCTCACAGCAAGGACGGTTTTCCTCCAGGATAGTTAAGAGTGAATGAACATTGCTTTTGGATATAATATATATATTTTTGTTTTTCTAGATGCATACTGCACCTAGCATGCTGATTATACATTTTCCTTCTTTCATGTGTAACTGTTGTCCAATATGGAGTAATACAGCAAAAGTGCTATATATTGATGTTCAGTTCAAACCCGACTTTCACTATATATTGTCATAACTGTAGGCAGAATTGTAGCTTAGTTGATTTGATTAAATGTTTTAGTTATTAACAGATGTAGGAGTTGTAATTTAATAGCATAACTTTTGAAGTAATAACTTTGTTTGAAAGGCGTATTTCAAAGGATAGACAGCACTAAGTTTTAAATTATGTTTGAGGAATTTGTGACCATCAGTTTCTCATAGCGTATCTTCTGACTAGACCTTACAGACGTATTTTCCCCGAGGTTTCTGTTTTTTTTCATAGATGCTCACTTGTCTAGTTGGGTCACTTGTGCAAAATGTGGCAAACTCTCGTTCAGTTCCCTGGAGCAGAATCTAACTGGCATTTCCTACTTGCTGAGACGCACCAACAGGGCAATGACATCTTCCTTTCACTGGTGCTGACTTGTATCCCCTGACTCGTGCTGGTCAGCCAAGCCTGCCAGTTAGAGTCCTTGTGTGGAAGAGTTGACTTATGCCATCTGTACGTAGCACATTGTACATCCGGTGTCGTGCTGCAGGTTGTTGCTGAGCATTATCTGGGCAAAATCCATCCCTGAGCTTACAGAGCAGTGGAATGCATGGTGAGAACCTGTGACCAGTCAGGTGAAGCAAGCAAAGCCGGCCTCTGTAAGATTAGAAACCAAGTGCCAACTAAGACCCATGTGAGAATTCCACATTTAATTAGGCTCTATGTCCCCATGGTTTTGTAAGGGGATCTGGGAAGCTGAGCTGCTGTATTTTTTTTAAAAAAAAGTTCTTAAAGACTCACTAAGAAATGCATGTAAAAGTTTAAATACACTTTTATTTCTGCTACTATAATGGCTGAAGCTTCAGCTATTTTTCTTGAGGTCTGGACCCAAACTTACTGGGTGTACCTGTGCAGTGTAGGACTGGTAGCTGTAATTATCATTCACTTTCACATGCAGCCTGTCTGTTACACAGAAATGGAGTGCTGTAGATCTGCCATTTAGTTTGCATTTGTTAGCATGAAACCTGGACTTCAACCAGTTTGCTAACCTCAGAGTTCATATATTTCAGCGTTGTTGCCCTACTTCATAATCCTAAGTAGTGTTATATGCATGGTTTTGTGTTTTATTAGCCAAGTGAGCTATTTATTCTGAAGAAACAGAGTAGAAGTTTTTAAATGTTAAGCTTAATTCTTTTTCCGAAGGGGAGAAGCCCCAGAAGAACATAGAAAGGATTTACATTTGCAAAGCACAGCTTGTTTGCGCTGCGCGTATTCTATGTATGCCACATACAAGGACCTTATAAAGTGAACTAATATTGGCCAAGTTTTATTTTGAATGACTGCTTAGAAGCGGTGGCTTTCAGAATGATTTTTTTTTTCAGTTGTGAATTCTGTGAGGATCACCGAGGTGCTTTAGAGTGATGATGAAAGAGCTGCAAGAAGGGCCCTTTCTGACAGGGCCTGCCAGGCAGCTCGCAGGGCAGCTGGGCTGGGGAGCGGGCGCTGCTGCTGCCCATCTCCCGTGGAAGGAGGAACGAGCCCAAGTTGGGCAGCCAGTGGTTCCAGTGGCAGGGAGCCCCAGCAGGCACAGGCAGTCCCAGCAGGCACAGGCAGTCCCAGCAGGCACAGGCAGTAGGTGTTACTGCCCAGCAGCATCTCAGCATCGGGGAACTGGGCTCCCCCCTCCCAGCAGCACACCCCAAGTTCTGGCTGGCAGATGCTCCCATGTGATTTCCCTTCCTGCCTGGCCACAGCAGCTGCCCACTGTCACCGCAGGGTGGGAAGGGCAGCAGACCTTCACATGCTGAATGCAAGTCTTGCTTTTTATACAGAGGGGGATCAGGCACACCTGAAAAAGCCTTCCCTCTTCAGCCCTTCGCTTGCTTATAGGCCAGGTGGACTGAAATGCATCCTACATAACTTCTCAGCTCTGCATCTTTTGATGATAGCATGTTTTTCTCAGATTCAGTTTTGCATTGCTGCATTCAGTGTATCAGAAATCGCCCTGAAGTTTACCAGTGACATTCCTGTGTGCTAATTAACTTTGGCAGAAGAAATGCAAGAGCCTGCTTAAGAGATGCTATTGCTTCCTGTCCTGGATCAGCGCTTCTTAGAAAACATGAAAGTCTGTGCTAGTTAATACCTTTAAAGCTTCATTTACTTTCTTATCTAAACAGCGCAGCTCATTTTGCTTTCACTGTAAGTTTGTTGTAATTAAAATAAACCCCTACTATTCCATGTATTCTTCTATTCAGCACTGATGTATCAGCTGAATTCACTATCTCTAATAACAGAGAGATAACATTGATAAGTTCCACTTTGGTAACCTACAAGACTGATCACAAAGGAAGCCGTACAGGCATAGGCCATGGCACACAGTAACTTAACAAAGGCAGCCACAGGGTGACAACCACAGCAGATGTTTAGGAAGGCCTCTTCAAATTAAAGACAGGTTCAGTGATGAAGACACTCAAGCCAACAATTACTAACCTAAACAATCCAAAGATTCTGATTTTTTAGCTGCCTCACACCCCTTCCCCATGAGATAGGAAATTTAAGAAACAAAATTTTAATTTCACATTAGGTTTAAGAAATGCCCCAAGATGGTATATTTTCCCCATGGTTTTGCTGATAACATCAACCAGTTCAGTTCTTTTAGAAGGCTGGAGAACAGATTAATCTGAGAAATTTTTGGTTGTGACTAGGATTGTGGATGTTTGCATTGACTTGCTCATAATTCCCTGTAAGGAACTGAATAATGAGTCTGTATGATCCAGAACCCTCTCTCAATCAACATGTGGTTTTCATTTTCAAATCAAGTGGCACTACCACATCAATTTAACGTCCACTTCAATAAATTTCATGTTTAATGTGGTAAGCCTTCCAAAAACTTGCTAATTTATTGCTTTCTGTACAATTTAAATTGATGTAAATAACTAATCTTGGACACAGTATACTCACACATTTTTTAATAAAGTGCTCAAGAACAGGTTAAGCACTGTAATAAAATTTCCCTTTTTTAAGCTAGCACTGAGTAGCCTCTTCTTTGCAAAAAACCAGGACTAATTACATAAAAACACACAGCAGTGGTGTAAAAATGAACATTTATTACAACTAAACCAATGTGACAGAGAGAGGTCAAACAGTTCGTCACAATCACAACAAAGCTTAATCCAGCCAAGCACATACAAGTGACAGTGTAAACTTTTAAAAACATGTTCAATACATATAAAATTGCTTCAGGTTTATTTAAATTAAGGTCATTTCACTACTTCAATCTCACACACAGGACTGTTCTGCTACCCCTTTAACCTCATCGATCCCTGCGCATTGTGCACTGGACATGCACACTGCTGCTTTTGAGTGCCCTGGGTTAAGAAGAGTCTCTAGCAACCTGATACATTTAAATCTCACAAAGGGCCTAAGGAACCAAATTCTAACACTGCGAGAGTTCAGGAGTTCCACCCTGACACCACAACCTGCAGAGCGTGCAGGCCCACCCGTGCCCCAGCCAGCCCTTCTGCCCCCACAAGCATTTATACCAGGATCTGGATCAGGGGGCTGGCAAGTGGCAACCCCAAGCCGGTCCTGGTGGGTTCAGTTTGAGCAACACTGCACCAAGGCCAGAGCCAGCTCCCCAGCTGGCTGCCTAAATGCTTAGGCCAGCCGCAACACCAAGGCCCAGTTCTGTGAAAACGTGTGAACAAGTTGTGAGTGAACAAGCCAAAATACTGACTCATAGAGCAAAGTCCCTGGGGAGGGAGGAGAGAAGAACAGCCCCACTTTGTGGGGGACGATGCAGACACCCAGAACTCGGCTACTCAAAAGCAGGGCACTACCTACCTCATCAACACTCAAAAGCACACACAAATCGGATTTCCTCAAGTGAAACAGGTTTAGTTTATAATTACCAAAGGTCTGCTACATGTGTCAAAATATTACTTGATATCACTTTACATGATTTGCAGTGAATCTAGCATACAAATCTAATATTTAAAAGCTCTCACTGCAAATTAGTTGGTTTGACTGTACATCACGCAGAAGTTTCATAAGGGATGTGCCACATGTTTAAGGTATAAGTCAAAAAAAGCAGTTAAAATGACACTGACAGTTACTGTGTGGTTGTTTTTTTCTTTTTTTAAAAGGTACCTACACACCCATTAAAGCATAACTATAAAACACCAATAAATACAAATTAATCTGTAGAGTTTGAAATAAAATAATAAAAAGTCCCTTTTCTTTAAAGCTCCTTCTTTCTCATCTTCAAAAGTATCCAATTTTCATTATGCACCTCTCTATACAGTCAGAAAGCCTACCTTCTTTTTGTGTTTATGTTTGGAGAAAGCTAACATCAGACCAAAAAATAGTTTCCTTATTTGGAATTTTTTTTAATATTTTGTTTTTTACTACATGCATTCCCTTTGTAGTATAGTAACTTGCACAGTTTTGCTTAAGGTAGCTACGCTTAAATACACCTTCACTTCTAGTGAACTGATCAGTTTGCAAACTTCTTGCAAAAAGCAATATCACCTTAACAGTTTTTACCAGTTTGATATGCAGATCCTAACAGGATTCTTTGGTATAACAACAAATTCAGTAGTAAACAGGTACTTCCAATTTTGATGCATCAACTGAAATAAGCAGAATTATCACAAGTGGTGACTAAAATGTAGATGAACAAAAGTCTTTGGTTGCATAAACACAATTTCTACACCATAACATTTTGTATTTGGAGTTGTCCATGGAGTTTTTCTTCACTTAGATATGCTATGTCATGATGATACACTTATTTCCTGAAGTCAAGTCTGCTTATAAAAAACAGTACACTTATTGAAGGCAAATGCAATCTTCCTATAAATGCAGTGAAGGGAGACACTAAGTCAATTGAAATCTAATTCCCTTTCATTTATGATTTTTGAACTTTAGTTTCTTGTTCCCTTTTCAAAAGAGTATTTTTCTCGTAGGCCTGAATGAAGCAGCTTAGCAAAACAGTAATACTGACAAACAGCATCTTACACCATTAGCTAAACATTACAATGAAGGCAGTGAACATTTACAGTATGAAGCACTGAGATGTCATCAGCTGAAGTGAAGATTTATGTCAATCCAATTTCTTCAAGTACACTACGAGGGGTCTCTGCTTCCTATGGAGGGAAAATGTGAGACAGTTGTAAATATACCCTGTGCTTCTATTGAACAGTACCATACATGAGTTAGTATGAAAGATATTTAATTAACAAAGAAAAGCTGAAAGACGTGAACATAAGAGTACTGCAGTTTGCAAACATGGTGCTTCTCAAAGAGCTGTTAATTAGATTGTCATGGTTCACAGGAATAGCTGGTAGATTTTATTGCCCTTAAGCGCAATAAAAATAAAGCAATTCAGATGTACCAGCAGGGAACAAATCACAACCCAGTAATAGAGATATGAATTGGGGAGGGATGGGGAAGCATCTGGCAATGGAGTCAGTGATTTTTGTGGTGAATTGTTTCATGGGTCTCAAAAATCTGTTAGGGAAGAATGAATAAATGGATGGAGTGAGCGATGCAACTAAGATACAGTATCCCTTAAGCTCTTCTTAGAAAGAGGCTAGACATCTTTTTTTTCAAACACCAGTCCCATCCTTAGTTCATAAAACCAGCTCAAAGTACCTTGGTACACCTGGTGTCAATAAACTGACCCCTGCAGAAGCAAAGAAATTGCCAGGATAGGAATTATATTATTCTACGCCAGACAAAGTTTTAGGTTTATTCTAATCTTAAAAAGCTTTTTTTATATTCAGAGCAAGCCGTTTAATACAAAATTCCAAAAGGTTATCCCCAATTTTGTATTCATTATTCTTATAGCATCTGAAAATAAACAGTAATTTAATTAGAAACCTTAGCCTGTCCTTTTCCACAATTATTAACAATACCATAGTAAACAAGAAGGGATACTGTGTCCTTAAGGAAACAAACTTTTAGTACACGCCATATGAATAAACTTACTTTAGCATCCTAAAACAAGACATGTCATGAAGCAGGAAAAAAAGCAGATAATAGTTAAGGCACCAAGCAAATTTTTCAACTGGTTGCTAAACATTTATTAAAAAAAATCTCTCAGTAAAATACATAAATGCCTTAAATACTGCAAATATCACCAGAATATTGTCTCTATCAACATTGACTATGCAACACAGAATGATCAAGTTCACAGGTGATTTAGTATTGAAGAAACAAACTGGTATTTTCAAGGCAACTTCATTTGAAAGTATGTCAGTGCTTGGAACAGGCCACCTCAGAGCACTTGGACATGGCTTCTAAAATACAGCAGCAAATAAGAAATTGCAAAACAAACAAAAAAAGGCAAGTTAAAAATGGAAACAAGATACTCTGTGTATTAAAGATATAGTGGATTTTTTTTCCACTGGTGTAATACTTAAATGTTCTTTGAACTGCAGTGACCTCGATAAAACCTGACAGGGTGGCAGAATGAAAGATTTACGTGTGTGTTTTAATACTAAATCCCTCCCCACCCCCCCACCAACAGAGACACTCACTGAAGAAAAGGCTACATAGCATTTTTAATACAATCTGTCATATTGTATTCTAAGATTACTTTGCTGAATTCATATTAGAGGACATGTGTCTCCCCTCTCCACTAACTTAAAGCATTTTATTCAAAAAGATCCTACATTCTTAATTACATCAACAGAATTCAGAGTATACTAACTGAATATAACTTCTCAAGCATTTCAGGGTCTTAAAAATGTCATAAAACAACTTTCAGTTTTAAACTGATTCGACAGCAGCGGACACGGTTACTCAGTGGTGAAACAGGATATTTACTAAATTACTTGAAAAAAAAGTTGCTCAATAGCTATGAAGAAATACAGTGCACTGCTACTACTATCTTTAGAGCAGTTTAGTATTACTGTCTCCACTGCCAATTCAAAGTCATAGGTAATTTTCAGCAGGCATATGCTTAAATAAGATTAGATTTATTCTAGTAAATCAAGGTCATTGGTTAACTATGACTTAAAGCAATGTATCTCAAGGACATCGGCTACTTCTCCACAGATAACCTCCCCAGTAAAACTCCATAAGATTTTAATTTTTTAATACTACAGCAGTAACCTTGAGGCAGACATGCCCTCTTATGTGTACATCAAAAATATAAACTCAAAACAGAGCACCTAAAGGCTAACGTGTTTTGCTAAAGGAATAATTTCATCAACTATGACTTTCAAGAAACAAATAGAATGAATTATATCATGTTTTGTTCACATTATTTGTTTTAGGAAGTGTCAAACACTTCATCCAATTGTTATGGAAAACATTCTGCAGCATTATACACTACCTGCAGCTCAGAATCACCCACGGCAAATATGCAAATTTGAAATATATCAGAGCACAGATGAGGAAAAAAAAGTCATTCACATGAGACAAAAGTGCATGCAATACTTTATTTCAAACATGCCAGGAAAGCTAATTCATTACCTAGTCATTTAGAAGCAAGCAGCTGTATACAGATAACAAGAAAAACAGCATCTCATTACAGCTCAATGCACAGCATTTTAAGCCAACAGGCATGAAATAATGCAGGCTAAAGCAGCGTTAACCAGACATTTGAACACATTGTTAATGTCTTACAGAAAAAAGGCAAACTTGGAAACAGAAAACCACTCCTATGATCTTGTTTTCTAAGATTTCAGAATGCTGCAAATCCAATCCAAATCTTTTCTCTAATCCCCTAAATCTCTCATTTTTATGTCAGTTTAACATTTGAAAGGTAGTGCATTACCACATATATAGTGTACAAGAAACTAGCTGTTTGTGGTTCATCTCAGTAACCACATCCTTCCTAATTACATTTAAATAATTTTCAAAACCAGCATTGATTTTAGGTTACAAATTATTCTCTTCTACTAGGCAAACAGAGAACGTAATACATGCCCTCTCACTCTGTACACACCTTTTAATTGAATGGCACTTATCATATTCATCCTCGTGGCAGTTCTCTGATATACAAGGTAGTCTGCACTTAAAACTGGAAATGCCAATTGAAGGAGACATATTTCAAGTATGATGTTAATGGACTTTAAAAAAAAAAAACTTTCCACCCCTAATAACTTATAAAGCAATGAACTTGTTCTCTCTTTCAGTAGCAGTAATTGTTCAACTACTCACAAGAGCATTTTGAACATTTAAATACAAATGCTGTAACTTCAGATTCACATAAATCAATTCACATAATCAGTTCTACATTCCTCCTCTTTATAAGGAAAGTGACACTGTAGCGCCAGTCTCAGAAAAGGATACTGGTATGCGCATCTCTAACTAAGATGCAAGGTCTCTGTAGAATTGTGTGTAACATCATTTAATACTTGTGTGTGTACACATTTCACATACTACTGCTCCTTCACTAGTTTCTCTGTATACATTAACTTCATCTACAAGTTTTAAGTGTATGTTTAAATACCACTATAACTTATTTGAAAGATAAACACAGGTCAAGTAGTGTTACAGTACAGGTGTTGCAGTATAAAGATGTTTGGCTCAGAAAATCCTACAGAACTTAAGCATAAGACTTAAGCTTACACACAATAAAAAAGTTAAACCATATGCCAACAAGCACAAGTTTTGTTGAAATGAGACATGTGAAGAGACAACACTGTAAAACAGAGGGCTATGAGGACAGTACAACAGCAGAGAATGGCTGTGGTATTCTATTAGATTCAAGATGACTGGATTCACCAAGCTGATGATAATGTTCTGTCATGAGTAAGTCACAGGTCTATCTCCTCTGAAATTCTGCATGCATGATGAATGAAGCCATTTAGTACACTGGGACATTAAAGTATTCATGACGTGGCTACAAAAGAAATGCACATATTCTTATACATAACAGAAAGGTGGACATATATGCAAGAAAACAAAGAGATTAACTACTGAATCTCTGACATAAAAAGGATACTTGATACAGAAACACAATTTTGTATTTTTGACTACTCTAGATTTTGGGGGAGAGAGAACCATTGTTTTGTTTTACCCCCCCCTATACTTGCACACTTGGTCCAACAACATACAGGACAACTTCACATGATTATTACTGTATTATGTCAGCCAAAAAGTGTTTAAAGCTGAGATACTGTTTGAGAGATGGACCACCCTATCCATTTGCTCCATTCTAGCCTCTTCAGCTGCCATCAACTACTGGCTGCTGTCAAACAGGGCACTGGGCTAAGTGAACTTGGGACACCACCAACCACATCTCCTCTGATAAACACACACTGGTAACAGGCCTCTAGAACACTGTTGTGAGCAGCACCACACCAGGGTAGTACAGCCCTGGCATTGAGACAAAAATTATCTTTCTATCAAAGAGTGTCTGTCTAAAAAATGGTAGGTATCCAAGACACCTCTCACAGCAGGCCAAGTTTTCTTTGCTTTTCAATTATGCCACTCAATCTCTTATATTATTAGCATGACTGTTAGCATACCATTTGTTGAAAGATGAGTTAGAAAGCAAGAAATACTATTTTTTTAATTAAAATCAGTGCCCTGAAGACAGATGAGGACATTCTTAAAGGAGTAATAGCAATTTAGGAGCATCAGCCACACATATGTCCATTACACATCTTCTGGGAGGGGAAAAGAGGGAGGAAAAAAACAAAACCACAAAACACAACACAAAACACCACACCAACAAAAAAAGCACAAAACACAACTCCGCGTATCAGTTACGATCTTTCATGATTTATCAATTAAAATCTTCAATCTACTGAAGTATCCCACACCCCAAAATTACAGTAGTCGTACAAGATAACTGAGAAAGTTCCCATGACTTCTTGACCTAACAATTTCTTCTGTGCCATCTCAGTTTATTCACACGTTCAGAGTTTGTATATGTAAAATTCTAATCTCCAATTACAAAAAAGCACAACAAAAATATCCTAGAAGCTTTACAGGATTTATACTGCTTTTCAGTGTCAGTAATCTGAATATTATTCTATGGTATTTATATGGTATTTAAAATTATTCTCAAAATAACAGCATGTATAGCTCAGTGATAGTTGCAAATAAGTTGTGTGAAGTCCACTGTGATGTTCGGTAGAACTCAAAAGAATTTGGTATACAACAGAACTACAAATGTGAATTTTAACTCTTAAAACCTTTTTTATTGCTTAAGTCAAGCATCAGCCTACATGAAAAGAAAATGCTGAGGCATATTCCTAAATGGAAAGGGAATTGTGTGATGGTAGGATATAGCACTAGCCCCAATAAGTAGGAGCTTTGACAAAAGAAAATATTAACTCTGGAACTGCTGGAGCCTCCACAGACAAAAAATTCCCAGAGAGGTACTTGTGGAAAACTTGTGCTTTACTTACACCGCTGGCATGATATAGATTCATGAAGACAACTGAAAGGCACATTGTAACAGTCTCAAATATCCAGTTTTCACAGTTTAATGTTTTTCAGGTTTTACCTGGAACATACATGCACACATGTGACTCTGATTCTCCTCCTCCTTGGAAAAAAAAAAAAAAACCCACCAAAAAAAACACCAAAACCCCAAAACCTCACATCTTCAGCATTTCACCATTGGAAACCTGGAGCCAAAGTTGATGCCTTCACCAAAATGCATGTCAGATTTTCTAACAGATTTCTCCTTAATTTTACAATAGCTCTCTGGGCAGAAATTAGGATGAGAACAGCTCATTTTCTAGCACTCTTATGAAACTGATTAGCATTCACTGTTGCTATGTTCAAAGACTATCCCAGGCTGCACACATTTTTTGACCTGGAAGTGCTGATCATGTTCCCTTTTACAAAACTGGTACGAACAAATAAGGACATGGAATGTTCATTTCACATTTATCCACTTGTTACCTTTCCATACTTTCCAAACCTCTACTCTCCCCTACGCTCCTGGGGCATTCCCTGTCCTGTTCATATTTTCAGTGATTTAAAACTTGAGGAATTAATTCTGTCTGTGAAAATACAAAATTAGATGATTGACTCAAATTACTGTTACGGAATTAGTGTCTCATCTTGACTTAAACTTATTCTCTACTGATAAAACAAGAAAGATTGTCAGATAAAATAGGAACAAAGTGGTTATTTTGCTCCTGGAAGCTTTTTAGCTTACAGAACATGTAAACACCACCTGCAACTAGACTAGCCGTAAACTAACATTGTAGAGGCCAATTTAAAAATTAAATGGAAGACAACAGAAACCAAGATACAAAGTCTTAACACAGCAATATTGTAAGATGGAAAACACTGCAGTTTCAGTGAGATCTCTGTACCCCACTGAAGATGGCCAAGAGCACCACACACAGAGAATGTGGCACTGTGGGCAGCCTGACAAACAACAGAAAATAAAGTTTTGACTAATTATTTGCCATCACAGAACTACAGTGTCTCACAAGCTGCAGCTATGTTTTTTTTTTTTTCTCTCTGTGTTCTCTGCCACGTTGTCTCCAGAACAGTTAGGCTGCCAGTCTGAATACCAGAAAAGATAATTTGGGGTAAAGGCCAGATGGCAACTTCTACAATCAGAATCTAGACACCCTTGCCTTCCTTCTGTGGGACTCCGCAGATATCAGCCAACAATAGCTGAGCCTGTGAAGCATATCCTTAAATAGCCAGCTATCCGGATCTAATGAGTTTATAAATGAGTTGATATAGCAGCTAAAGCAGCAGCAATGGTATCCTTGCACCACGATACAATGGCAAGCTAAAATGAAATACTACCTCTGAAAAATCACCACTTATTTAATAAATTTGGATGTAAACTGCTTATCTGACTTCAACACATCTTAGATCCTAGTTTTGCCAAAGCAGTAATAGCTCTGCAACAGAAGCTGTACATTGGGATTCCATAATGTTTTAAAGTTACTAGAATCCATCTTTTTCAAACTGACATGTGTTTACAACTCATTTTAAAAAGCTAATAATACACTCTGAAATTTTCAGCCTGAGTCATTACAGGTTTTAAAATTAGAAAAATGGTAGAGTTGATTTGAGTCAGAACTATTTAGCTAGAGAACTATTTAGCTAGCCCAACCCAACTGACATTTTTCTCAGCCAACTTTTTCATGACCCAAACTAATTAAAAATCATAATCAAACTAAAATTAGAAGGGACTACTTTTAATCCAGCCCCCCAATCAGCAAACCTGTAATATTCCTGAGGGATATTTAATCTGGTAGAGGCATCCAGTGATGGAAACTTTTTAATGCTCCCAGGCAATCTACTTAAATCTTTCATTATCATCACTATTGGAAAATTTGCCTAACACCTATTTTGAAGTTATTTTCTTGCTGCAATTTAAGATATTTTATGTCTGTAGTGGACAAGAAAAAAGTATATTTTCCTCGGGCAAGAGAGAAACAAATTATTTATGCCTATAGCAAAGTGGCTCAAGTTCAGTGTTTCGCAGTGCTGCCATTTTACTGACAACATCACACAGTGACATAGACTCCATGAATACTTGGCACATGTTCTTCTTCAGGGAAAGTTTGCTTAGGTGTTTAACTGCTTTCCAATCAAAACCAGCAGAGGTAAGCCATGTTATACTAAATTACAACTGCTACCTTTTGATAAAGGCTTGGTTGTTTTTTTTTTCCCTTCAGCATCTAAACAAACCCCAAGCTACAACAACTGACAAGATGCAGGACCATGGAGTGCACAGGAGTTTGGGAACAATTCTACAGAAACACACTATGGGAAAAAGAGATAGGAAGGATGAGGGTTTCTGTTTAGATACACGACGTTCTTACAGTAGTAAAAGATTAATATTTAACACCCACTTCTTTAAGCAATGCTTCAGAAGCAATTACTTTTACACTCTACTTCTGAATCTTTATTAGGAAATATTTTTAATGAAAGGCTACTTTAGGTAATTGCTGCTGTCCACTTGCATTTTTGGGGATTTCAAAATAGTAGAGCATCTGTTTCCCAGTCTTTGGTTAGCTAATATTTGGAAACTCACGCTACATTGTTATTGGGAAAATCTACTTTCAAAGGAGAGCAAAGTGTTTTCTCAGAGAACCCAGAAACACCCATGAGGTCGTGAACATGTTCAAAGAGAAATATTAACTATGATGCTGTTCAAAAAACAAAGAATGATCCTATATCAATGCCAAGTCCAAGTCAAGATCTTGTCTGCAACTCCCTATACAGACTGGACAAAAAAAAAATTTTCAGGATTAGTGCAAATTAGTCAACACAATACTCAACTAGAGTCTGAAACAGCACCAGTACTAATCAGTCAGCAACACATTCTAGCATATGCACACACTTCAGTTCTAAAACATTGCCTCAACAGATCAGAGCAGAGAGCATGACATACAATCAGCAGTGGCCTGCCTGCCCACCTCCATCTCAAAAGCAGAAGTAAAAATATCAGTGGAAACTTCATGTACTGTAACTGGATAACAGTGGGTGCTTCCTGCTGCCTAGTTGCTATTCTGATCTGCTGGATCAGAGGTGACAATCGCTCTGGGAGGCAATGCTTTATACCTGCCAATCATTTGCTACACAGTGAGCTATGAAGAATCAACAGGCAATCTTTAAGGGTAAGGATGGTTAAGCATCCACTGGAAGGTCCACTTCCCCCCCACAGAAACACAAATGCTTTAAGCACATATTGCTGCTGAATACTTTGTATTGTGAAGCTAGAGCCAAAATTACTACAAAATCACCGAGTTGTCTACCAGTTAATCCCACAGTGTCTGTATGTTTGGCAGTTTGTCAAACTATGCACATAAGGATTCATTAATGTTTTCTTCCATTTTCTTCCAGCACTGCAGCTATAGGCTTGCATTACTTATTCCCTTTTGCTTAAGGAACCATTTTTTAAACTGCAGGGCTCTATCTTTGAAGGGATGACCAGAATATACTGCTGTAACAAGCCATGTCACGTCCAATATCATTCAGCTTCCATGGCAATGGCATTTAAACATTCCCCTTCCTTCCTGTTCCTGCAGCACTTTGCTGCCTTATAAGTTGTTTGGTCAAATGTTTGCAAGGCTAAGTTGTAAACGCAGAAAAGCTGCCGACTATATGTGTTTATAAATGAGCAATTTAAATGGGATTAGCTTAAATGGATCTGAAATCATCCTAGAATGGCCAGTGAGGGAAAGGACAACTGAAAACTCCCTAAGTCAATAACACTGCTGAAACTCTTCACCACACTTCTATGACTCCAGACAACAGCAGGAGTGACGCATAAAGACAGATAAATTATAACTTACCTAACTGTGCTAGCTGACTTGGGGGTTCACAGCAGGCATGAGTTAAAACAAGAGACATGGGAAACACTGGCTTATTAGAACGCGTAAATTGTTAAACACTGTGAATTGTTTAAAAAAAAAAAAAACCAACTTAAGTTTCACTATTAGTTTTAGCAAAAGTCCTGGCTGTCATCAAAAGCAACTGCCTTTTATTTGCCTTTTCAATGCCACTGCTTTCCTCCTTGCCCTTCCCTCATGCTCCCTGCACATTCTAAGGTTTCAGCTAATAAGCTAGGACCCACAATTACAGGGCAAGTGGATCCACACAAGTGCCACCACAAAGGTGACAACAGGAATGGATGTGGCCTTCTCAACAAGAATCAGTCAGCATGGGTTTAGGTGATGAAGAAACTGCACCCTGACTTTACCACCTGTAAACTGCTCTTTATAGAAAGCATAAGTTCTATTCAGTAGAACTTGAGCGTACAATGAAAAGATTTCACCCTGTCTAGTTCTGTACCACCTAGATCTTTCAACATTATAGAAGGCTTACTTTAAATTTAACCAAATTTTGTATGAAACAGACTACTTCTAAATATGTGGCTTATTATACTTGCCATACAGCACATGTAGAACTCAACACCCTAGTTTACGAGCAAATTGCTCTGAAACAGCCCTCAAAAAAACCCAAAACTCTACTCATTTACAGCTTGTTTATGCTTGACAGAGTAACACAGATTAAGTACTTTGAAGCTGTTCAACCTACTAGCTAAATATTGGGCTAATCCAAGTACAAAACCTATATGAGTCAAACTCCTCCCCTTGCCCAAAGACAACCTTCTTAACCTCAGATGATCTTCCTTTAGCACAGATGATCTTCATTCCTATATACAAGCTGCAGTTCCTTCTGGCAGCCAAACTATCCCTATCTCTTATTAGGTGCAACCACCTATCTGTCCCTCTCCACTCACTCCAGCAGATGCCATCCCCATTTATCCATATTCTATGGAGTCACGACAACTATGTAAGTTAAGCTTTATACACAGCAACAATTCCTTCACTCCTTCCAGGGAACAGTATCAGACAGGATGAAGCATCTCAGGTAATCTGATAATCCCACTGTTTAAATTAACAGAGACAAAACACATTTCTTAACTAAAACTGTGCTCATACATGGAATTCATCAGGAACATACTGTAGACAACAAAACTGGAGTCACACAGAATTCTCTAAGCCTTAGATTGCATGTTCCAGAACTGGTCTTCGTAGCCATCTAAGACAATGAAAAAAAGATTAAGACTCCTAAGCAAAAGCTCTGTGCTTACCATAGGTCCCCAAACAATATAAATACTTTTTAAAGCTTTAATCACAAGGAAACTTTTACAGTCGCAGTATTAATACTAACCTCACCATGAGAATCACACTCTTCATACATGAACTTGTTATCATGAAGAGGAGAGAAAAAGCAACAAACATGGGGAAAAAAACTGGAAAAAAATCAAGCTTGAGTGTTCAGATTTTCTTGCAGTTTTATAATTTCTTCTTTGAGTTTGGACATATTTTGTTTTGAACAAAAGACTTGTTGGTCGACCTAACTCTACAGGTCTAATACACAAGCAGGTTATTAGCTACTCCCCAAAGATCAACACCTGTATCATATGCTAGGTAACTTTTAAATCTTAAAAATACCCATACACCAACAGTGAATTTGACTTTCGAACAAGCTAATAAATATTTTTGCCTATTATAATAATTTTCTTTTGCCTGGAGACTGAATCGTGATACTTACAAAGCTACATATGAAGTTAGATGTATTACCGCAGTTCCACATTACAAAAGCCAATTTGTTTACTGAACTACTTGTTTATCAAGATATCAAATAAGTAGCAAACTAATTAAGTTTTCTCCAGCAAATCATTTTCATGAGTGTTTTAAACTTGCCTTATGTAAAATAAAATCTTACCTTTATTAGTAGGACTGCCACAATGTATTCCACTTATGCTTTGGACAAAAATATGTTGCAATGCACTATATATGCAAATAAGCTTTGTTCTGTCATGCAGCATCCGGCACTTGATATACAGTCAACTGCAGCAGCACCCAGTCTTTTTAGGGCACATTTTCTTTGCACAGCAGATGTAAACAGCTCATTTTCCAGTAAATACACTATTAGAGAGGTTGATTGTAAGTAAACAAAGCCAAACATCTGTTTAGTTATTAGTTTTGGTATCCATTTCTCTAACTTGCATTATCCCACTTAATTATCAGCACCAAAGAAAGCCAGTAGAAGTCAGACACTTCAAGTTGATGCAGTTAGTACAAAAAAAGGAAAATAACAGGGATCACTCAAAGCACTCTTCAAAGACCATCATGCAAGTGTTGCAGAAAGTTAAGCCCATCACCCATTTTCTGTTTACCCTTGCAAGGACTTAATTAGACGTGCAGCAGTCTTTCCATAGCACCCATTTAATCCATGCCACCAAAATGGTAAACTTGGTATTTACCAATCATTTAGATGGGGGTCAAAAGGGCTAATGCCTTAGATTGCTCTTAATCATAAGATATCCTCAGACAAACCTCCCCAGTCTTCGTTCTGGCTCTACAAACACAAAATCAAGCAGCAGTGAAAATGTAATACCAACTACTTAATTGAAGAAAAACAAAACAAAACTTGCAACACCCAGCCCACTATTTACACCTTATTTACATTTAAAAAGAAAAGTTAGAAAATATTCTAAACTATATACAAAAGTAAATTCAGTTATTTAACTCAAATGTGTTTTAGCTATTATTATTTAGGTTAATGCAATTTTATTAGGTCTTACTAAAAGTCCAGTGTTAAGAAAGGAAACAACAGAAATGCATCAGTAAGAAAACATCTGTTCAAAAACTCCAAGCAGATGGATTAAAAAAACCTTGTAAGTTTATTTTTCATGTCTTAACAAGATACAGGATATTAGTAACTTAAAATAATAAGTGCTAGAGAATTGTTCAGAAAGCTTCACCTGTGCTTGAACAAATATTAACTCAAAGGGGTTTTTTTAAGAGAACTTAAGATCATTTATTCATTATTACAATAGATTGAGAGTGTAATAGAACAGGATGCTACCAAATTCACATATATATACATATACACACACACACATATATATATATATCAAATTCGGTGACTAAGTTTCACACAGTCTTATTACTAACACTGATATTAAAGCATGATTTGTTTCACAAAGGAAAATGATAGTTTCATTCCACTTATCTACCTACCATCCCTGGAGTATTTTAGACATTTTAAGTCAAGAGCTATGTAATAATATTTACTATTAAGTCATTGTTACTTGATGAGCTGTATGTGATAAGCCAGTCATTTTCAGGTAGCAATGCTTTAATCCATCTGTTAATCAAACATACTTAGATTTCTCAAAGAATTGTGACTATTAGGTCTTCTCAGACTTTTTGCCTTTTTAAAATCAAATTTTGAGGTGAAGATTTAAAATATATATACACTTTTCATGCATCTTGATATCCCATTCTACTTCTACTTCTACTATTGCTAGACAGCTTGGCAACAAAAACCATAGCTTCTCCCTTAAAAATAATAAATAAAATCCCCAAAACACATAACAGCAATGGACCTGACATCTGTACAACACACAGATAAGACCACAAAGAAATGAGAATCTAAAAACCAAACACAATGGGATGCCTCCTAGGGGCATTCATATTTTTTACACCTACTACTCTGTGGCACTCTAAAACAGTCTTCACAGGTAGTAAGAATTTTAAGAAAAGGTAGTAGCACTGCAACATGACACATCTCAGACAATTCTCAGACACCAGAGTGAAAATGGAATTTTCTCCTCACTATCTCAAGGTTCAAACGTTAACATTGCTCTTTTCAGCATTCTGCCAGATTCAGGGAACATGTTCCATTAAAATGCAGATTAATATGCTCATTCAGGTAGAGCATCTAATTCTGAAGATAAGATACTCTTTACTTTCAAGCAGTCCTCTGCAGTTGTCCATTGAGTTTACTGTGTTTATTGACCAAAAGCATGAAACTAAGTGCCTGACAACAGCTATGGCGTATGCAGCAGTGCTAAAATTTTCATAGTATTGCCCTGATGCAGTGCTTCTACAGATGGCAACAGAAGAGTACCTCTGGCGAAAAATCTATCAGTTCAGTGTACAGATAATAAATACACTCTTAATAGAATTATATTCTATGAGGAGTTCAGTGTACTGTTAATATATCCTCAACAGTTCTACAAGGATTGCTTATAGTAGTGAATGATCAACTTCACAGGTAGTTTTGCAAGGTGGCTGTTGTTGATTAGTATTGGAAGTCACATCAGAGAACGTACTGACAGCAAGGACTTCACTTATACTAATTTTTCTTACTTATAATTGAAACTTCCTAATGTTTCAATTTCTAAAACTGACTGAATGCATACTTAATACTTACATGAAAGACTACTTCCTCACAACTTGTCTATTCTTAAGAACTTCTAATAAGCATTTTAATTTCTCCAACAGAGTAAGATTACTCACATCTTACATGCATATGCACTAGATAAAACACTCAGGGGAAAAAATGAGATGATTATGGAGACAGATTTACTAAAATGGTGTTTTAAAGGTCTGCACAAAAGCTGCTCAGGTGGAAAGTAGACTGCTTTCTATCATTTCCAATTCATAAAGTTGAAGATAGATTGAGATCTGACAGCATGTTTCTGGAAAGATAACCGGGTTTCTAAAGCATTTTGAAATCACAGCCTGCAAAACTAATAAATCCTAAGCATCATGACACATCCAGAAAAGCAAGAAACTTCACAAAGAACATTAAGACACTGAACTGAATTTTTCTAAACAAGAACACAAAGCATACACAAAGAACAGATGCTAGCATGACAAGGCTTGGAACTTTAACTGACATGTTTGGAAATACTACACTTGTACATTTCCACATTATCAAACACTTCACAACTTCTGTATCTTCTTGCTCTCCATCCTGTGAACTCTGATTTAAGAAGCAGAGTGGTTTTTATAACCAGAATAACCCATATCATAACTGAACAACAAATAAGCAAACTTTCCTAAGACAAGGTGCAAACAAATTCTTCCAAAGTGAAGCATATTATATATACAATGTTACAGAGCACCACTGTAGTCAAGCATGTATAAATGGCCTACTTCATTGAAAAATAATAACCTCCTGTTCAACTGATGTGGGAAAACACACACAAAAGCAACTGATCTCTTCACTCAAGCCCAATATACTTTTATCTTGGTTTTGAGTAATAGGTTTTGTGATAAATTATGCCAGTCTTTAAGAATAAGCAATTCAACTTTTTATTTTACAAAAGTGTCAGCTACCAAAACAGTACCACAACTTAATGTTTCTTCTATGAGTTGGAGGGATTTGTATCTATTTCCTAATCCTTCAACGATGAAATAACATATCCTTTTCTCATTCATGGTAACTCTCATAGCTCCCCATACCTATTTTCTAAAAATGTAATTACAGATCATCATCTGTGTCTAAAATCAAGCACATACACATCTTAAGAACTGCAGTCTTACACTGGCCAACCAAGCAGACTATCTGAAACTGAGCCAGAAGTTACAGATGAAGAACGGACCTCAATCAAGGCAGTCAGATGTCCATTATAGTAAAGATTTCGTTATTCACTCTTATTTCGCATTGAGAGGAATACAGGTATAGCTGAGGCAAATAACGTCACTGCTGGCTTAGGAAGCCAGTCTGTTTCAGTAGTCTACATTTAAGAGCTAACATTACGTGAAGACTGAATTAATTGCAGTAATTATGGTAAGTTTCTCACCAGACTTGTAAGAAACAGGAGCTTACAAAGGCTTCTTCCTAAACCAGACAAAAATGTTATACTCCCACCCACTCCAGGCTTAAGCACTAGGGATTTTCTTTTCTCATTGCAAATGCTAACATTCCTTTAATTTGTCATATTTCGAGGACAACCTAATACCATCTCTCCACTATCAGGCACACCTTCAAACCTACAGTTCCCAATTAGCACATTTCATCTCCAAGAAGAAAATTTTCATGGCATATGTAGGAAATTCACCAAATTCTTCTCCAAAGATGCTCATTCTAAAATAAAAAGCTTACATCTACATAGCAACACTAAGCATCTAGCACAAGTCAGCTGACGTTAACAACTCAAGCACTCTTCTGGATATAGGGTGAGGTGAGGGCTTGAAACAGCGAAGGAAATAAGGTTAACTGATAATGCGTCTGTTATTTTTCATGTGGAAGGACTAGTAGATACTACCTGAGCCTAGACTGCCTAAGAAAACACACTCACATAGCTTTTAGAGTTTTGATCATTACTATAATAAAATAGAGACAGAAATAAACAAGTGTGATTTGTCAACAGATCCAATGACCATTTTATTGAGATACCGCTTTCAAAAATATACATTTTTAAAAAAATATTTTAGATGTTCTGCAATCAACTACTAAAAGAATACATAGGCTACAAAAGAATAGTGGTGGACAAAATAGGGATAATTTCTGAAATACTTTTATAAAGTAAAAATTTAGGAATATTTTTCTACTTCATTTGAAGATGACCAAGTCTGTAGTTTTGCTTTTAAATTTATACATAACTGCCTGTTCTAGATATCAGAGTTATTTACTCCCTGGTTTTGGTATTTTAGCACAGTGAAGGATCATGAACTTCCAACCACACTGAAGTACTTGGACTACCAATTAAAATACAGCAATTAAACTTCTATGTGGAAAAAAAAAAACCCTATCTTTTCCATAGAACTTATTTTATTGCTAGTTTTATGCATTAAAAAATTAACTATTACGAATTCATGCACAGGATTATCTTTTAGCTGTTCCACATACCACATGTATACAACTCATGCAACAACATACTGCATCTGCTAGTTTTCTTCTCTCAGTATAATTGAGTTTTTGACACAAGCAAAACAGTGTCCTTCTCAGACATGCATGCCTTTGTAATCACTAGTTAAATATGAAAAATTTCTATAGCAAACAAGATATAAAATTATCAAACAAGACATGTGACAGCATTCTTATGAACTTACTTCTAGCAATAGATTTACAACAAAGAATGGAAGTACTGGAATCATCAGTTTTTACCACCATTCATATGAATAACACAGCCAGTCTTGACAACTGACCATTGATAAATTATCAGGTGGCAATAAATGGGGGTGGGTAGGGAACGAATATTGGAACTGAGCACATTATTGAAGAGCTAATGAGAAAGCGAAGGTGAAAAAGGCTTTAAAAGTTAGTATGTTTCAGGCACACGAACTGTAGCAGTTAGTAACTGGACTGCACAGCACCAAGAACTTAATGACAACTGAAGTAGGTGCTCAGAAACAGAAGTTCATCCTGGAAAATTGCCACAGAAAATACAAGTAGGCAAGGCTATCAAGAACTAATTCACTATTCAGCAATTCATGTCTCTGCATATTTTCTTTTAACATCACACAAACAACCGCTTAATATATTTGTAGTGATTTTCCTTTGTATTCTGTACAGCTTTTAATGTTTAAGGTGCTTCATACATTAACATAGCATTACCATTTAATAATGTTGCATATTCAACACTGATTAATAATTTTTAAATTAGGCCATATGAGTATTCAGGGCCAAATAAAAGTCCTTTTGTTACACATAATTAGAATTTGACATGGTCAAATATAAATACACAACAATCCTGCTACAACTGGTTTGCATTTGGAATCAAACCACACTTCATTCCAGTAGCTTTGAAGTATTCTGGGAAGCAGAAATTAACTGAAAGTAGCAAACAGTCTCCAGTTGTGACAAACTATTATTTTAACAACCCTCTTCATCAAACTTAGCATGCACATAGCAGCAGTTCATAAAAAAACCAAACCTATGCAGAAAGAGCCCAACTTTTTAGGAATCTAAATTTAAATATGAACTCAGACTTCTATGGGTTTTATAAGCTAAAAAGCAGATATGAAGGTTTTATACTCGATCAACAACCAATATAACTAAGAATAAAAAACAAAAATCAAACAGACTACAGTGGTGCTGTGATAAACAGTTACATTCCAATTTAATCAGAAAAGATTTAATAAACTGTGACAGAACAGAAAATCTCAGAGATGAGGAAAGGAAGGGTAATCAAAGTAAAGCTATCAGGGCAAGGGAAAAGTCACACATTGAAAAAGTGATACTTCCTTTTGAGTAAAATTTTAAATTTGAAATTATACTAAGTGTAAAAAGAGAATGCTACTTGTTTGGACAGAAAAATCAGTAATTCCTAGAGGTAGAATATATTTTTGCTTTACAAGAGCCCAAAGAAAATGGTGAAAATAAAATTCAAAACCAGTGGGAATGAGAACAAATACAGTAATTCTATTTTATGTATAATTAAACGCGCATTTGCAGGAGACAGACTAGAATAGATAATATGAAAACAGAAGTAACAGATTAGTTAAGAAAAGCAAAAGATTAAGAGAAAAAATTCTTTTCTCTCCCTCTTTGTAAACTGCAACAGGACTTCCGGTTAAGAGTCTTACCAGTGATCCTCAGTACATTTTTAAAAAATTAAGATGGTTCATCCCTGTTAAATCACTTGTTCCACTGACTAGCGAACAAGACTGATTCCCTCAGCATAACAGAATTTTGTGACTACCATTTAGACATTCAAGGACCTTAACAATGACCTCAAGACTACTGCAATTAAGTACAAAACAAAACAAAAAACCACACAAACAAAAAATGCCAAACAACCAGCACAGGATGGAGAAACATGGGGAAATTATACGTTTTTCTATACCATTGAACCCCTTCCCACAAAACATTTTTCAAAGAAGGGTAGAGATGCAATCTGTCTTCAAAGTTAGCAATGAACAACAAAAGCATGCAAAGTAAATATCAAATGCTTTTATACTTCATTCTCTATGTTTTTGTGGCACTACTATTAGTGCTTTGTCAACTTAAAAGACAGAAATGTGCCAAAGTAAGCAACCTATAGCATAAAGGCAGGTCTTTAGAATTAGAACTATACCTGAATGAGTCTCAAAGAAGAGAGTCTAGCTTCTGGATTTCGGCAATGAAACAGTAAAGAAGTGAACATGCATCAGGTATGACAAAAAAACTAATGGCTGATTAATATAAAGATGGAAGACATAAGAACAAAACTAAGTTAAAGCAGCATGAACTATAGTTATCTAGGTTTACACATAAAACAGCCACTCGCATTTCTAGCAAAACGCAAAATCACAGTAGGTTACAATATACACATGCCAAGCAAATTAAAAGAGCAGATAACGTCATATGACACAACTAGGACAACTAACTAGAAACTACATGCTAAGCATGCTAAAAAGCACCTTCTCTAAGCTTAGAGAAACAGAAGCTTTTTCTAGTCATAGCCTACCATGCTGGTACTTCGGCCAGAGAAGTTTAATTTGCTTACCTCCTGTAAGAGATCTGCCTGTTCAATGGCTTTGAGAACATTTTTCTTGGAAGTCTCCTGAACTTCCCCTCCTAAAAGGAACTCATCCAGAATGAAATAGGCTTTTTCAAAATTGAAGATGATATCAAGTTCACATACCTAAAAAGAACATCAAGTGTTATTGCAAAATGAGAGGATACTATCTATTGAGGTATATCCTCTCACAAAACTTAACTTGTTCACAGCTACACCCAACTTCTAGATGTCAGACTGAAGCTCTAACATTTTAAGCAGTGGGGCAACAAAAAAAACCACCACCACACAAAACAAACATACAAACCCCCCACACAAAAAAAAAACCAAGCCACCACCACCACAAACAAAACCAAACAAAAACTCCCAAGCACAACACCACCACAACAGTCCTTTGAGGAAAAAAAAAAAACACCACACAAAAAACACCCCAAAAAACCACTTTCTTGCTTGAGTTAAAAACAGTTATAGCAACCTTTCTGAAAAGCATTTTCATTGTTAAATAGGGTTCAGTTCACAACTGTCAGTCTGACATGGTTCTTCATGAGGCAAAGGAATAGCCCTAATAAAAGTTCTCTTCTTGCCTGCACTACTCAAAAGCAGATCACGCAGTCTCACCAAAAAAATTAAAAATACAATAATCTTGAATTTCTCACTCATCCTGTTCATTTCCTAGTCAGGACTATGAAAGCAGAAGGATGAGCAGCAGTTTTTTAGAAAAGTGCTAACATACATTACTATAGTTGTTTGTGTTTGATATTTGAGGAAGCAGATGCATGTCTTTTCCTTTTTTCCTTCCTTCCTTCCTTCCTCCTCCTGCTAGTTCACAACCAGCTGCCTCTTTCAGAAGCAGATATAAGAGGTGCTCACACATTAGAGCAGCACCAGGGAGAAGAAAGGTGGGTGCCTAAGCAGAAAGCTAAGGACAAGACTTCATCTGACCTCAAGTGACACTACTACAAAACAGGAAATTAACACCTGATTAATAACAGTTCTTCTCCAAAATTAATAATTTAATTTTGTATTTTAACAGTTATACAGGCAGCTATCAGTTTAGTTAGGCCAAGTAAGCAATACAATATAAACTGTGTAACACACACACACACACACTTTTTCAACAGCTAGTTGATCATGCTTCTTAAAAGTGCTGTGGACATAAAACAAAATGACATAATGTAAAGAGACTGTGAATCTATAAAAATTAAAAAGAAATTACTAACTCACACTGCCAAAATACTTGTCAAGAAGTTCTACATAGCGATGAATTATTTCCAGTGTTATTAGTTCATTGTCCTGATCTTCAATAGCACAGCAGAAGTAGAGGCTTGCGTATCTGTAATAACAAAGTAATCCTGACGTTAACATAAGAACATGAGAGAAATGAATGTACTTCAAATGTATTGTTCTCCGTAGTCCTTCATACTCAAGTTTACCATACGGTTACCCTAAATGAACAGCCACACAAGTTCCACCAAAGAAAGGCTGAAAGACCAGCAGACACATGCATGTACAAAAGGGATCTGCCGCCTTGAGTCAAGCAAGACTTCAGTCTTTACCATCCTTTAGCTGATGGAATTAAATTAGCCTAAGAAGCAGCTAGAAGAGGAAATGTGTTTGATTTTTTGGCCTCCTGGCAGAGTTCTGAGGCAAGATATTTTCTCTACTATCTGTAACATCCAAACACTGGCATACTAATCAACAGATTCAGTCTCAAATCACACAAGCTATACACAGAGATATTAAAAACTATAGAAAATTCCTTGGGAAAGATAAATTGAATTAGCCATTAGGATTTGATCTTTACAGAGAATTTAACAAATGCCAAAAAAACTCCAAAACTAACACTAATGTTATATATCCCAATTGCTATTAAGTCAACAACTCAATCACTACTGGTTCTGGTATCAGACTAGTGAGAGACTAGAGAATCAGCTAGTTTCTAGCAACCCACTTCTACCTTGGAAGACAGGGAATTCTTTACTTCAGATATGAGCTGAGCTTGAGTTCCACTTTAAAAAAAAAGGCCATCCAATTCTACTGTGCACTACCATATACTTGTTCAACTCACGTTTAAAAAAGCTGATGCAAAACCAAAACAGGAACGAAAGCTGAAAAATTCATTAAGCCTTTTCTAAAGTGCCAACACCATATGCCATACAGACACACATGGCACAAATGAGATTTCAAATAACACCTGTTGTAACTGATAATTCACATGAACCAGCAACAGCTGTTGTTCACCCATTCAGAGGGGACAACTGGCCACATTAAGCACTCTTTGAGTAGCCAGCCCTATTGAAAAATAAGTCATTCAGATGTGAATGCCAAGTTTAAGATGCATTTTTGTTTCCCTGTACATGGAAACACATACACCTTTTAAACATTGATCATATTTTATCAGCTGAGACTTCGTAAGCTCTCAAAGAAACAGTAAGGGGTTTTGACTAGAAGTCCTGCAAAAAGAAAAGCTGTATTTTGTAGTTATCTTCAAATTTGTCTCCCAGCCACTTAGCTAGTGTCATTTACGACCTGGAAGTCCCTCTGCACTCTGCTCTATCTGAGTCAAATTGCTATGGCTTCATCATGAACAACTTATCAGAGTAGCTTTTATTCAAAAGTTTTAAACTGTTATAAAAAAATTACTGCCTACAACTTCTTTCCATCCCACCACAAAACACGATGGGGGGAAAAAAGGAAGACATCTCCATTGAAGCAGTTAAGACTTCAATTCCCTTGCTCTTTCATCTCTTCACCATGGTGACTTGTCAGCTCATCAGAAGTTCTACCAAGCAGAGCTCTTTTGAACTGTTTGTGTTTGTGCCTCACTAATTCTTCAAGGATATTTGCAGTCATCATAGTAGCTTGCAAGATTCAATCTGTGTAAGGCAACTTTTAGACAAAGCCATTTAAAAACTATTGGAAAGTGAAACTATAAAGAAATGAAAACGTTTTCAAAGCTATTGAGGAATTTTTGAGTAAAATTCTGTTATAGTTCATAGTAGAAAAAAAGAGCCATGCACATTAGTTGACATTTACACTAATTATGAGCACTCAGGCCAAATCCATCTAAGCAAAGCTTTCTTCATATTCAGATGAGCAGCACTGATTATGATAGAGCATATTAATAGTTAAACTGTTCCCTTGCAGTGCTTAAAACACAAGTTGAATCACATACTAGCAGACCTTATCAAATAAAATTTGACTCAAATATTTGAAGTTTATCCACATGGGACAGTCCTTTTGTGCTTCCCCACTAAAGAGTCTCTTTTGATACACAGAACTATTTTATACAAATACCCCGAAAAAAGAGGAGGGTGGGGAGGGAGAGACGGACACTAAATAACAGAAAATACTTTCCCAAAAAACATGGTTTGCTTTCAGCATCCTCATTTAAAAGAAAACAACATACTTTGGAAAGACTTGATTTGGCAGCTAGTGAGTAGACTACACAATCAAGCTCTGCCAACTGCAGTTCTGGAGAAAAAAATACTAAGAAACAAAAACTACTCAGTGGACATCTTAACACAAAATAGAGGCCTGGGTATCTATCATTATACACAGAGAATATTTTTTGAAGTATTTTTCAAGTTGCAATCATGATAGACAAATCACTACACAATAAAAGAAAACAAATGCAGATTCCATAATCCTACATGGCAAATAGTGGAAAAGAATAAACAAGCCGAACATCATTGCAAAGAGCGTAAGTATATTACAAAAGTATACCTTTCTTCAGACCCAAATTCTCACAGGCAATAGTTTATTGTATTTTTTTTCTCTGTAGACCAGGACTTCAGAGAAGTGTCCAAATACAGTCTACAACATAGAAACTAGAGGTTTTGCCAAGTGTAGAAGCTTACACAGAGTGTGTCCATACAAAGATGAGCAGATTACTGTACTCGGGCTGAAAACAATTTCTGTTCTGCAGAAGCTTTGTTTCTTCCTAATGAGCCTGACAGAAACCTGTCTTTCATATGCATCCAATGAAAAGGCAAATCCTGATAGTAAAGTATGCCACACCACACAAAAGCACATGTAGTATAGTCTATAAGAAACATTCTGCTATTTTGATACATATTACAATTATGCATTGGTTGGGTTTTGTTTGGGGAGGGACGGGGATGTTTGTTTGGTGTTGTGGGGTTTTCTTGTTTGGTTTGTTTTTCTTTTTTTTTTCCTCAGTAGGTACTGGTAGCAGAATCTTCAGCCCCAAATCAACTGCTTACACTCATTTAGGCAAACACTTTAGAATAAACATCCTCTACTTGTCAGAATGGGGACCAAAAAAGAGACACCAAAACAGTTTGGAAAAATCACCTAAGAACACAATATGCAATATAAGAACAAAAAGGAAACACAGAAGGTATAAATACTCACACAAACTCCAGCCTTCAGGTAGATGACGTTGGCATTTTTTTGTGGAAGGAAACAGAACTCATGCACCTCTGCCCCCTCCCAACAGTTGCACTAGTTCAGTAGTGGGAAGCCTCACAATCAGCAGGCAATGCTTCAGCAGAGCTCTCCACTACTAAGCTTGCAGCCCAGGTTCAGTAATTCTGCTGGGGGACCAGGTCACTGTGGGCAGAGCATAACTTGCAAATTCTACCAGTTTTGTGGTGTTCTCCTGCTAGGTGAGAGAACACTTGTTTGAAGTCATCCCTGGAAGTTTGTCATGAGATAAAGCTGCAAGCCATAAGACTGTCATCAAAGTCACATTGCCTGTAAATTCTAACTGCAAAAATGTGAAGCCTACAGAGTTTGGCAGGAGCAGAGCTGAACTGCAAATGACAACCAAGCTGCCTTTAAGAGACAGGCAGGTGTTTAAGAGACCCCAAGAATCTGGGGTTTGGTGATAGTTCACCTCAGTTGATGAGTGAAATCTGAGACCACTAAAGTTGTGCTTGGCAAAATGTACTTTTTCCTCCTACAAAAAACTTCTACACTTCTTTAATAAAATAAGAAGTTCTGAGAATCTAGGACAGGCAGATCAGTCACTATTCAGTCAAAGATACAAAAATCAACAATAATAACACTACCCAAGATAAGCATTTCTTTTTCAGTTTCCCATTTCAGCAAGGTTATACCCCCCAGTAGTTTTAAAAACGAACAAAAGCTTGGTACTGGTAATCATCTAAGAAAAAGCTTCTGCTTCTTGATGCTGAGGTCCTCTTAGTGCCACATGAACCAGAATCCTGTACAAAGAGGACCTTGTTAGGGAATAGACTGCCTTAGCTCAATGATCAAATTAAAATAACCAAACCCAAGTACTTAATTCACTATAATCATTGCATTCAGTCAGCTTTACAGAATCACCTAATCAACATCACAGTAGCATTTTCAACAGACAAAACCGGCAGTTAAGATGAACATAACGACAGGGATCATGTCAACTGCTGGCCACATACCACTAGCCACATGACCGCACCTTAGGTTCAAAATACCTTGAGCTAAAAGACATACAACTTGCAGAATGAGCTCCTTCATTGTTTCTTTCAGTGGGGGAAGGGCAAAAAGGAAGTGCAAAAATGAAGTTTAAAAAAATATTTTTTCATAAGTCTTTTAACTTAACCTAATTTTATGTTAAAGTAAAATATGATTGCCACAACATTCAGGGCAGCACAAGCTATGATGGTTTCGTAACATCATATTGCAAATATAGTTCCAAACTGACACATAAAAGCAAAACTACAACCCTTAATCAAATTACCAATCAAAATAACAAAGTCCCACAATCTCAGTTAACCAAACACTAACAAAGTAAAATTCACATAAAAATCAGTTATTTTGCAATTTCTGATTTTGACTGCAATATACTACACAAGGAAAATAACTATAACTGCCAGGAACTAAAATAGTTAACAGCTGAGATATTCAAATTAAAAAAAAAAAAAAACAAAAACTCGCATCCTATCTAAAGTTCCATTTTTTAGTAACATTAGAAATGTTAATATTTAACACAGTTCTCTGTCACAAGTGGAAAGCTGCATGAACTTCTATCCTATGTGCTCCAATACTACTACAGTTAAATTTTAAAATGACAAAATATGAAGAGATATCATTAATTTTGTTTGCTAAGTGTCTAATCACCTGTCTGCAGATGACTCCCTCTCTATTTTAATAAAGTGCAATTGTTGTTGACTTCCCATATTTGAATTTATATTTTTCCCTCCAGCAAGTCACTTCAAATCTCCATTTGTCTCTTGAAGTTAGAAGCTCACATGCTTTTTCAATTTTCTAGTGTCTACCAGCCTGAAAAACTCTCTTCCAAATCAATTACAGAAGACATATATCCCAATTCATGAACTATGTCAAAAGCAGGGCACATTTTCATCTGTTTTGTAGCTCTAAAGAAAAAATTAAGGCAGTAACCATGACTGACCCTATTTTGCAACCATTACCAATGTTACATGTATGAAACCAAGGAAAATAAGAGTTATTCACACACATTCAGATGAATTTTAAAGACACTACCTTCTATTTTCTTCAAGTTTCATTCAGAAAGAATATAAGGATGAAATACTACAGAGCTACGGAGTCTAATCAAAATACTTCCACTTTCTTGATAAATGTTAAGAAGGCAGCAAAAGCTACTGGCTTGCCAATTTTGCATTTGAGTTCATTCTGTTCTCGCAAAAAGGTATATCAATGAGACCCTTGAGCATACTTCTAATAATGCCAACCATTCTTTGAGTCGCTATCTAGGTCAATTCTCTCTTACAGCTGAAATGTTGACAGTAAATACACTCTAAGAAAAATAATAGCACATCAGTTTCAGCAATTTAATATTCACAAATAGCAATATGCACATGCACTATGTACACACTTTTATAGCTTATATTGAAAAGCATTTGTGCCAGGAGGTTCAGATCCTTCCCAATAATAGATCAGACAAGAACAGATCTTTGGAGAAACGGTCAAAAGCCTTTTGTTCATGAGCAACTGGAATAGCCTTTTGCAATTTCACAAACCACACAAAGTTCCTGCAGTTGTTTTGCTCTTTTAGCCACCCACCTTTCAGAAAGTATTACACTTTAACTACTATGGTTCCCTTCTTGGGATTGTTTACTTTTAACAGATTTCCCTTTTCAAAAAAATCATACCAGTTGGTACTCATCAACTTTAATTACAACATGATCATTGGAAAAAGTCTGTTCCACAAACCTAAAAGGAACTTAATCACCTCCCATACCCAGTCCTTCTGGTGATGTTTTAGCCTAATGAAACTTGCCAAAAAAAGCAAAAGTAAAACAATATCCAAGATGTTCATTAGCTTGATACAAGCTAATCTTAAGCAAGATTTCATAGGCTAACTGTGCCAGATTGGTTTGCAGACAGTGAAATAAGCTACCGCAGTCAGATGTACACACTAGCAGTCTAGCAGATGGACTGCAGTCTACGCCCAGCCCCAAATGGTCTAGATACATCTCCCAGCAGATTTCTTCATTCTCCTTGACCACAGGACCCACAGCACACTACTGAGATGCATGAGCACAACAACTTTCAGCAACTCAGTCATATCCAAATTTCCACCAGTCCCCCAGACACCAAAGGATATGGCAAGTAGTTGTTAAGGGCAATAAACAGACAGGGAGGGAAAGCAGCTTTGTGGAATCAACTCACCCCCAGAACAGCTATTGCTGTTCAAGACCGGGCAAGGAACAGAACAGACTGGCCTACTCATGTCTAATTTTTCTGATCCAGTCCCATAAACACCCAGCTGAAAAAGCACTTGAAGGCATTATTGCTTAAATAAGCACAGAAAGCATTTGACCAAGCTTGTCTACAGATATGTAGTTTTGTGAGGAAATCAAGAGGCAGAAGAAAAAAAAATCTGTATCCTTTCTTCAAGCACAGCCTTATGCATTGTTCCTCCTACTTGTGTTAAAGAGCTACATGCATTGGATAAACTGGTAACATTCACATGCATGATGTTACATGCACCAATGTATACATGAAAACAGGACTTAAAACATCTAAACCTTTTTGATTCTACCCATTTGGTACACTGGAAAAGAGTTAAACACTCTTCATTTCAGCTCCAGTTCTCTCTGCCCTTCCTACAGAGAGAATACAACAATATTTATTGTCGGGCATAAATTATTTACCATCTCAAAGAGAAAATAAAAATGTATAAACCTTCTGAAGTTTATAACTAGGGAAAAGAGATAACTCACTGGTGAAGGGAGATAACTCAAAGTTTTGTAGCACCAGATTGAGCTGGAAGAGATGCAGCCTACCAAGTCAGGATAAGGATTACTGTTATTCATGGAGAAAATTATTTTTCACTCCTCTCCGTTGTAATGCATTCTAAAGATCAGCACAAAACTAAAAAATACTTCTCAAATACTCCTAGAAAAGTTAAGGAACAACTAAGAAATGAAACTATTGCAAATAAAGTTATAGAGTACTTCCACCAAAAGAAAGCTAGCCATGATTTCTTCTATTAGGAGAAATGCCTTTTTGTATTCATAGCAAAAAAATAGTGATAATAGTAATTTAAAAAAAAAACAACACCAAACTAAGTGCTCTGAAAGAATGATTTCCTTATGAGCCCTGAAAAGCAAGTTACATTTTCAGGTGATTTATGAGTCACTGCCTGAGGTAAATGTTTACAAAATTAAGTTTTTCTTTATCACCTATTAAACCTTACATGCTTCATATTTGTATGCATTTCTGTGTGAACCTACTAAGAATCACCACTCTTTATGAAAGTACAGGGAAACCTCATTTCTTCAGTACATTTCTAAACGCATGAGTGATTTTCCACACACGAATGATTCCTACTTGGTTATCAAATTAGATACAAAGGAAAAGTCAGTCTTCTCCATAACCAGAAGAGGGAAGGAAAAAAAAAAACAACAGCAGCAGCAACAACAACAAAATCAACCTTCATTATTTTCTTGCTATTTATTACGCTATTCATGATATGTGACAATTATGAGGTTAGTGAGACAGAACAACCTTTTGTAGACAATCTTCAGGTCTCTCCATTCCAGGAAGCTGCACATTTTCGGCTTGCGGGCTAATACTGTTTGAACAAGTTCCCTTGTGATTTTCTTCTTTTCTTTGTCAGATAATGGGACATACCACTTCTGGAGTCTCAGTTTTCCTTGGCGACTAAAAAGCAACATAAACTGCATCTGTTGAATCAGAAGGAGCGGGAAAGAAAAAAAAAAATAATAACCTATTAATTTCAGTTTCTTAGTTCTAAAAAGATATCTTGATATCTATGAGGAAAACCAAACAGGAAGCAAGACAGCCATCCAACGCCCCGATTACATTATGTATTTCTATAGCAGTAGCAGATGTTACACAAGATTTGGAAGTACCAATAATACAAAGGATTCCACTGAACAAGGTTAGTCAAAGCAAAGATAGTAGAAAGCATACACAGGTTTCAGAAACAGATAATAGAACTATACAGTAGCAAGTAAATACACGCAAATTTCAGGCAAACTATGTTCAGCACTAGTATGGTTGTATTTGCATTTACTACAGAAAATGAGAAAAACACAGCACAGCAGTCTCCCCAAATACCCAAACTCATTTTCAATTCACCAGATTAGAGCCTTACAGCAGGAGCAATTTGCACTTAAGATCTTTCTGAAAAGCCTCAGAATACTTTAAAAGGCATTAAATCTCCCAATGGAGAGTCGTACGGCACAGAAAAGCCTGGTCTTTTCTCACATTACACAAAAGGAGCTGAGATTAAGTGCTTTCCCTGCGGTCCTATGTTCCAGGTCTCGCTTCCTCTCAAGGAGTGATGTTGCAATTATATTTCAAGAACTTGTCGGCTGTGTTTTCCAGCAGCTGTAACATTAAAGGAAATGGCTTCTCCTCCCTTTTCTTTTTTTTTTTTTCATTTTTGTTTAAAGTTGTATTGGGCTGAGGAAGTTTCCCAAGCAATACGACAGACGTGAAATACGACGAGAAAGCCCAGCCTAGTCCCGGGTGACAAGTCGCACCAGCACAGACAAGAGGCGGCAGTAGCCGCGGCTCCGAAGCCCGGCGGTGCCGAGACGCTCCCTCCAGGGGTCCAGCCCTCCGCCCGGGACCACCGCCACAACACCCCCTCGCTGTCCCCTGCCTCCAGGCGAGCCTCCCGGCTCCTCGCCGTCCCCGAGCGGCCGCCGCGGCTCCTCCCCACGCGGGAGCGGTCGCGGGTGACCCGAGACGCGCCGCCAGCCGGCGCGGACAAGGGGCGACCGCAGAGGTGCGGGCCCGCCCCGACCCGTGAAGAGCCGCGGCCGCCTCGCTCCGCCGGGCCAGGAGCAGCCGCCGCCCGTCCCAGCCCGGGGTGCGGGAAAGCGCTACCGCCGGAGGTGCGCCCCGCTCGCCACAGTATGTATGTCGGGCCGGGGAGTAAGGGGATAAGAGGGAGACCCGCCAGCCGGCTGCCCCCTCCTTCGGCTACAAACGGCCGCTCCCCAGAGCGGGTTCGAGAGGAGGAGCCCCGTAACCCGGGTCAGAGAGAACATCCCCGTCCCGTCGCACCCCACGGCGGGCTCCGCGTCCCGGCGCGGTGAGAGAGGCGAGCCCGTCTCCACGCGGCTGTGCTCACCGTGCCCCCGGGGGAGAGAACGATGAGGAGAAGGAGGAGGACGTGGCACCACTACCCGGGCTGCTGCTTCTGCCGCTGCCGAGCGGGACTGAGGGGAGGAGAGATGCCGCCGGCTCGAGCCCGGCGCGAGCGCGCGCGCGCCACAACAGCCGCCACCCTCCCCCTTCCCCGCCCGCTCGGGCAGGTCGGGGCGGAGCCGGGCTCGCGGACACCGCTGCCGGGCGGGGGGCGGGGAAGGAAGGGGGCGGGGCTCGAAGGCGCCGCTGTTTCCCCTCTTCCTCTCCGAACAAAACTTTATTAGCTCGCTGGCTGATGGAGGGGCGGGGGTTACTGTCCGGGCTCCAAGCGAGAGCATGCGCACTTTGGCAAGGAGTGGGGGACCTGAGGGAGCTCGCCGACACCAATTGGGGAGCTCAGAGCTGCGGCGGGCGGGAGGAGCTAAGAGTGATATTGACCAATGAGAGGGAAGAAAAGATGACGAAGGAGGAGCCGTCGGCGGCGGTGGGAGGGGCTAGGGCGGGAGGCGGGGTTAGTGAACCTAATCCGCGTGGCCCGAATTAGGATAGGACAACAGCCGGCTCGGCAACAGCCAACCAGAAGGCGCAAAGCAGATAGCGGTACTCAAGTAGCCAATGGGCCGGCGAGGCACGGAGTTGGGGAAATGACATCAGTCAATCAGATGCCCGGAGACTGAGACTCCTCCTTCGACCTCCCCACCCTGGAGAAGCGGGGGGGGGGGGCGGGGAGAGAAGAAGGGAGGGGCGGCAGGATGGCGCCTGCGCGGCGCGGTGTTTCCCTCTAGCACGTGCGCGCCCCGCGTGGGGGCGTGGAGGCGGAGGTGCGCGCGGGGCGGGTCCCGCGCGGCGCCCTTGGGCGGGAGGAGCCGTTGGTGGGGGGCGGGAAGCGGCGGGCTGGTGCCGCACTTGGCCGGAAAGTTTTTCCCCAAAGTCACCTTGATTGCGAGCGATAATTACATTCGCAGGATTAACCGGGGTCGTGTATTTGCAGTGTTACGTTTCGTGCTTTTTTTTTTTTTTTTNTTTTTTTTTTTTTTTTTGGTTCGTGTGTAGCTAAAGAGGTTTTCCGTGCTAAAAGAGGTTGATTGCTGTTTGGGGATTTTTTTAGTAGGGTTTCTTGTGGATTTGGGGTTTTTTTTGTTTCTTTTGTTTGGGGGTTTTTGTGCGTTTTCTTGTTTTGTGGTTTTTTTTCGGTTTTTGGGTGGGTTTTTTGTTGTTGTTGATGTTTGGTTTTTTCTTGTTTCTAGTGGAGGCAGGCTGAAAACACGTGGTACAAGTTTAGTTGAAAGAAATACAGGGAACTGTGTCTTCAAGCCAAAGCTGGATTATTAAAAAAAGAAGTAAAAAATGTTTTAAGGACCTAAAGTTCTCGTTATTGTTGGTACTCTTCCCCCACACACACACACCAACATTAAAGGTGGCAGTAATCAGAAAATATGAATTTAACCAGGTGATCTCTTGATGGTTTAACACAGGGATTGACAGGACTAGGGAAAAAGATTCTGCTTCCCTCGGTACTTTGTTAAAAGTAGCTCCGAGCACTTCGGAATGTGTCACACTTATATTACTTTTTTATTATTGACACTTAAAGCCTATTCCTCTGGCTACAAAATAGCTCTGGCATCAGAAAACCAGTGCTGGTAATGCTTTTGTGTAAAATGTGGATGGTCTGAAAGGAAAGCCAATTTCCTGGTATTTCAAGGAATGCTGTAATCAATTGTGCTTAAGGAAAACTGCAAACGTATTTCCCATTTTGTAGTAGAGGTTCTAATTGTAAGAGAAAAGTGACGTGGGGACAAGGAGGTGTGCATGAAACCGAACTGAATGGATAAGGCAATTAGAGTGTTACAAGTCAGGTAGAAAGTAAGAACTACTGTTGCAGGGGTATGTTCCCGTCATATTTCACGTTTGTTTAGCAGAAATCCTGTTCTCGTTTGAACTCGCCTTTTATCAAGCACAGGAACAGATATATATGGATCTGTTATTTCATAGTCTTCCCCTACACCATTGTATTGTTTTGTCCTCAGCAGTTGCCATGCATTGCAGTTCGCTTGTTTATTGTGAGGTTATTCCTTTGTCTAAAATATCTTGTTCAGAAAGCTTTTGCATATGATCTCTTTACTAATCTGCACTTCACTGTTCTTGAATTTAGATTCCCAAATCCCATGAATTCTTCATTATGAGTGCAGGCACGCTTCTGGTGCTTCTAGATTTGCTAAAGCATTTTTTAAGCCACCAGCCAATTTTTGTTTCTCTTCATTGGAACTCCTTCCAGTATATTAGCAGCATTATGGTAATGGGAGCTCAGAAATGAATTTCTGAAGAAGTCACACCAGACCTGTATTATGATTTGTCACTTCCCAGCTCAGTGAAATATTTCTGCATATGGATCAAACCACACATTCTACAAATGCTTACTTGACTGGAATCAGACGAACTACCCAGATGCTTCAAGCAATCTGTTTTGGTGGAGCAAAGACGAAGTCTCAAAGCTCCACTGGTTCGTTGGGTTTTTTTTGGTTTTGTTTTTTTGCCTTTTTTTTTTTTTTGGGTGCTGTATTTTTGTTTTAGTTTTTTGTCAGACTTCCTACTCAGTTTCAGTTTATGGTTTCATCTAGTGATACAAGGGCATTGTTCCACTGTTTTTCTCCCTCCTTTCTGTTACTTGGCTGTATTTCTTCAGACTTTAACATGGAGTTTCTTAATTAAATCTCCTGGTCAGAATCACTGTGCTATATGCAGTTTCAGGTGGTACGATAAGGCATGTGAGACCAGTGGTATGTCAGGCATGGTGGGAACTGTGTCTAGTGAGGTCTAGCTCAGCTTTTTGTCTTCTTCAGCCTATCCTGCCTCCTCATCACTGTTACAGCTGGTGGGTGCAGTTTTCCCAAGCCTGCCTGGATTGCCACTCATATGATCATGCTTTAACTCATTTCTCTCAAAATGAGCCAGCATATTTTAGGCAGTTTATGGTGCGATTCCGTGGCAGTTTCAGATATCTCAATCCCCACTTCTTCCACCCCCTCCTCCCATTCCCAGCTCAGTGTTCCCATCTCTTTTCCTGTGCTGGCACTTTGCTTTGTCTCACACAGGGCGTTGCCATCGAGGCTGCTTTTGGCTGTACAGGTGAGGGTACAGTAACCGAATGAGTCTGTTTCAGGATTAAGTGCCTTTGTTGAGAGGGCAGTGACAGGGGTAATGTTGTCTTTTTTGTTTGTGCTGTTTCCTTCTGGAACTTAAGAGGGCTTGCTGTTTGCATTTTTTTTACACAGTTGCAATTTGTACTAATTACACCTCTTTATACCAACTCCATAGTTTGTTCCTGTAAGAAATTGTCCTGTCACTAGCAATATACTGAACTAGCTGTAATTTTTAAATTGATAAAGATTAAAACAATAATACAATAGCCTTTGAGTATTCCACAAACCCATGACAATGCAAATGTCATGCAGTCTAATTTTAGACATGAAACAGTCTTCTGTTTGTTAGGCTTTGTTTATTGTCTTATAACCAGCTTTAACAAGATGGGTTTTAAAGAATGAGCTCAGTATTTTGGTTTCTAAGCCATGAATGATAACCTCCTGGCTTATTATGCATGAATTTTTCAACTGGTATAGCTGTAAAATCCCTGGTATTCCATTTTAGATGTGAGCCAAGTCTTCAGGGGATATATTCGTTGACCATAAGATATTTGGGGTCCCCAGCCAAGAGTTTGCACTCTAGGTTATTTCCAGCATGACTTCAGGCATGGACGAGAACTGCCTGAAGCTGGGGAGAGAGGCAGGGTAGGAGGAAGGAAGCTTACATCAAATGAGATTAAATTTGCTTGGGTTTGCCTGATATGGTTTATGTCAATTCTTGAGGTTTTTTTGTTTGATTGGTTGCTTGGGGTTTGTTTTGTTGGTTGTTTTTGGTTTTGTTATGGGTTTTTTTTCTTTGGTTTATTAATTAATTAGAATATAGTAGGTTTGTCTGGAATATTTGGTCTCATACCAAAATTCATAAGGCAAACATCCTGGCATTTGTCACTTCATGCATGGTGTTAGTGTCAAATCTGAAGTCCATGAAAGAATTTTGTTGTATTTTCACTGTTATCCAGAATGACAGGTAAACCAAAAGGCCTTTATAACATGAACCATTTATTAATTCTAATGGAAAAATTATTTATTAAATTTTAACAGCTCTTTTTTCTTTTTTTTCTTCAGGAAAAAAACCCAGTATTTAGTAGAAAAAGTCTTTGCTCCTGCCTCCCTTCCAACCATCTCAGCACCTTAAAGAGGAGGGCAAGATACTTTAAAAGTGAATACTGTATCTGTGCAGGTCTCCACTAAAGTAAGCAGTGGATGTATGAGTGAGACTCATTCCATTGTTAATTTGTCTTCTTCATGCTCAATATCAGACTGCATTTTCATTGACTAAATAACTGTGGAGTCATTATGAAGGCAATAAGTACTGAGTTACTAGGCTTGGAAGTGATTACTGCTAGATTTTTGCCTCTTAAGCCTCCGAACAGGATGTTGTGTTATATGCAATTCTCTTCCCTGATGTACTGGCTGAGCATTGGCCAAACTATCAGTTTACGACTATGATTCATGCAGAACACTTAATCTCAGTGGAGCCAAAGTAAGTATACATGAGACTGTAAATGACAGTTTTCATTTCTATGCTCCTTCTTTTTTACATGGAGCTCTCCCTCTTGATAAAATACTATTTAGTGCCATCTAGTAGCCCAATTGCTAGATGCTAGTAAATCATCAGATCATGCCTGTCTTTTCTGTGTGGCTGTTAGAGGCTTACTTGTGAGAGGCTTTTTGACATTGAAATTCTTTAAAGTATGATTGGTTTCTAACAGTCATGTACGGCTCTCCCTCAGGATCATGGATGTCAGGCCACATGTGTGGTAGGCACAGCTACAAAATGAACATCGTGGATGTTTGCCTTCAAAGTCGGGTGTTCAGCTGAAGGAATAGTTTGAAGTGTGGTCTTCCAGCCTGGTTAGGATAATTACAGAACCTAAACCATGGCTTAGACGTGTCATTTGCTTTGGAAAAGAAAAACCTGCTTTTCAAAGTATATGCATATGCAGAAATTAGGTAAAGGAACATGGTAGTTGCCAGTCAGCAACTCTTATTTACCATGTTTGTTAGCCTGAGCCTGTGCAAGGCACAGCAGCCATTTCAATGACAGGCACAGGCTAGCTCGTAGCCTTGTGTATGTTGGGCTAGTAAGCAGCAGGCTTCTCTCTTTTTTACTTAAGTGATGTTCTTCCATTTTTCAGTGTTTATGTTGAAGTAGAGCTCAGAGGCCCCAGAACTGAAGAAAGGAACTGCTCTGCAGAGGTTTACGAAGAAGTTGTCACAAGTCCTGATACTCCTTCCTGCTCCAGTGCTACAAACTATGCCAGAGTGCAGCAAAGAATTGTATGTTTTTTGAAGCAAGTGTGTGAGGAGACCTGGCTTTTGAGCCTCGCAGGGTAGTTGCCGGGAGGAAGGGAGAGAGGAGGAGAGAGGAATGGCAAGAGAGGAGTCTGGGATTTCTGAGACTGCATCAGTACTTTAAGAAGTAGTTGAATAAAGCATCTCACATATATCTTGCTCATTCTCTGGCACTCCTAAGAAAGTAGTAGCTGCCACTGCAGTTTCTGAAGTGGCTGATGCTGCAGGTTAAGCAGTTTGTACTTACTGGATCTATCCCCTGAGATGAAGAAGTACTTGGACAGGTTTGTGCAGAGCTGCTCAGTTTTGCCCAGAATGAGGAATTTTTTACAATATACCAGAGCACAATTCTGGATAGGGCGGCTGTGAAGTCAGATATATTCAGAGTAAGGCATTATGTAGGTTTTCTGAAACACAGTTTGATCATCTTAAATCCACCGAAGTCCTCATTTAGGCTTATATGCCCTCTCCTGTCCTTGCTGTGAGACATGCCCAACTGATGATCCTGTAAGGCCATAGCTCAGAAGGTACTGCCTTTTGCACCAAGGAGTTAATCCAGCTTCTGACTTCCCTAGATTGGTACCTTGCTTTGTGTAACCAGGACACAAGATACAGGCTTGCATAGCATGTGTCCTAATTTTCAACAAGTAGAAACTTTTCATGGAAACTTGGAAATGGATCTGAATATGAAATGGTAACCCTAAACTAAAATGTTCCATCTTATAATCAGACTCCTAAATCTTCTAAGCTTCTACACTGATCCTACAGTATTACACTAAGCTTTCATTTCAAATCCTTCTGGAAAACTCAGTACAACTTCCTCTGTCATTGTAAAGAAAATATATTACGTGATCTGCCTAGTTCTTGACATTACTGTAAAGGGACAACACAGTCTGTAAGACCTTCATTTATTGCCATTTTCTTTTTGGCTGAAGTGTTTTAAGAGCATGAAGCTGGGGCAGACAAAGGCCTATAAACCATTTACTCCCTAATTTTAAAGGCTTAGGAAGAATTTAAATGATGCGTAGATTTTGTGCTGGCTGTGTGCACATATGAGAACATTTTATACATATGGATTCTCATTCAAGCTGTCTAGACTCCCTCTGTTGCCATTACTGTGTGAAGCTCTATCTTTGCAGGGCCATCCTCGTCCTACCTTAAAGCTGCTGAACAGCAATTACAGCAAACATCTTTGCCAAGGAGACGTGTGCATCCTTTGAAAGAGTGTGTACTTGGGATCTCTAGGTTTTGAAGGATTTTGAAGAACTAAAGAAATGAGTGTGATAAAGCTCACCATGAGATCTTGCAGAAGGGGAATGTGATTTTATAAACAAAATCTCTGTAAACAGTTGACTGTCTCCCTTTATGCTTTCATATCCACACATTCAGAAGCACCAGAATGTGTGTGTTCAAATGGTCTGGCCAAGATCACGTGTGTGATCACAGACAGGATAAGGATGCTGTCTGTTAAGTCCTCATTGTGCATCTGTGTTTCTTGATTGGCAAATGAACTAATGAGGGGCTTTTTATACTCTATAAGAGGGAATGATGTTTAGGATACTTTGCCTCACTATTTTGTTTCACCCTTCACAAATTCATGAATGTCATTAATGTCTTGCTGTCTTGGGGTATTTTAATGCTCTGGACTTGTTCTTCATCTTGTTTGTTACCTTATCTCTAGATCAATTTGTTCCTTCTTTTCATTCACGTATCTTTAATATGTGTTCTAGTACACGCGCGTATACACACTGTTCTGCTCGCGCTCCATCAATACCAATCCTAATGTTTGTTACAAATCACTGCAAGACAACCAAGTAGCTTCTCCTTTTTGATCCTCAGGTGCAAGCCTCACCTTTTATTTCTGTCTGTACAGTAGTGTATCAAATACAGTTGGAAGCCTGTCCCAGTAAGAAGACCCCATTTACTCTCTTCCTTTAGGATTCTGCCCTATTCCAATGGGTGATTAGTGGAACAAAGCCAAAAGGACATTCAGTCTTTTGCTCAAGTCTGAAAGGCCACTGTTTCAAAAACTGCAGATTATGCTATTAACAAGGATGAATCCTTTGGCAATGTATCCTTTCTACTGCAAAATACTTGCTGTGTGGAACCTAAGACCCTTATTACAAATTCATGAATGATTTTAATCTATCCTGGCAGCTTTCATAAGCATTGCAGTCATCTGGAAGCAAAAGAGATCATTGGTTTGCACAAAATAATACAGCTATGCTCATATTTGATCTAGCTCTCTAGTGGGAAAGGAATACTTAAACTTTAAAAAAAAAATAAGAGACATTTCTAATATATTACATCTAACCAAACTATTTAGAGGCCATGTTCAATAAGATAATAACTCAATGCAAAACATCAGCAAAAGAAAAAAAAAGACTTCTATAATGTGCGCAGTTCTTGATGTGTTGGAGGAGTTGTAAAATCATGTTGTAAAACTTAACTACCAGTTGTCAGAAAGTACACTCTATTAGGAAAATCTGGCTATCAAGAAGTCCCTTCATCATAATTTTTTTAAATGCGTTTTCCAAAATGTGAGTTTCCCTCTGAGCACTCTTAACTTAAAGGCACTGATTGTGGAGACAAAGCTGTCAGAAAGGAAATCATATCTTAGACTGAGCAGCTTTTATTTCCCTGGGGCACTATGGTACAGAATGATAGCAACAGTCAACAAGTAACATTTATTGTGGTAGCTGCTTGAAGAAGTACCCAATGGCTGATTTCTAGTACAATTTTCGTAATATAATTTTTGCCAGTAAGCAGCTGTTGTGGAAACAAAAGACATTGTATGATTACAAGCCAGAGAGGAAGCATGCATGGGAGAGTATGCACTGAAATAAGTAGTGTTACAAAGCTGCTGTGTATAATGGGGCAGACTCTGATGTAAGGCCAAAGGTAAAGATTCAAACTTTCAAAATTCTGACTCTTATTTCTGTAGAGCCAAACACAGCTGAGTTTTGGTTAGGGCTGCTAAATGCTGTGAAATCTCTTCCTTTTGTAAGTAGAACAGGTTGTCCCACTTGCTCAGATTTGCAAAAGGAACTCATGTAAAGAAAGCTTATAATAAATCTCTCTTCCCAATCTGCCATGAAGAAATTACAGTTTTATAGTTTGTTTTGCCACTGAATAATCAGAATTAGGCATCCTTCCTCTTTGTTCAGTCATGAGTAATTTGCATTGACAGGTACCACAGAACAGCATGGTGAAATCACCCCCAGGCAGCTAAACAGTCTGAAGAAATTAAGTTTGTGCATAAAGTACATACACACTTTAAAAAAAAAAAAAAAAAGAAAGAAAAAAGAAAAGAGACCCGTGCCTGAAATAGAGCAACAAGGGAGGGAATATTTAGGTTGGTTTATATTTATTTACAAATGTTGGTAGCAGATGGTTACCAACATTTCAGCAGTATGGCTGTTTAAGCAACTTAAAAGCTGTAACAAACAGCACAATTTATGTAGCAACTCGTCTTCTTTAGCCCACTCTTACTCTCATTACCCAGAACAACTCCCATCACAATTCATCACAAAGCTAAGTAGCTAAAAAAGAAATAGATGCAAGTGCACAACCAGGGAAGTGGAATGGTTGTCCAAAACTAGAAATCAGTTGTTTTCTCCGTCATGGATGTCTGCTTTGAGTGATAGTTCTGTCCACAAAAGATCATTTTCTGAAGGTTTCTTCCTCTCCCAAGTACGGAGTGTGCCTTGGTTATTAAAGCTTATAGAGGCTACAAATGCAGATGCTGCCTTAGCTACTAGATAGGCATAATTTATCTTGCTGCATTCTTTTTAAGTGAGCATATTTAGCAGACAAACTGAACTAGTCTGCTTTTTTTCCCGTATTACCGTTTTCATGCAATACACCCATCTGGCTGAGATGAGATGATGAGCGACACATGAAGGTGGCTAGTCAAATGAATGGCTATGATGCATATTGGTTAAATACTTTCTAAAGAAAATAGATAAAAATGGGGATCTCAGCTGAATTTCCCAAAAAGAAGGCTTCACACCTAAGCATGTTGGATCTAGAGTTGTCATACAGATATGCATTTTTTTTATACCTCCCACTGAAACAGTTTATATTTATTGGGCTCCTCTCTTTTAGATACCTAATTCACTGACAAATTCAAGAAGATTATGCCTTCATAGGCAGCTGGACGGAACTACTTGTGATACCGAAGTGGAGATAGCAGAAAACATCTATTGTATCACCATAAAAGGGATGGGCAATATAATGATCAAACGGTGATTTAAAAATGGAAACACGAATGCTTGCTTTGTAAATATTTACAGTGAAGCTGACTTTCCTGCTCCTGTTACAGCAAGTGCCAAGGAACAGGGTCATGACTTGTTAAGGAGAATGCTGCTGTAGATGGCCCAAAGGAGAGGGTTCCACCACCATCATTCTGCTGTCTGACTTAGCCCCGCAGCCTGCCTGGCATCAGAAACCTCCATTCAGCAAGAGCCCCAAGTGTGTGTGTCCACGTGTGCATGCATGTTTGTGTCTGCAAAAGGATTACTGACTCTACACTGGGAAATTGAAAGAGGTACTGACTATGCTTGTGTGGTCCTTGCTGGGAAAATTCTGTGTATAGTGGCAATACAACAACATAAAAACCAGGTGGAGTCTGAACTGGATATGGGTTCAGCATAAACCTGATTTAACTGATTATATTAAGAATATTAAGAAACTGAGAAAAATGTTTTTCCTTTCCTATATTTCATTTATGTATAGTAAATGCTCGAGACAAGTTTTATGAGAATATCTCCTTAATTAGGAGTAATGTGCTTTTGAAAGATTAATTCTGTGTAACTTGACATGTTCAACACCAAGTTTCATTTAAGACCAGGATGTGCATGTTTAGATCCAATGCTTACAGGGTATATGCCCACTGTACATTTTGCTGAGGTCCACTCTCAGAGGTGAGCAGCTCTGAGCTTATACATCAGCCCGACGTGGGAGCATTTCCATGCCACTCCCGTTACCTCATTGTCTCTGTACCCGCTTATGTGTAGCAGAGCATGAATTAGGTGGCCCTCTGTGTGCCGGGACCTGTTCTTGTGCCGCCCGTGGTAGCCCTGGCATGTCCAGGGGTGGCAGGGCTGGGGGACAGGGATGCAGGCCCACCGGTGCTCCGGCTCACCTGCAGCCTGGATGCAGATCTGCCCAGTCCTAGGGACAGGCGCTAAGTCGGTTTTGGGCCTTAGAGCAGCGCCAGACTGAAATCACCAGACTGAGGAGCAGATGATGGATGGGTGCAGGCTAAAAACTGGCTGAGAGCCCTGAATAACTCTTCAGTTTAGACATTGCCACGCTGGAGGAGACTTTGGCAGCATCTACACTTACTTTACACCAAGTGCTGAATCATCCTCTCAGATGGGGTGAGCAGCACCTGGCCAGGGAAGGGATGCCAGGGGAGGATTCTGCCATGTTACAGGGCCATGTCTGGCTGGGGCTTGGGGCGAGTTTTGGGGCTCAGGATTAGCTTTGGGGCTTGGAGTGCTCTTGGTTCCTGGGTGCAGGCACAGCCACCCTCCCACACAGGGTGGATACCTCTGAGGCCAGACAGAGCCAGATGTGCGGGGTCCATCTCTGAGAAAAAGGCAGATTCACCAGACACCAGGCAGGCAGATTTATGTGGTTGGTCTTTCCCCGTGTGCTGCAGAGTCGAGCCAGTGCCTCACCATCTCTCAGGAGGCAGCAGCTGTGGGGCTTGCCAGCGGTGTGTGCGACCAGTGTTGTTAGACTTGTCTTAGAAGTTGCTGGTAATGACATATTTAGGTTACAGCAGATCACATTTTCGTTAGTGGTGCTGCTTCTGGAGGGTGGCATCAAGTAGTAATCATTATTATTGCTTCAACAGATTGTATCTGTGCACGGCTGCCACCTGCCACTCTCAGTACTGCTCTGTAGAGACAGCCCTGCTTTTAAATCCTAGTGGGTGACCTTATTATCAGTTCCATGTTTTCGAAGCCCATGGAAGCCTGCCCTCAAATTATACAGCTTAGAAATAAATACGTTGGGTGGTTCCTTTTCCTTGTTGCTTGGCTTCTGCATCTTTAACATCCATACAGGTAATTTTTCATTTTTCTCCCTACAGCAGGCTAAGATTTTAGGTGGGGAAAGGAGGGAAGTGGGGAAGAGGGGGTGAAAGACAGAATAAAGGAAGGAAAGGAGAGGAGAAAAGAAGGGAGAGAAGGGGGAAAGGGCAGAATAGCAAGCAAGAAGGAAAATTAAAAAATAATTTCTACAAAACAACAGCAGGAACTGTACCTTTAAGAAAAGTAACAGGTAAAATAAGTTTCACATAAAAACAGACAATAGTTCTGTGAAGACTTGGCTTGCTGAACAAGAGTGAAAGGCAAAGCAAATGAATATATTTTTTCCAGCAATAGGTTGTCAGCTCAAAATTATTCACGCCAGCACAGACATTAAGAGGGTTGTAAAGACACCCCATTCCCTTCTCATAAATTCCTCAGCTTGAACTAGTGAACTTGAGATTTTTTTGTCCCCTCATTACTTGTGAATCTTGGGACTCTAACCCACAGCAGTCCAAGTAATGGATTATCTTGGTGCTTTATTTTATTTTCTGAAGTGAGAGGGCTGGAATTTCAGTCTTTTACACTTTAGTGCTACCTTTACTTTCTGGGCTATTGAGTACGTAGGTGCAGAAGGACAGAGTAATTCGGGATCTCTGGTTTCTCTAGCTGGCTGAGGGTCACAGAGGTGATATTTCAGAAGAAGAATTAAGATAGTGGGGGATCCAGGTATAATTGCTTGGATGATGCTACAAAAGTGCAAAATTATTTTTGGGAAAACACAGCACTCTCAGCTTTGTCTGGAGTGCCAGCCTCCCTAAGACCTGTCCAGGCAGCCACCTGGGTCAGCAAGAAATATGGTATAAATTGTTTGGAAAGTGTGACTTTGGATCCTTGTGCTGTATAAATCCCTACATCCACTGGTTTAACAGAGATATAGAAGTTTACACCATTGACAAGTTTTGCCATGTCTTTAATTTATAACCTAAAGCCTTTGTCACAAATCTGGAGAAAATTACTCCAAAATGTGATCCTTGACACTGGGAACAGTGTCGTTTAAATACAAACTGCGGTTTTGCCACAGTCTAAGGTTTGTGGTATGCATTGCTTCCATTTCAAAGGTGTGTGGAAAGAATGGATTTTGTAGTTGAAAGCCTGATAATGCTGTTATCCTTGTTCAATTTTTTAGCACCATCTGTTCTTCCCAAGTAGAAATTCCTGACAAATCGTATGAGCAAAAACTCACTTTATTTCTCTGTGCAGCAGATGAACCATTAGAGTTACAGAAATCTGGTTGGGCAAAGAAATATGTTTATAAAATGATTGGTTTAAGTCTTTGTTGTCTGAGAAAATGACTTTTTAATGTACTGACAGCTGTCTCCCTCTGGCATGTTTTCAGTTTAACAGTTTATGTTGGAGCCAGATCATTTGTTTCATAACTGGCTGTAGCATAACAAACAGCACTTCTAAATCTCCATTCAGCCCACATATCACATAAATGTTATCTGTCCCAATCGGGATACTTTTCCAATCGCTGTTTTCTTAATCATGTCTGAAAAATACGTAAATAATATGGCCACATGATAATCCTCTCTTAAATCACATAGATAAAAAATGTGAGTTGACTCAAGCATTTGGATATTTTTACTAGGTCATTTTAATCTGTCTAGAAAACAAATATTATCATTTTCTGATCCCTAGAGCTTTCGGAGCCCAGTGTGCTGCACACCATGCAAATACAGTCAAGATGCTTACAAGCTCAATCAGGGCCTCATTTAAATGTCTTCATACCACTCTTTCAGATATGAAAGCACTGAGCTTTGTGGTCTGATCCCTCCATCTGCATCCAGTGGTGTCCAATGAACCCAGGCTCGTTTTGCATGGTGAGTGCAGAAGTCAGCGCACAATTTGCTGTCACCACTCCCATCTCTTGAACATTAGACAAGACATCCTCACCACCACTTTGGAGCAGCGCCTGCACCTTGGGTTGAAAACTGCAGTCTGAACACAGAAATCGTGTCATAGCAGGGGCAGCTGGAAGTGAAACAGAGAAGTTATTTTAATTTCCATCTAAAGTGGTCTTGTGACATCATCCTATCTCTTTAATAGTATGTGGTAGACATAACATAGAAATGGCAACACTGGAGTATTATTTCTTTTATTGGCACTGTGATGCTACCTTTCCCTGTTTCGTAGGGAGAAGACAAGATTATAGGCCAAGCGATCTTGCACATGTACCACGTGTATTCTGCATACCATGATGTCACCAATGCTCATTTGATAAGGATTCCTTAACATTGTTTTGAAGTGATGTTATTGATTTTGCTAACTGTTTAGATCATGGAACCAGAGGAATGTTCAAGGCTTAAATTTGTTTTTTGTTCCTGAACCATAGCATCTGTACCCTCTCCTAAACCCCATTCTTCAAATAAATTTTGCAGCCAAGGTAGAAAAGATCTAATGTAAGCAGAAAATTTTCTTTCTAACTGAACAGTGAATGTTGCCAGTCTCTGGCATATTTCTGAGGCACATCTGTGTCTGTGATCTGTCCCTAGGCTATATACATTCTGAACTGAAACATTTATTTTATGTCACAATAATGCACTTATGGACCATGTAAAAACAGAACAAATATTAAAACCTTTGCAAGCCTTATACCACAAACAAATAGATGCATCAGGAAGGAAAAATACAAGCTCTCTGTAGAAATAAGTGTCTGGATAAAATATCTGCAAGGGGAAGTGTGTCTGGAGGATGGAAGACTGAGGAAGCTGGGTCTCT
>VWYH01004304.1:222206-249250 GCA_013399365.1 Pampusana beccarii | reverse complement strand
GAATCTGGATTCAATCATCTAAACTCCTTTCAATGTTTTTAATTAAACACCTAAAAATTATTAAATGCCTACATGCCTCTGAAAATATGCGCTAACAAACTTAAAAAAAAGCCCAGTTAAAGTACTGGCCTAATTGCTGGTGCTGTCAGAAACTTTGAAGTGGACACTGACAAAGTCCGAACTCAAACATGAGATGAGAGATTTAGCTGCTTTCCTACAACTGATTCTGTTGCACCAAAATATAGGAGGCAATATTTTACATGGTTTGGGTTTTTCCCACCATACCCACCCAAATCTGCACTTGAACAAGGTCAAAACAGTGATTGAGTAAGGGAATCTTGTCTTCCTTTGCAAAACAAAAATTATTGATCAAATACCGGAATTTCATTTAAGGAAAAAATACTACTATCTGCTTTAATTAGTGTAGCAGAACAGATAGAGGAAACCTGGACATAACTACAGTATAGATGGCACAGTGGTAGCTAATGACAAACATTTTCTTAGAGTCCTTGAGATATAGCTGTCAAAGACCATTAAAATATTTATAAACTATTGTTGTATAAACTCTTCATGGGAAATCCTGTGTCTGGGAAACAGTTTGTTAAATACTGGGATTTCATAACAAGATTACAGCTTTTCTAATGCTACATAGGAATGCAAGGTCTCTCTTTTGAATAAGATGCTAGAACCTAATTTCAAGAGGTAGGAAAACCTCTGATGAATTAAGCCACTTGGTGGATCTTGTAGGCTTCTCATAGCCTCTGTAGACTTTAAATAACTGGAAGATATATAGAAAACCTGCAGAGAAATAGGCAAGATGAAAAATAAATCTTTGGTTTGGATGTATTTTTGGATGGATATATGAGAAGAGTTTTTAAGGAGCGAGATTTAAATGATGTCTACTTATATATCAAAAGTAAAACACACAAAACTATCACTACTTAGGCTAAGTCCACTTTCCAAAATGAAAAGTTTTTTGAGATTGACTTTAGACTGACCCTTAGAAAATTTCCCCTATTTCTCAGTTGACTCATCATTAACTGTACTTTTCCTTCTGGAGTAGAATTTACTTTCCACATATTTTTAACACAGTAAATAGGAAGAAATCACACCTTCGGACTAAGCTTATCAATGAAATTGTGGTAACGGAAGAAAGAAGCATGCTATTAAGAAGTTGGTATGCTTTCAGAAAAAAATCAAAATGCATTATTAAATCTGCTAGTAGAGCCTCTTAAAGTTATTATCTCAAGCAGAGGAAAAGAGTGTGATTCTGAAGTGCACTGTAACATTAGTAAAGTTGCTAAAAGATGGGAAGGAGGCTCTGGTCAAATTTTTTTCAAGTAAGTGTAACAGGCTGAAATGTTCCCTGCAGTACGAACACATAATACTTTTTTTTCGCAAGACTAACAAATACGCTACAACAACCTTCTCCAGTAGCAGAGTGAAAGTACAAAAGCATGAAATACGATGAGGTATAACAAACACATATTTTCTGCAGATACCTGAGTCAGTGAATGAAAATGAAAGCTAAAGCATATCTAAAAACAAATTGCAAAACACCTATCAGCAGGATGCAGGCTCTGTTCCACTAGGCTCCTCTGAATTAAGTATATGGAGATCAAGCAGCTGAAAAGCTTAGTCAGAAAAGCTCTAAATTTCAGGGCTATATTCAGGGCACACTCAATATCATACTGACTCAGAACAGGGGAAAAAAGGTAATTTATTCCAAACATACAACATGTCAGAAGGATGACTCGGCTATCTTTTGTATCTTCAAAAGTCAATATAAAAGGTTTATGCCAATAAGAAACTAATACTGAGGTCATTTAAAGAATGTAAAAATTAATATGGTGTCGTTTCGATGTTCATATTGTGTTATATGTTATTATCACATTTTGAATTACAGCTGGAATTTAGCAGTGGATAGCACGTCAGGAAACACTTTAAATAAAGGCAAACATTGTAACTGCACACATTTAAAAATTGCCTGTCTTTAACATCAAAATTGTTAGGAGCCTACAAAAAATTGTGTATGTTGTCTACAAAATTGTATCCTAAAGTAGTATTCATTTTATTAATAAGCACCTGTAGGTGCCTATTTTCGAGAACCTTAAAGAAGGAAAGCATAATTTTATCTTTTATTGTCGCCTCAGGGAGCATAATCTACCTGAATGTCAGAAGGTATCATTAAAATTCTCACAATTTACCACTACCGTTACTCCTCTGAACTATCCACAAACTGAGCCTGAACAAGATCTTGCAGATTTAGATTAGATATGGAAGCTTTCCTTCTTTAGCTCAAGAACCAACTTCTGAATTATAGAAGAGATGTTCAAGTCCATATATATCCTGGTCAACAAGAAGAAAAATTCACACTGCTTAACAAAAATGAACTTCTTTCCTCCTTCTGTGATAACGATTTCTAATATTTTTATGTGAGCTTAGGAACCTCTTTTTTTTTAAGAAAGATGCTTAATGTTAGGAACATTAGTACTGTGAAATTTGTGGTTCCATGATTTTGCTAGGGGAGCTCAGTTCTGTTATTTATCGTGGCTTAAAGTGAAATAATGAGAATGCAGAATTTTAAAAAAAACGGTGCTCTCTCCAAAACCAGTATGTCTACTTTTATTATTAGAGAGCCTACATAGTTAGCTTAGACTAGGTACCTGATTTTTTTTACCTCTGTTGGTAAGATGAATCTAGACCTCATCAAGCAGCTGACTCTGTTGAGAAACTTTATGCTCCTGCAGATGTTTTCCAGTAACCAGTCATGATATGGAGAGTTCCCAGGGTGTTACACAGCCCATCCTAATACATCTTCTTTGCCACAGGTACATTCTGCTGATGAGCGATAAGTCTCTGTTTCTGGTAACCTTTCCCGTTGTTCTTATCTCTCTTTTTTTATTTTTTCATTAGGGACATGAGCCCCCTTAGCAGAGCAAAATGCTTCCTATGTGTTTGTGGGCAAGGGGAGTGAGTTTTCTATGCTGTAGGACAAGGATTGCCTAGCAAAGAGAACAAATCTCATTGCTCAAGCAGATAAGGAGACCAGCTCCAGTAAAAGATTTTTGAAGGTCTTACTTTCCTTCTTCTTCTTTGGAGAGGCTCCGATCTCCATAGGTAGCTATGTATGCAGAACTTGGCTGGAAGCAGTCAAATTTTATTGACCATTTTCTACTCCTACATGTTTCTGCAGGAGAGAAATAAGGAAAGAATTAAAAAATGTCTCACAGAGGGGTTTTGGGTTGTGGGTCTCTCTCTTGTTCTCAGAACAAGGCACCCGCTGTCCATTTTGCCGCAAGGACGAATAGTAACTGCCACTGCTGGGAGAGTTTTATAGGACAACTACACACTTGTATGTGTGGAGACCTGAATCTCTGGTCAGTACTCCTGCAATAAAGTTGAATGGGAGACAAGGGACCTCATTCTATAAAATGTATAGGATTATGTGGTAAGGCAACACATGCATGTATCAGTAGTGAGGTAGCTCAGAGAAAAGTCATCAGTCCCTCTTAGGACTCAGTTGGGAGGCTTTCTCTAGATTCTACCCATTCATCTGTTATCCTCACCTGCCTCAGAGGACCCCATAGCACAGTGTAACTGAACACACACTTTTCCAAAGGAGATGATATAAGCAAAATGCAGGAAACTTTAAGATGCAGTTAACTAAAAAAAAAAAAACGCATAGCTAATAGCATACATGGTGAAAGCATTGCTCTTCTCCTACACATTTTAACAATCCAAGCATTCTGAAAGGCATGTCTAACAGTAAGTCCTGATGCTGTCTGTCAGACAGCAACTGTGGTAAAAAACCTTTTCTGAGTGTGAACACTAAATGAATGTTGAATTCCTTGCCCAGACTAATCCTACCATGCAGGTTCCTACCTATCACTACTCAAGGAGGCCTTTCCTAGTTGCCATATGGTAGCCACAGTGGCTAGGCTGCCTACAACACAACAGGAAGTGGATTTAGCTATGTGGTCATCAGCAAATATAAAATCCTTTGTCTTCCAGGTGCAGGGTAACTGAGTTTGGGAACCTTAATTATTCACTCATAGTGTGATACTGAACAGCACTGACTTCCGGAGCAGAGAGGAGCAGCCAGAGCGAGCACTCTCTGTTGCACAGGAGAACAGGAGAAAACAGAAAGGTTCAGTGCACGTTCTTGCCATGTATTAGCAGAAATTAATGCACTGAAGAAAATCATGTTAGGCTCTCATACTCATGCAGAGAAGACAGAGGTTTCATTGTAAATAATGTCTCAAAACTAACAGTAGTAAACTACCTAGGATTAATTTTCATTTCCCTAGGGATTAGAAGGTGAATCTAATGAGACCTGAACCCTCTATCTTCAGAAGAAATAAATACTTCAAAGATGATACACAGACAAGCTAGCACACAAAGGTGCTCTGCACCCTCACATATTCTTTGTTGATATCCTTTTTACATTTTGCAAAATGCCAGCATGGTTACACACTCCCCTTTCCATGTCCTCATTCCATCTGTACACACCCCTTTCCCACTGCTAATTCAGTTTGTGCATTCATGCCTGTCTGTAGACAAAATGACTTTCACTCTGCCATTTCCACATGCCTTTCTAACTCCACAAAAGAGAATTACAATAAATGAAGCACCAAGTTTCTAAAAGTTCTGGATGCCTTTCCTTTAGAAAACAATACGTAGCTGAAATCAAAACTCTCCTTGGGAACTCATTTGTTTCAGAAAATTTAATTTAAGGGACAAACTAATCACAGTTTGGCCAGACAATGAGAGTGGGCAAGCCAGTAAGATCATCTTCTCTTGCTCTTAACGCATCCCAGGACATTCAAAGTCATCAATTTAAGAATTTCCTGCCACAGTACTCTTTCACTAAATTCAAAATCCTCTCTTGGGCAAAAACAAATGAAGGTTTCCCGCTCTTTCGTTGCTCTGTCACCCTTCACCAGAAGAGCTTAGACAGCCTGATCCCCCCAACACCAGCTCCACACTGTTCTCCCTCCCCACACTTCAGCCAGGAGCATGAATTTCTCCAGCATTCTCCTAGATGAGGACAGGCAAGCTATCTCAAGCTTTCTGCCTTGCCAGCAGCCAAACTGGAAAGTTCTTGTAAGTTTTCACTTTTCACCAGTTCAAAAGGGCTCTCCATAATTTGTCTTCCTTCCAGACATTGATTCCAGTTACGCCTTTCTCTGAAATAGATGACTACCTGGCTGCTAGCCCAGCAGAAACATCTGGATGGATACCAAATTACTTTTCAGAAGCCAAACAGATTACTCACTATAAGCTATAGCCTCTCTTTAATACTGTCTCTAGTAAATATTCCTTCTAATCCATTCCTGGGCTCTCTCTGCTTTTCCAGTATCAGCTCTTCTTATCATAGCATCATATTGAGAACCTGTGCTGAGTTTCTTGCCTGCTTAGAAATCCTAGGTCTAATCTCACTTAGGCATTGCCTAGCAGGGTATTAAATGTATTAGAAACACTGAAAGCTTGTTTAAATGACTGTGCATTTCAAACTACCTGTACTGTTTTATAAACCTGTCCTCTTCCACTTTTTCTGCTCTCCTGGTCTTTGTGCCATCTGTAAAAGCTGCTGGTAATGATCAGTCTTCCAAGTTGTGATGGCAATTATGCCAAGATTGGCCAAACTCTACAGAACCCACCAAAACTACCTCCATTCAGTGAAGTAAGCCCAGATGCTCTTAGGTCCTAGGATGAATTACTATAAATCTATTTGATACCTCAGTACTGATAATAGTAAGGTGTCAAATGTTTGGTCAGGTAGAAAAAGACAAAAAGCCATAAACTTCACAAAATATACTACAGTTAGGCCTTCACTTGTAGAAGCCAGACTGGTGATTTCATAAAAGAATAAAATTATACAAACTGCAAGTTATATGGAACCGGTAATTCAATTAGGTTGACTCTTCTGGAGCTTCATTTTGCAGTTCAGAACAATATTATTTCCAAATATAATTTAATAAAATATGATCAATAATTAAAAGCAAATTAACAAGTAATCTAATATTGATTTAAACCGATATATTTAACCTACTTAATTTTTGGATTTTTTTTTTTAGTATTTTCATTGTGGTTTAGAATGAATGAAGAAGATTTAAAAACAGTCTGGAAAGGATTCATTTTTATATGACATTTATTAATAGATTCTTCCTGTTACATAAGATGCCACTTGGTTCGATGAATATAAGAACAAAAATGCATTACTAGGTATATTTTTTCTTCAACATCAGATGAAGGAGAGGAAGACAATCTTTCTCTTTTCCCCTAGGAGTGAAACTACATATTTGTGACATAGCCTCTTGTTAAAACTGTTTTTGAATGTAGAAAATTATTCACTTCACTGGAAGCTTGAAAGATAATTTTAAAAGAAACATAGGATTGGCTATTTAAGATCCTGATGACAGCATCTGTTCTCAGTAAATGACTTCAGGAACACTGGAGGTAATGCACCTAGAAAAAGTAAATCTGGGGTGGGTAAAAGAGAACATCTCCCAGAGTTTTTACCAGAGTATGTTTATGGTTGTGATAAGAGCAAATCCATAGCAAGGTTGTAACTTTAGTCAGGACACTTTTCTTTCCCTCCAGTTGTCAAAAGAAAACATAATTTTCTTTAAAGTCAGCACCAAATTTTAGAGAAATAAAGTCAGGAGGGAGGAGGAAGAGAGGAAAAAGACTTTTTTTTTACTTCCAAGGACAAGTAACTTTATTTGTCAACATCAGCCAACTATTCTAGAAATATAATCTCAAAAGAAAGCTAATCTCAAAAGAAAAGGTTTGGGGTTTGGATGATTCTGATCATGTTAAGACACACATAGTTGTATAAGTTTATTCAGGTGATGCCAGATATCTCCACCTCATTTCTACAAATCCATTTCATGCCTCCTCTCCTCCTTCACAGGGGGAGGACTGTGCTCCCCATATAGTATCTGCATTTCCCATCAGTGCCAGAGGCAACGCGATGCCCTGTTTCTTTCTTACTCTCTCCTGAGGAAAAGCAGCAGCTGCAGGAGAGCGCGACATCCCGTGTGCCACAGCTCAGCATGGGCGAGGAGGCACTATCAGCCCACCCGGCTGGCTGCTGGCCCCACAGCAGATCCCCTGGGGCTGGTCCACCTGCCTCACACCCCCTTCAAATACGGGGAGAGTTCCTGCAAACCACCAACACCATGACACCTGATTGCAACAGGCATGTGAGAGGGCAGGGTGCACCACATACTCAACATATTAAAAATAACCACCCTCCAGGCACCTGAGGAGTCTGAGGTCCTTACAATAGCCCTGGTCTTGCTCTGTTAGGGTTTTTAGTGACTGGGCTCTGGCTTTTAAATCTAACAGTTGTTGTTATCTTTAAAGATAGTGAATACCAGTATCTCCATTTTACACGCGACAAAACCAGGTAACAGGGCTGTGAAGTGACCTTCTCAGGACAGGACAAAGTGTTGAAGCCTGGTAGTAAAACTAAGAGAAGAATCCAAGTCTCCTGACACACAGGTTAACGCATCATGCTGCCACTACCATACTAAAATGCCATTCCCAGCCTGCCTTCAACATAAATCTCTATTTACAGGAGCTGTATCAAACTCTGCTACTTTTCTTTCAGGACCTTGTATATGTGATCAAAGCACCACTCTTCTGGGTTTTTTCCCTCTAAAACAGGGGTATCAAACCCATTTTCACAGGAGGACGCATCAGCCTCACGGTTGCCTTCAAAAGGCCAAATGTAATTTTAGGACTATATAAATGTAACTACTCCTACATTTATACCATCCTAAAATTAGATTCGGCCCTTTGAAGGCAACCACGAGGCTGATGGGGCCCCCGGTGAAAATGAGTTTGACACCCCCGCTCTAAGGCAACTCCGTGAGGGTTTTCCCTCCCAGCAGAAATGCAACCCACCACACTTGAAGGAGCTTTCAGACACCCAGATCTCTATGCACAGGCTGCTGAGATGCTGACTTGCTGGTCTCCATGAGCTTCTTTAGCATCCCTTGTGCAGAAGTAGCAAAATTAGCAAAGCCACCCCTCTAGGTGTATTAAAGCAAGGAACTGGCCAAGGCCTGCCTACACAACAGCTTCTGGCCGGATCTGAGCCTGGTTTTGAGGCACCTCAAGACTATTCGGCATCTCCTGAATCTACTACATAATTGACACTTCAACAGTTTCACTGGAAGTCTCTGAACATAAGGGGTATGGTTTGTGTCACCTAGAAGATGACTCAGTGTCAGCCCTGAATTGGTCAGGCAGTTGGACTAGATGATCATTGTAGGTCCCTTCAAAATCAACTATTCTAACATCTGGTGTTTAAAAGAGCAAAGGGGGAAGAGCCAGGCCTGCTTTGCCTGCTGGTCCAACAGGGTTTGGGAAAAAAAAAAAAAAAGAGAGAGGGAAATAAAACAACAGGTCTTTTGTCATATTTCTTTTCTGATCATGCAATCAAGAGATGGACCAAGAGGAAACTGAAGCGAAAGGAACTGTTAGGAGAGAGAGCCATAGCTAGCTAGATCCTCACAAAAATAATCTTAGGAGGGTAACAGGTACAAAGGAAAAACGAAATACATATGCTAACTTTTAGGACTCTGGTTAAGTTTGAATTTATTTCCACTGCACAGACTACTTAATCATCTGTGATTGTTAGTGACTGATGGCTTAGAAAATCTCTGTCTTTGCAGCTATGTGTATGTCAAGTATGGAGTCTCCTTGCAAGAAAAATACAAAAAGAAATTAAATCTCTGAGTGAAGGGGGAAAGGGCATCAAAAAGCTGGAGCAAACTGGTTTCTCTATATTGACCACAGTCATCCTTATTTATTGCACTGACTATTAAAGGGGATTTTATATATGTACTCCACAACTATTTTTTTTCAGAATTTTTTGCAGGACTCAAATGGACTTTGAAACAAGAGTCCAAAGAGTTGCATAATTTCAGCCCCATTGGTTGCTCACTACCGCCTTGCTCATCTGCATTGTCCAAACATTTTTATAAATTGCAAATGAAAAAGACAGAAATAAAGAGAAATCTTAGTGCAAACTAAAATCTAAAATATACAGCAATACACAAGTATAAGTGCGAGTGTAAGTATTGGTGCATTTCACTAAGCGATTTCATATGAAAAACTAACTAACACAGAAACACAGCTTTCTCCTGTTTCCTGAAAAACAATAGAAAGTGTTTCAGCACCCGCTTTGCTTTCTTCAATCTAACACCAGCAACTGGATTTAAACATCACTACACAGAGACACAACATCCTTGGTTTTACATTAAGCATTTCCACATATCTTTATCGTTTCCTTTTTTCCCCACCTTGTTAAACAAGCCACTGGGTGACAAGGCAGTAATGCGTGAGTGTTCACACGACTAGACACATAAGCCATCTCTTGGGGACTACTCACAGCGGGGAAAAACTGCCTCGCGGAAGTTTATTTCTTCCACTCAAGCTTTACCTCTGGTGCGAGCAGCCTCTCATCTCTAGAGGGCACCCGATAAACGCAGCTCCAGGGCACTAAGTGCCTTTCCCGCAGGCTGCAGGATTTATCACTTTTAAACAGCTTCTGTCTCTGCACAGTCCCAGGCAAACCACTGGGACTGAAAAGGTCTGGGTCGTTCCAGTTACTTTCTTCCAACTCCTCATGCAAGCACTCCCAGAGGCCTTCCATAAACAACCCCCCTCCCTCCACTGCCAAATTTAGAGATGGCCATACACAGCTCCTCCAACAGGTACTCCAAATCCACTTACCTTATGATGACAAACATGACCAGAGAGTTTCCCACCAAGCCGACAACAAAGACCACTGAGTAGACAGCAGTGATGATGATGGGGATGGCGGGGGAGATGCTGGTGTGGTTGTGCTGGGTGTCCCCAAAGGCCCCGGTGGCATTGCTCTCATAGTCCATCCAGCCCAGGATCCAGCTGCTGCTGGTGCTGGGGGGACGACAGGGCCCCGGGGAGCAGGTGGAGTCCGGCTCCTCACGGAAAATCTGTACGGGGGCATCCATAGGGGCACAGCCCCCTCAGACGGGAGGGAGACAGAGAGGAGGATGCAGAGAGCAGGAGACGAGTATGCTGGAAAGAGGGAAGAGAGGGACAGAAACCAGAAGCACTATCACAGCCACCGAACATTAAGACCTCTAAAATCTGTACGCATTAAGGGGAGCTCTGCTGTGGTGGGAACCGTAATTCACGAAGCACAGACTTAAGCAAACCACATTGATATTAAATAATTACAAGTTTTACATCTCAGTATGTAAAGGGTAAGTGCTGCTCCTCCAGGTGCACAAGGAAAGTTTTCCTGCACTTTCAGAGATTACACAGAGAAACAAATCAGATGTGAAACAGCTCAGATCCACCCCCACACTTTAACCCTGTGTCTCCCATCCTCCATATTTTAAGTTCAACAATATCCTAATGACAGTGGCTCCTTATTACCTAAGCTCTATGATAAAGGGAGGACAGAAAGAAACCCACCACCTCTCTGCACATTTGCTTTGACATCCTGCCCTGAGTTATTCTTTTTCCCAATCCCACACCCGCTTTCAAAGAAGAGACACATTCATGACACAAAATACCTCTTTCAGTCCGGAAAAAAAAGCAGAACCTTCAAACAGATGCTCTTGGCAGGAAAAGAAAAAAACAAAGCAGCTCCACCTGGCTTCTAGAAGTACCACCGACCTTTGAGGACTTTTGAACCTGAGCCACCTGAGCCTTTAGAGAAGTGTGCTAGCAGCAGAGATGATTCCTGGGCATGAGCTGCAATGTGAAAGCAGCAGCTGCTGCTGCTGTTCCAGCTCCCACCGCTTTGCCTTTTCCCTCTCACGCTCTCTCTGCCTCCCTCTCGCTCTGCCAGGGCTCCAGCAGCACTCTGCACTGATGCACGCGTTCTCTTCTGTCTCTGTCCCTGCAGCTCAGAAGCTCACATGACTTCCCTCTGAACACCAAGAGGCAGATAAATTAGAAGAAAAGCAAAAAGTAAGTTCTGCAATGAATGAATGCTTATTTTTAATAAACTTTTCCAAGCTGCCTTTCCTCATTCCCCCTGTGCTCTCAGGCCTCAGGCAATGATCTGTGTCTTATTGAATCCCACATGCTTTTACAGAGGCTGAACGAAACAGGAATTTTCAGTTTAGATGCTTTGCCTGGTCCATCAGCTCTTTCATGCCTCAGCTTCACAATTGTACATCCAAAACACTTCTTGCTGGGTGCCTGTGCCCGTGTTCCTTTACACCTGCAACTTGGAGAAAAGTCAGAAGCTGGCTACCAAAGCAGAGAGAAGCACCCTGATTACTGTTCTTAGTTTATTCAAGCTGGCCCACATCATGTGAGAAGCCAAAAACTCCCTGTAGCACTTCAGAAGCTCTGCTCTGCCCAGCCTCCAGCTGAAGAGACGGCGTGTGCAGAAATCACATCCCTCAGAGCTTATCCCTCCATCAAACAGAGGTTGGGATCACACCCATCTGTGCTCAGGATATTCCTTAATTAGCAATTAGATTAGCAAATTAGCAATTAGATCTTGAAATTCCCACCAGGAGTCCCTCTAAATGGCAAACTGGAGAGATGAGGCAAGACCCTGAGCTGCTCCCACTTCCTCGGAAAAGGTGGGGAACAGCCAGACTGGCTGCATCTCAAAGTGTGCAGCAGGAAAGCAGATCTGCAAGGAACAGCGGTCAGTCTTGACTCTGTGGGCATTTGGTGAAGATTAGACAGCCAGGAAAGGGGTTGTGGGTTTCCTTCATCCTTTTTTAATGCTGAAACTTTACCTCGCAGTCCTCTTGTTGAGTGTAATCAAACTGCAGTTTCTACTTCTAAAACATTTTTTTTCTAAACCTATAGTCAACATGAGAAACTGTGTCGGCTGTGGAGTCAAAAGTCGTGAAGGAATTTTAAAAGGTACAGAATCCCCTCTCCTAGAGGCAAAGGCTTGTGAAAATGTGGTGATGGCTTTGACTGTGGTCACTTTCTCCAGAACATCACCATCTGCTCACTATCATGTGTACAGAGCTGTCTACAAGTTTAATCCCTAACAAAGATGGAAAAAAATGCAAAACAGCAAACATGTGACAAGAACACCCCCAAGCCACACACATTTTAAGGATGGAACACAGACAGGGGACAGTAACAATTTTGGAAGTTAAAGTGAGATCCTAACGTAGAATGTACCCTTATCCTGTTTTTCTTCTCTGCAATCTATGGGCTCTTGCAAATGTACTGAAGGGGATTACTACTGCTGCTGCTTCTCATACATAGTTTTACTTGGCAATTTTCAGCTTCTTATTAACAAGTTCCCTGGACTTCTCCACATTCTAGAAATGAAACATACAGGAGAACTGTAAGATAACAATATTTTAGCATTCATTGATAATTCATCTCTTATGAGCAATCATTTTATCTGGATAAGTACCTTAAATATGAGCATATACAGCTGAAAAATAATAAATTAAAAATATTCTAAGGGTTAGGCTGAAGTGAGGAAGAAAGAAGAAACAGTTTGTCACTACAATTGCTACAGAAGGATCAGAAACTTCTACATGAGGAAGAAAGGTGTGTTATTTCTCTGCATAAATCTAAAGCACAGATCATGTAAAAAACTCAGTAAGATTAATAGCAGACTCAAAGGCTTTTCAAGCATCAGCGGCTGGACAGTGAGCTACTCTTCGTCTGACTAAATTCTGTACTGAAACTCTCCAGTGATCTTAGAGATGTCATCAAAAGAGATGTCATCACAGCCATGGTCACTGACCCTTAATGGAGTGTGCATTGCAGCTACATGGGACTGGAATGAGATGGAGTTCGACCACAACACTAGAAATTATAGAGTGAGTCAGAAGCAATATTTAAGTTTTCTGGAGCTTTCTGTCTGTGTGTGCTCCATGCTGGAGGCTCAAGTCTGGCTCCTGGTAGCTATAGGCCTTTGCGATTCAGTAGAAAGAAAGCATGTGGGCTAGAGAAATACCTTTTCTTCTGAAAGCCAAGTCATATTCATATAATCTATTAAAAATAAACTTTTCCTTTCTTGTGTTTGCTTTCTTGATGAAAAATTTAGTATCTGGCTTATCAACAGTAACCGTTCTCACCACAGGTACTGAAAACACCTGCAATGATATAAACAGAAGAAACAAGGGCAGAGGAAGAACCATGTTTCACCACCACCTTCCTCTCTTTTAACACAGAGCTACTCAGTGCCCCTGTGGCCTTCCCAATAGTCCTGCAGAAGAGCTGGGTTTGAAAGGAGAGGGTTTGTTGGTGACCTAACCCGTCTGTCACACCGATGCCAGAAGTCCCTATTCCCTCTGAGGGATCACATTAGATAAAAGGCCCTGTTCTTTCAAGTGAAAGCAAGGAAAGATTTAGGGAAGACAGAGAGCACACAAGCACCATCTCACTGCTCAGCCACAACTTTCCTCCAGCACTGTTACAAAGTTGTGGCTCACACATCCCCAGAATTTTTCACTTCAGCACTGTAGTGTCAGTGTTCCCCTCACTGGACTTGGGGAGACACAACAGAAATCACCTGGAGGTTTTTTTAATTAAAGCGCAAAACTATATACCAAATCCTATACTAAGGGAACATAGTTTAAGCTGAAAATTTCAGTCCTCAAAGGTAAAGAAATACCACACTCAGTGTTCAATACCTGGGCACTACAATACATGTGCATTTACACAACCTTTTTTCCCCAGGCTCTCTCCCTCATTTACAGATCAGCTACACAACATTGCTACATTTAAACTGAAGGACAACAATAAACAGGGAATTTTGTGTCTGTAAAGTTTTTTCTTTTGCAATCCTAGCGAAATTCTCTGAATGAAAAACAAACATGGGGGGAGTGAGATATGTGATATTTAACAATAAAAGGTGAAAAGGGCTTCAGCATTGTCCTTTTTATTACAAAAAAAAAGCTAAATAAAGAGCTGCCCCCATCAGCATACTGCTTCAAATCCTTAACAATGTGCCGGGACATTAATTCAGGCCTGACTCAGACGTCAGAATGAACCGCACTGAATCACCGGCACGACTCTGCGCGGCACCTGCTCACTGTGCCGCTACCGAGACCCAGCTCCATCTCTCCAGCACATGCAGGTTTCAAGTTAAAGCTGCTTAGTTGCCACCATTGTTTGCCTGAAGACCATGACCTCTTCTAGTTCAAGTTACATTTTCAAAAGAGGGCAGGCCTCGAAGTTCCGCCATGAGTTGTAACACTGGGTACTTTGATACAGGACCATTCGTAGAGGTCACTTTTTATTCTGGAGACCAGGAGGGAGGTCAGATGAGTTAAGTGGAGCAGGCTATCAAGATGCTTTTTAAAGTTTGTAATTGATTTTACTACCTGACTGACCAAAGGCTATAATAATAGCAAACCTGAGTAAAGGGAGGAGATGCTGGAAATGCTTTCTGGTGACTCCTGTTGCCAGGGAAACAAAGTTCTCCTGTCTCCCTGCATCCAGAAATGTTAGCTCTCTGTGTGAACACAGCTCTTGGGAAATGGTGTATTTTAACCTCTTTGAAGACCAGCAAGGGCTAGCAAGAGGGGAAAAGAGAGGCAGGAAAGTACATGTAATGCTTTTTCCCAGTTTTTGTACACATATTTTGGTCATAGCAGACTAAATATTCAGCATTAAGACTTGTGCTCCATTTTTTTACTTGTAGATGGCAGAAGTTCACGTTACATTTTAAGAAAAATTTCTAACACAGCTCTCCACTGTCACCTTCAGAAACCAACCCAATGAAACCCTGAGCACCAGGACAGCCTCTGTGGCCTGTCCCAAGATACACCCTTCTTCCACAGCAAAGTCCTTGGGAGGGCAAGGTGACAACAGCCACCATCAAACTGCCAGCTGTAGGGAGGCACTGGGCAGACGTTGAAAGATTTCTGACTCCATGACTTTAAAAAGGAGGGATGTCGTACAAACAGGAGCAAACTGGCAGTGAGGACATGGGTGGTTGAGATTAAGGAGTCCAGCAGTTCATAACAGGAGGCCATTTGCTCTGCTCTGCTGCCACACTGCCACGCTCCAGCCAGCTGTGCACACAGGCCAGCACCTCGGAACAGTGGCAGAGCTCTCCAAGCAGGTCACCACTTTGCCATATTCCCTGCACTTCATTTCACCAAGGTCCCCAGCTGGAAGCTTTATGTCTTCCCACATTTCTGGAGCAGGCTGCAACTGTGACTCCCAAAGGAGATGCAAGGATGCTGAGAGTGGCTGAACATGGGCTGAAGAAAAACTTCTAGTGCCTTTAATTAAAAGATAAAATTATTCCTCATATATCTGTAGAACAGATACAGATATCTGTTCTACAGACCAGATCACCTGATACAGATGGGCTTTTTAAATTAAAACGAAACAAAACAAGACAAAATGAAACAAAGTCTGCCTAACTATTATTTACAATTACTTCTCCCGTGGGGCACTATCAGTTAATCACCTTTCACAGTATGTTGTCTTTCCAGCGTGTGGAAGCACAGTTCTGCCGGTAGCTGGTACTTTGCTCCAGGAAGGGAATGGGGATCACCTAACACAACCCAAACTTCTACCCAGCTTTGGCTCTGAGACGTGACATGCTGTTGATTTCATTGATAAGTTCTACAGGAATAAAAGTCACTTTAGGATTAGCCTGGTTGTTTCTTTTTGGTATGATCCCCGTGGTTTGTGTGGGATACGTACTGACTTCTCCCCAAAGAGCTCAAGCTCCTGCAGAGCCTTCTCCTCAGCTTTTTGACATGAAAGATGATTCATTTTCAGGAGGTAAGAGCTGTGTTGATTATATGCCAATGATACCTAAATCTTACTCTTCTTTGCTTGAGACTTAAAATTGTTTGTTCGCTTTTTCTGCTGCCTGACAGAAGTAAGAATCAGACTGAAAACAAATGATGTAGCTGGAGCTAGAGAAAAGCAAATTTTACACACACACCTCCTAAACCTTGTCCCTCCCACCTCCTTTGCCTCCTGGTTTTGGCACCTTCCATCATACATAATTAATTGCTAGAGTACAACAGTGTTGTGATAAAGGAGGGGTGAAATTAGCTCTCTGAATAGGGTTTGTGCCTGCATCAGCTTACTAAGCCAGTCTCTGCTGACTCCAGGATAGAGTGGTGAAGGCTAAAGTCCCCTTAGGTGTTCCCCCTTCCCTTCTCCCCACTGAGTCCTATTAGTTGCTCAGTAGATACCACACAGAACCTACTTGAGCTGTAGAAGTTAACAGTATATTAATACTGATGCTGAGAGTAAGGAATATCAAGAAAAATCAAGTGTGGAAGAGAAAGCTTTCTTCAGTGGAGAAGCAGGAGTGACATTAAACAGGGATTATTTAAATACATATGTACTCATGATACAAAACAAACCCTCAATTGTTTTTTTGGGGGGTTTATTTGAGTAACACCAAACAAAGGGTTAAGAACTGGCAAGCAATTACGCAAACACGAGTGGCGGGGGGGAAGCCCAAAATTTGTCAAACTGCAGAGAGAGCACATTTAGCCCCAGCGCATCCGGGGGAGGGGAGGGGTGAAGAAAAAATTTTTAAAAATCACGTGAACCCTGTACGAGACGGAGACAGAAACAGAGCCCCCGGGGAGCAGGCAGGCGGTGCCGGCCCTCAGCGCTGTTTTCGGAAGGAACAGCAGAGGGGGCAGGTGCCCCGACACGGTGCCGCCGAGCCCAGCGCCCGCCGCCCAACCCGCCGGGGCCGCTCCCGCTCCCGCCCCGTCCCCCCGCTGCCCCGGCCGGGCTCCCCGGCGGCAGCCGCCGCCCGGTGCGGGGCGGGAGGGGCGGCAGGCAGCGGGGGGACCCTTCACAGCCCCTCTCCCTTCTCCCCTCTGCCCGGTACCGTCGCGTACCCCTACTCCTTTTTTTTCCGTCGTTATAATTACTGAGCCGCATCAGGCGACAGAAAGGCACGTACTTTAAGCCTTTCGCAGCCATTTGCTTCAGCGTATGAAATAGCAACACTTGTCAGAAGAAAGGCAAAAAGGCGTTTCAGCTCAGGAATAAAATACCACAAAGAAGACAAACGGGCTTGTTACACTGTAAGGCTTGATGCTGTTGCTAAACTGTGGATTACTAAGTGTGAAAATGAATCCGAAAACCCGTGCCAATGTTTTGCAGCATATGGGAGTGCACCCTTTGAGACATTTGTTTAAATAAGGGATGCAAGAAGAAAATGAGTCCGGGATCAATTTGTCAATTACTTACAGCCGAGTTGGGTATCAAACTGGAAAATTCATACTTCGCTTACAAGAGCACTAAGTAGGTCACATAAAATACCCAAGCCACATTTTATTGCCATTACTTGCTGTGTGTAGTGCCACTAAATTCAGTAATAGTGCTCATGGAGTAAAAATATGAGGCTAAAAATTTTATTTCTAAAAGACAAGTGAGAGAGAAAGGAAAATAAAACCCCTAGAGAAGTGTACCATAGAAAATTCCAAGAGCAACAGTAGCTGAACAAAACCTACAGCAGGAGGAAGTGTTGACTAGGTGTCACTAGTGCGAGCAAGTGGCACCAAAAAGGAACATCCAGTGTAAATTAAGACTTTGGCAGGGGAACAAAGGAAATATTCAAAGGCTTAGACATTACACTGAAGTACACCATGTGACTGGGTTGTCTTCACCTTTTCTGATTTCACCTCTTTTACTGTTAGTATAACTGCCTATTATTGCAAATTATCAGCATATTCATAAAGTAAATGGCACTAAGGCAGTTCCTTTTTATTTGAATAAATTAGAATCCCATACCAGCTAATTTTCCAAAGTACTTTTCAATTGTGGCAAAAGAAGATTACTAATTGCTTTAGGTTGCTAATTGCTCTACTTACTGAAGGAAGTTTTTTTAGTAAATGCAAAGATCCTTTGAAACCTCAATAAAAGAAAGTTTCGGTTTAGTCCCCAATGGTTGTATTTTCCTTGTTTCAAAAGCATGCTTTAAGTGAAGACACTTTACTGCCTGTGGCTTCTTACTTGCGTTGTCATGCAAAGTGGCAGAAACTGCTGCTTTCTGCCAGCAGGGAGAGTTGGCCAGCCAGGCATTTTACACAGCTGGCTGTTAAAAATGGAACAATATGTGGTTTATCCATTGAAGAACAAGGTATTAAACATGCATGTAAGTGCTTATTTCATAGGACCCAAACAAATCACCGATGAGCTCTAGAAAACACAAAACACGCATACAGCTTGTAATATTCCTCCCAACATGCAACCCTTTGGCTAATTTGCATCCTAAGGACAGAAAGCCTCCTAAGAAATATTCACCTTAGAGGGACTGAGGCCAGCAACCAGCTTCTTATGCAGATACACAATTTCTAAGAAAATCTGCATCATGACTAAAACTGTTACTACTCCTAAAATGTACTTACAGGTAACCGGAATGTACACACATTTTATAGGTGTGCCATCCAATGGCTCTGAGTAATTTTTCACAACCCACAAATTTCCCAAGACTGTCCTGTGATGAGCTGACAGAGACACTGTCTTGTATAGCAGGATTTCCTCAAGCCAGAAGAGCTCAAGATCTGCAAATAACCCATTGGAGACTTCAGAGTTTCTTGAACACAATTTTTGTAGAAACTATCTATTTCAATGGCACTTTATTACTGCCAAAGATGGGAGATGGATGAATATATACCATAGAGGGAGAGTGAGAGAAAGGGAGCCCCAGCAGCTGAGGCTGGCAAAAGGGTTGGTGCTTAGGTTTACAGAAACAACTCATCTTTAGGCTTTAGACTTTCATCTTGGAGTCAGTCCACTGTAGATAAACAAATATTCAGAGAGAGGCGGATTAGTCTCTAGCCTAGCAGCCAAAACTCTTACTAGACATGTAGAAAGCCAAGACTTACCTCCTTGCTCCAAACCAGATATAACAACTGTCTTGATCTCCCACATGCTGGCCAAGAGAGCTTGTCCTTACTGTGTCCCACCAGTGATATGCTTGGTTTTATCCAGAACATTCACATTTAAATTGTTAATATCAATTTAAGCTGTAAATTACAGTAATAAACCAAATATTTCAACATAAATGATAAAATAATCTCACTAAATATTTAGGTGTGAATCTGAGTGTCTTACATCAGTCATTCAAATCTCAGGTTTTGGCTGTAGATTTTGAATGATACTTACTTCGAATTTTACCAAGTGTTTATGGGATGTTGTATAATTTAAAGCCACACAATGCGTATAGAATGCTTAATCCATGTCTTAAATTGATGAAGAGTTAGGAAAGTCTTAATAACTATTCAGATTAAATTTATTGTGTTAGCAGTCAGCCATAAATTCAGACACAATTATGGGTCCTCTAGCAAGATATGTTTATTATTTATGATTTTAAAATTGATATGGAAGAGGACAAATTTATAAAGAAAAATGTTTTCGAGATAAATGATGTCCTGCTCTTCTGGAACTATCAGGTGAGTGTCACAGAATTCAAATATTTATTGCATCATTGCAAAATCTGTATCCTTCTAATTCTGCATGGCAGTGACCCACACAGTGTTGTTTCAGAAATCACAACGTACACATCATCTCAGAAGAGAGTTTCAGAGATCACCTTAGACAATTACGGTGATGAATCCTGGTTACAAGGAAATGAGGGTCTGGATTTAATAGATGTAATAAGCCATTCAAACTCAACAGTGTTTTCTGAATAGCCACCTACCTTGGAAGCTTTCTTATTCTCTGCCTCTTTCCTGCTGACTTTCTGGGATCTTTTAGTTAAATCTTCAAAGAGAATAGCACAACATTAATATTAAATCAATTTTACAGTACATGTTATTTAATTGAGATGCTTAATACTATTTTTTATGCGAGAGAAGGCAGATAACTTGCATTGCAAAGGATCGTGATGAGGTGTTCTTCTCTGTGCTTTTCAGAATAATGCAGGATACCTCTTGTCGTTAACTTTACTTCCATTATTAGAAATACCAAAAATACAGAACCAGCTTTTAGGAACTAAACAGGATGAAAGAAGATAGAAGAGCTATTCTTCTACAAGAGAGGTGACACTCCAGATTTTCTATGTAGGGTGGACAATATGAGAATGAACCATTTGAAATTACACAGAAGGCCTCTGCTCTTGTACTTTGTTGCCTCTGGAAAAAAAAAAAATGGAAATCGCCCAGGGCTGCTGCAAAGAATTACCTTCCTGGGTTTCTATAAGTGTCTTGTGGGGGGAAAAAAGCAGATAAACTGTTCTTATAATCAGATTTTCTCTTCTTTTGTGTGTCTATGGAAAAAAAAAAAAACAAGGAAAAAAAAAAAACCACAACAGTGATCTTTAGAGTTCATGGTAATACCTGCTGTTCAGCCCAGCCCCATGGGCAACATCAGTCTCACCACCCTTGAGAAGTGCTTCATGCAGGCATGTTGGGTTTTAGGTGAAGGTCCTCTTTTGTCGATGTTGCCATGGAAGCTTCAAAGTAACACAGCTTTGATAAGCCTTTACAGTGCAATTACCAGCTGGTGGTTTGGCTCAAAAAGCCTACGGTCCCTTGGCACTGTGATTAATCTGAAGACCCATGGTGTGTTTCAGCTGACACTAGTATTAAACACCTGTGGTTTGCCTTGGCCTGTTAGCCCTCCATTCAAACTGGTGGTTTTCCTGGTCACCCGTTCTCTCTGTAATTCCTACTCTGTAGCTGCTAGTTTACCCCATGGGTTTGTACTTTATATCAAACTACTGTGTATTAAGGAAAAAATCATAAAGAAATACAATAAATATTTAACGATAATCTGTTTTAACTCAGCCATCTCTGCATCCCTAAGGTGATACAATACTGATAATCAGGTGAAATAGTAATCTTATCTATATAATGTGCACTTTCTACAGGCACCATTTCTACAGCAACTTATTTAAACAAATTGAAGACCAGTTTTATTTAGCATTTTGCAGACTATGTTCATGAATACTGTTCTTTTTCAGATTTTGTCACTTGAAAGGGTAAGAAAGACTTTACCATTTCCAGATTAATAATTCCGCCCAGAGAGAAGGTGTTTCTGGGATGGGATCCAGGTTTAACAGGTTTCAAACCTATGTACCATATACGCACACAGCTACTGCTTTCCCTTTGATTGCTCCCCGTTCTTTTATAGTAATGCACTAAATGGATTTTGGCAGTACTAAAATAATTTTTATCATAATTATATGTCCAGGTAGGTAGGGGATTTTTAAATCCCCCAATTCTTCTTTTATTTCCCTGTGAGCCTAGTTCTGTGCATGGCTGAACATGATCAAATACGTTCTGCCAACAAAATTGTCTGAACCAGCCCTGCATGCATGGAGAAAGAATGGAAATGCCATTGTTGATGGGAACTTTCTGCATTTTGTACATTCTGATTAATTCTAACACAGTGCTTTACAAACTGCTTAAGCACCTCAGTACTGCTGTGAGGTGAGTACAGTAAAAAGCCTCACCATGTGTAAAATGGAGAAAATACATAAAGCTTGTTCTGTGCTTCCAGACATACAGAAAGCATCAATAGAAGCAGAAGGCAGAAGCAGACTCAAAAGTCCCTTCTTTTTTTCCTCTGCTTGTTCTCTCCTTTACCAGATCATGCGTCTGGGCTTTCTGCAAGCTTTCCTGTCATTTCTTTTCCTAAAGCTTTATCTCTGTGTTAATATCACTGGCTAATTATGCATCAGACCTGTGAACCCTCTGTGAGTCAAACAGCCTTTCTGTACCAAAAGCTGTCCACTAGAGAGGCTGGTCCAATTAGCCCTGTTATTATAGTAAGGCCCGACAGGACAGGCCTTTGAAAACAGTGGATTATTTTTGTCTGATTCTATATCAATAAGAAGTATAGAAAATAAAAGCACCATACCCTGTGGAAACACCTGTCCTTAGTATTTCACACCACCTGCATATTCAGGAAATTAGTTGCTTTCATAGTCTGAATACAGCTCTTTACCATGCAGGAGAAGGACAGGGATTATGTGAGCCATTCAAATCTGGACCAATATGAATTTTACTGGTTTAAAATCCATATCTGATTGATGTCGTAACTTTATAACAGAAGGCATTATTAGTTAGTGTAAATGAGAATAATTTCAGAAACTGAGCAGCAGCAGAACTAGCAGCTGACTGTTGCCTCAGCCACCAGTCTTAAAAAAACCCTGTTTCCACAAATAAAAGTATATACTTTATACATATATAATTGATAATTAACACTTGCATTGCTGCTTTCCCTTGAAAGATATAAGCAACAACTAATTACAACTATTAAAAATAAAAATGCCTTTCAAGTTTTCATTTTACTTCCCAGGAGGTGAATGAATTGCACATCATCTTATCAAACCTACATTTTTATAAGACTTCGTACATCTTTGAGGTTTGAAAAAGATCTCTTAGAAGTACAAATTGATACATGAGAGAGAGCAAATCTTCAAAGTGGTTTAGTCTTATAATCTTTTCAGTGCAATCAAGAAATACAAAAACCAGAAAATAAGATGACAAATTTAATTCTGACACCGATATGTCTGTAAGGTGCGACCACCACAGATATGAAACACAGCTGACAAATTTTAATTTACCGCTCCTGGGGAGAATTCAAATTTGGGGGCTTTAAAATTCCATCAGATACTAAAACAGAATTGAAAAATGTCTCCAAAGTAATTTATTCACTGCTAAATAGTTGGCTGCATAGCTGTTGTTCTACAACAGAAGATTCGCATAGTTTTGCTCCTAAAATTACATAGATGGATATATCCTTCCTCCTATGATCATCTCCCCAGACTGCATGGGTATTAAAACTTTCCTGTTCTTAGTTTTGAGAAAGTTTTCGTCTTTTCTCTTTCTTCATTTTACACTCAGCAGAAAATAAATATTTCTTTTTCAGTCAATTCTGCTGTAAGTAAATTCTGAACATATAACTACTAGTCTATTCACCATGAGATCCAAATTTAATCTCCGCTATACACCCATTTGCCTTTTGAGATACAGACAAAGGCATGTGTAGAAGATGCAATTTAAAATAAAGTAGAAGAATAGCTTCTCTGCATTTTTTAGCTTCTGCACTATGAAATTTGTCCTAACCTGATGAGCTTACAAACTCTGTCTCAAGAAGAAAAATGTGTTCTATAGCCATCAAGTATTTAATTTATGCAGTATAAATATAATTGTATATTAGCAAAACAAAAGAACAACACTGATGGGCAACATTAAATATCTTCTGAGAGTTTTTTACAGAACGATTTTTACAGTTTTACCAACAGTATCATTCCCCTTTTCCTATAAAGTCAAATTGTTAGCAGTTAAAAATCGCCAAACTCATACAACAGGTAATGCCTGGCCAGCAAGGAAAACACTCCCAGAATTAATATTTTAAAAGCATATTTAACCAACTCTGACTTAAATATGCTTCCAACTGGAAGAACAGAATAAACACTGAAAAAATATTCTTCCATTGAAAAATGTTCCAAATGACTTTGATGGCTACAATTAGTTGGCAGCCACTTTGCTGAATCATGAAGTTCCACAAGATAAGCACAAGTTTATGGCCCCACCTGCCTTGCCCCACAGCAGCCAACAGAAAGGCATCAACAGCAGTTCCTGGAGACACATCGGTGACCTCCATCTACAGCAAGCAAAGAAAGTCTCCTCCTGCCCCTTCCCTTAGCCCCCAAGGACGGCTATTCACAGTGCATTTAAAATCAGCCTTTAAGAAGTTACTGCTGCAGCACGTAGAGACATTCAGCCATTATCCTCTCAGAGACACTATTTTTCAGTTTTCAGACAAACTTTTAATGTTGGATATGCTGGTGCGTGCTTTGTGTTTTTTGTTTGTTGTGGGTTTTTTTGTTTATTTGGTATTTTGGGGGGTGGGTTGTTTGTTTTTTCTTCATGCTAACTTGTGGCCATTAGCTTAATGATTTTGGGAGAAATTGGCAAAGAAGAAAAGTGTTCACCCACTCTGCAGAACGAGGTTAGGCAGCTTGGTTTTACTTTGTGTTTTTGCTGAGGCTCACTGGGACTAACACGTCTTAGCAGCAAGACTTCATATTTTTCAGAGCGGAACCACCTTGAACTACAAGAGCACTGCTCATACGGAAATTTCTCCAAATGGTGCTATGTTGAAAGCTTTTGAAAAGTGTCACCTTAGTAAGTGCCTTGAGGAGACTCGTCAGACCACAGGAAGGTGACATCTCCGTAGAGTCTGCTCACCCTGAGCAGGTTGACTCCAACTGAGCCCAGCAATCTCAGCTCGTCAGGTCCTGACCCAGTGCCAAGGTAGTGGAAAGGAAAAGAAAGAGATGCATAGAGGGAAAGGAAGGAAAGGAGGACTGTAAGGCTGGGGAGACTGGACAAGGGAAGAGGCAGAGGCTGACAAAAACAGCTGGCTGTTTGCCTACTGCCTTTGCTTAAACCAAGACATCGTAACTGCACATGGAAAAACTGATTTTTAATTATCATCTCTGTAGAGAGAGTGGAGTCCAGAAAAGTAGCCTGTAATTATTTTTTAGCTTGTGAACAGAGTAAACATCATAGTTTTGATCACTTGAATACTCTTTTCTGCCTGTTCCACTTCAGTATTTTTTTCATAGCATATCCAGTCAGCACCCAGATAATTTAATAACATAGAACAAATCCAGCTGAAAATGCAAAGATTTGAATGATATCTCCCCAAGATTTTCCAAAATCCAGCCACAGGGCAGTAACTTTCAGAAGCTTTGTTTCACCTGGCCTGGAACAAACCCAAGTTTCAAGGTTCTCCAGGTCAGACTACAGAGAATTACTACTACAGAGAATTACTACTACTGCCATTTTATGGCCTTTTTTAGTGCTCATCTTTTTATTCTACAAGCAATGTCCAGCAGGGCAACTCACAAGCAAAACTATTCAGTAATTGTGTTAATGCTTTCCTCCATGTTGCCTTTTTAATTCAGGAGTCCCTAAGAAATACCATAAAATTACTAATTTTCCACCTCATTGAAAGATAGACAAGAAAATTAACCTCTTTTACAATCATATTTATTTAGTTGGGGGTTTTGTTTGGTTGTTTTTGATTGTTTAAAAAGATACTTTAGAGTAAATCACCCAAATAAATTGAAATTAGACTTGAAAAAAAGGATCCTCTGAAGTCTTTTGCTTTTAAGTGATTTCACTGCCTTAATGCCAGCAGGTACTCAGCAGTGCAACTGGTACTACCCTTGTTAATCTGTTGGGGTCATTTTGTTAACCTATTTGTCACCACCATCTGTTACCTGCTTTTCTGTAGGCTGATACAGCAAAACCTTCTATAGCCATGAGAGTACACTGTCTCAGCTGCAACCATCAATTTGATAAACATTTGTTGCTCATGAATATCTTCAGCACCACCACTGTGAATTTAACTTGGTTTTTGGCATTAGCGAAACAGAGATTTGTTCAAAATAGCAGAAAATCTATCCTGAGTTATAGGCTTATTCCCCCTTCCTCTGTCTTTCCCTTACAGTTTTCTCAAAACACTGTGGTCTTTGGCCTAAGAATGTATTTGGTGAAAAAAGCAGACACTACTTCACAAACCAGCTAGGTTTTTCCAGTGGCCAATAGGACTAACAAAACTGATAACAAAAGATAAAGTAAAAATAAAAGGAAAATCCTGAGCATTTCCCAGTCAACAGAAAAACATGCATTGACTGCGTCAAGATCACGACTGTATCTGTAATTTCCAATATTTATAGGGTTTAGAAAATGTAGAAAAATAAATTTGTAGTACATGGAAGATGGACATTTTCTACATTAAATTCTTCCTAACTGCATACCCTGCCTATTTAAAAAAATACTTAGAGGGTTTTTCACCTAGCTGTTATGCAGAAAACCTTGCATTTAAGTTTTCACAAGAAGAATTTGGTGAATTGCTTCTTCGCAGTTAATAAAAAAAACTGATTTTGGAAGGACAGTTACACCGGTATTTGAGTGCTTTGAATTAAATCTACATAAATTTACCACCATGCGTAAGTGTCTAATGAAAATAACATTCATTTAGTGTGGAAGCATTTTTTTTTATTATTTTCAAGCCTGTTTTGATTATGAACATGATTGAATAAAGTATTTAATATTTGAAAGGGAGACTAAGGATGGATATCAAGTGGCATTTTTTAAGAGTAGAAAAAAAATGTGCATGTAACAAACATTTATTTTGCAATGAGGCTAACGTAATCTTCATGGCTAATCTAGAATGCGAAGCTATAAACCAACATGATAGCCTATCTAATTTATATATATTCTGCAGAGATGACGTGCTTTCAGTCTAGAGAGAAATGCAGAACAACTTGTTGTTACTGGAGTTAATCAACATGCTGTTACCAGAGAATCACTCAATCACAGACTTAGAGGCAGTAATGGATTGGCAAAAATGCACTGTTCCAAGTGGATAAATGATGCTTGAACTGACATTTGGAAAACATGAATTTATTAAACACTTCATCATATAGTACATTTTAAAGTGTACTTGCTTTGGAAGGAATTAGGTGTACAGGGCACTGTGACCCAGACAATTACTCTTCAGCCAAGCCAAGCCAAGCCAAGGTCAGTGATCATCATGGAGAACTTTAAGAATTCTTTGTTGTGGAAGCATCCCAAATATCAATTTACAGAATCAGAGAATGTCAGGGAGTGGAAGGGACCTCAAAAGGTCGTCTAGTCCAATGCCCCTGCCAGAGCAGGAACACCCAGATGAGGTTACACAGGAAGGTGTCCAGGCGGGGTTTGAATGTTTCCAGAGAAGGAGACTCCACAACCTCCCTGGGAAGCCTGTTCCAGTGCTCTGTTGCCCTCACTGAGAAGAAATTTCCTCTCAAATTTAAGTGGAACCTCTTGTGTTCCAGTTTGAGGACATCACCCCTGTCTTACTGTTGGTTGTCACCGAGAAGAGCCTGGCTCCATCCTCGTGACACTCACCCTTTACATATTTATAAACATGAATGAGGTCACCCCTCAGTCTCCTCTTCTCCAAGCTAAAGAGACCCAGCTCCCTCAGTCTTTCCTCATAAGGGAGATGCTCCACTCCGTTAATCATCTTAGTTGTTCTGCGCTGGGCTCTCTCAAGCAGTTCCCTGTCCTTCTTGAACTGAG
>VWYH01004304.1:138001-222062 GCA_013399365.1 Pampusana beccarii | reverse complement strand
AAAAAAAAAAAAAAAATAAAAAAAAAAAAAAAAAAAAAAATAAAAAAAAAAAAAAAAAAAAAAAAAAAAAAAAAAAAAAAAAAAAAAAAAAAAAAAAAAAAAAAGAGGGCTTTCAAGGATATCCAGAAGACATAAACACTCACCAATAAAGCAAAGTGCCTCAGTCCTCAAGGCAGTTTCTTTAGATGGTGTCCCAGATCTAAGGAGACTCTTCAATGGCAGACCCACTACTCCAAGGAAGACCAACTCAATGGGGGTCTTCAGAGGACTCCATTTATATCCTAGTTGAATCTGAGCTCGTGGTCGTTTATGGTAGTGGTCTAGAAGTTCTCTTAACCGAGGCATTTCGTTGGTCAACGGCACTGTCTATTGACCAAGGGGCATATATATGATCATAGTGGTCCATTGATGTATTAATTGTCCTGTTTAAAACCTCCTCTTCAGCTTCTCCCTCATATGGTGCTCCTAATGTACTCTCTCTTCTCCATCCAGCCATTCAATTTCACTAATCTCACACATACTAAATCTTTTTGATTATCCTCTTGACAAGCTGAGTTAAAATTGTCCAATGTCTTTAAAAGCCATTAGGAGAGACAGACAGAAAGATATATGTGACATTTAGTTTTGTTCTTTTACATAAGAGCAAGTAATGCGATTTTATCCCTTCTGAATTCTGTATGTATCACAGTAGGACTGTGGTGCTGCCAGTCATGGCATACCTTCAAAATTAACCAATTTCCTATGGCTGGAGATTAAAATAAGATAGCATTCCAGAAACTGTTTTCCTGCCCTCCAGTTCCAATGGAGTTGAGATTTTGTAAGTAGGAACTGCCCTTAGAGAAATTAAAGATGCATAGAAATTTATCCTGTTTCAAGATAAATGTGATTAAAAAAAAAAAAAAAAAAAAAAGTTCCCACAGTGGAATCCACTGGAGATCTGGATTCTAGCAACAGCAGAAGGAAAGAACTGTCTTCCAGCAATGATCATCTAATCTATTTTCTTGATCTGTACGAAATAATGACAGAGACTGCAACATGAATTATGATCCACTGTTTCCACCTGCCAGAAGAGGAAGATGACATTAGCTGCCACAAAAGATGAAGAATGTCTGAACAAGGGAAATGGAAAAGGAGAGTCACTGAGGAAAAGAAAAAAATTGAATTCATGAAAACTTCGAAGATGAGCTCAGTCACGAGAAAAAAAAAAATCAACAAAAAAATCCCCAAAATTATAGATGACAAATTCATAACGAGAGCTGTTTACAAGAAAGACATAGACCTGTTACAGCAGGTCTGGAAGAGGTCCATGAAGATGATCAGAGGGATAGAACATCTCTCCTATGAAAAAAGGCTCAGAGAACTGCTGTTTTGCAGCCTTTCCATACTTCCATGGGGCTTATAAGACAGATGGAGAAAGGCTTTTCACCAGGGTCTGTAGTGACAGGACAAGGGCAACAGTTTTAAACTGAGAGTAGGTTTAGATTAGACATAAAGAAGAATTTTTTTACAGTGAGAGTGGTGAGACACATGAACAGATTGCCCAGAGAAGCTGTAGATGCCTCATCATAAGGACTGTTCAAGACCAGATTGGACGGGACTTTGAGCAACCTGATCTAGAGAAAGATGTCCCTGCCACCCATGGCAGGGCAGTTGGACTGGATGATCTTTAGATATGCCTTGCAATGCAAATCATTTTATGAGTCTATGATTCTATAATTTTTATCCCATCCAAATCTAGTTTAACAATGAAACCTGGTGTGTAATATAAATCAAATGTATTATCCACAGTTTATAGGATTAAAACATGCTACCTGTAAACAATGGAGATCAATATGAACAACAACTTGTTTAGAAAAATCAGTTTCCAAAGAAAGGAAGAAAACCACAAACATTCCTTGTAAAAGTGAAAATATTTATGAGGAAGAAAGGAGTTTCAGCATCCAAGCCTCATTTGTTGTTACTATAATAAAGAGATCCTTTCCTCAGATATTTCAGCTACATTGAAATGAGGCAAGGATGTTGAAGAACAGCCAATGCCTATTTAGTGAAGGAACAGAGATGCTGGCTCATAGTGAAAAGGTCAAAATTAGGTAGGAAATAGGAAATAAATATGGAAAAAGCCAGGGTTTTAAAACCAAATGCATTATTTTTCTGGAATAAGATTGATTAATAGAAGCAGGAAGAACAATAACGAGAGTATTTATGGTCTTCACCATCGGGAAAGAAGCAATGGTCTATGACACATAGCTGAATGATTTGAAATAGATGAGAAAGCAGAATGAGAAGCCTTTCCTCCATTTTAAAGACATGAGAACAAGACCCTGGTTACCACACAGACATTTCTGACACCAGAACTGTCCCTTATTTTAAGTTAAACACTGGAGTCCATATCTCCTTAAACATCTATCAGCTCATTTCTCTGTCAGTCTCTTATTTGGACTGCCACTTAAGCTACCAATGAAAGAAGTTGAATTTGCAAAGCTTGTCATGTCATATCTCGATAGGTGTTTTACATTGTTATCTACTGGCTGGTTTAGCACCTCTAAAGTTAGTGGTTTGATTTACCCATAAGAGCTGCATGTGGAAACCATGGAGGTGGGTTACAGCAATTTTTGATTTTGGTTGCAGATGAAAATGGGCTACACAGACAAAGCCTGGAGAAATGAGTCATGGGTGGCCTCTTTGCCCCTGGACAGATTCCAGGGTACATTCTCCTTCTGTGACATAAAACAGTTGAAAGAGAGCCCAGGCGTGTGAAATGCCCGCTGCTCCATTTACTGTTGGAGCAGAGAACACAGTTTTCCACCAGTGAACCAACAAGATCCAGTTTTGGGGCAGAGAGCCAGGAGGTATCTCCTGCTCTTCACCTGGAGTAAAAATTTTCTGCAATTCTGTCACACACTTAATTGGCCCAACAAAAAGAGCAAAAGATTCCTGCACCTTTGCTAGCTTATTGCTCCCTTCTGAATCAGCTGGTATGATACTGCCTCAGGGAAGAAAACTCATGACTAAAAGAAGCGTGGATTCTTTTTTTCGCAAGGTTTTTACCACCACTTATGGAGAGCTGTGATGCTGCACTGGAACCCTGCAAAGCAGAAAGCTGCTTCATCCTAAGCAAACATTGACAAGGGAGTGCCAAAGCTGGTGGTCATTCTGATGCCATGGGAGCAGCTAAACATCATAAGAAAAGTATGACATGTTCTTGGCACTCACTTTCAAAAAGTGACTATTTGCATTTGCACCCATTTTATTAGGATGACAGCCACTGGCCATTTAAAATGCAGTTTTGACAATGTGAAAAGCTATGCTATTATCAGACCATTTGCTTTACCTTGATTTGCAACTCAAATTGAAAAAGAGGAGCAAACAACTTGGAAATGTTACCTGTTCTAAGGAAAGGTCATACCTTAGTTATATCACAAAAAAAAAAAAACAAACGTGATGTTGGTTGCTTTCAGTTCAATAATTATTTTATACTAGCCTCCTTGGTTAAACTCTAAGTAATCAACACCATGTTACTTTATAAAAATGTAAGTTAACATTGATTTTTTTTCTTTCCTACTTAATCAATTTTGCACCTTTTATATTTCTACAGTTGACAAGATTAGTAGTACTTTGAGCTCTTCTCTTTATTTTAGTTACATTTATCATACATTATTTTTACCGAGTCTCTGAGAGGATTGCAAAAGATACTTTACAAAAAAAAATGAATACTTACTTTGTCTGGAAAATTAGTTTCAAGATCAGTAGGAAACAGGAAACAAGAGTTTGAAATGGAGAAATAATTTTGGCAAAAGTAGATTGCTGTTTTTTCTTTGTCCAGCACTGATATAACTGTAATCAGTAACAGAATATATTAGTTAGACAATTTTTCTAATTATGGAAATGAATATGGACTTTTACAAAAACACATTTCAAAAGCAGGCAGGAATCTCAGGACATTCTTAAATCACAGGGGAAAGGGAGTAATCCTCAAGAATGATAGCAGACTTGAACTGAAATTTTTCTTTGTAAAGGGTAATGTATGCAAAAGAAAACAGAGAAAATATATCCTATAAAATATTCTGAAAAGTAAATTACAATGAGAGATCCTGGTCGTTAACAAAAGCTGTGAAGTAAAGCAAATTATTTCAAAAAGGGAACTGCTAAAATCAACTCAGAACACTCCTCATCCTTGAATCGGGCACATCTAATCCTGAGGCACCCAGTTTGTTTCTTGAGTAGCTGGACTGAAAAGCCTGGAAAGTTCTCACAGCTCTACTAGAAGTGCTTTCCTGGGGCTCCCAGATAACCAAAGACCCCAGAGACATCACTTTGCTGTGGTCAGTGCTGGTCAGAGTCTTGCCTGCTTGCCCACGCATGAGGCAGGAGCACAGCTCAGGAGGTCTTGAAGGGCAATTGCCATGGGATGCTCATGAGCTTGGCAGGGGGTACATTTAGCCAGGAGCAACAGCCTGCAGATAGTACTGACACGGGGAACAGTGTTGCCCTAAAGTGGATAGAATACCAACTTACAGTGACCTTATGTTCAGATGTCTTCATATTTGGCATGAGGGTATAGGTCTCTCCTCCCAAGTAACAAGTGATAGGACAAGTGGAAATGGCCTCAAGTTGCACCAGGGCGGTTTAGATTGGATATTAGGAAAAAAATATTCACAGAAAGGGTTGTCAGGCATTGGAACAGGCTGCCCAGGGAAGTGGTTGACTCACCATCCCTGGAGGGGTTTAAAAGACATGTAGATGAGGCTCTTAAGGATGCATTTTAGAGGTGGATTTGGCAGTGTTAGGTTAACGGTTGGATTTGATGATCTTAAAGGTCTTTTCCAAACAAAATGATTGTATGATTCTGGGATCTGCTACATCATGGCCTTAATTACTGGATCAGAAGATAAGAGGAGAAAATGAAGAATACCCGTCTCTACCCACGAACTACCTTTGCTGCTCTTAGTGTTAAGAGACACAATAAAGCCAATTGGATAAATGACTGGAGTGTTCCTTCTGCCTAACACAGCTATATGTTATATTATTTCCACTTAGTATGAATTTATCACACTGCTTTTTTTTTTTGCCCTTTTTTTTTTTTTAAAATCAAGTTCTCTTTGATATTTTAGATCACTTCTCTGAAATTTATGTGCTAGGAACTTCCAAAATTACTTTTAGCTAACCTGTCTTCCATATCGTAAATTTTCAATTAAAAGAGAAATGCAATGAGAAGCATTTAGTACCTGTAACAATCCACACTGCTGCCATTAGACAGCAAGGACACTTGCTATCTCCTCTTAGCATATGATACTTGTATACAAGACAGAGTCAAAAAGTCACTGAGTCACTCTGTCCTCAATGTGGAGAAAGTAAATAATTCCTAAATTTTAGTTCCAAATGAGATATAAATGTCTACTATAAGACAGCAGAGCCGCAGGAGGCTCAGAGCAAGTAATGATTCACAGTCATACCTGACTTCGGTACCCACAGCCAAGACAGCCACAAAAAGTGCTTGACCAGTTGCATTCACAGGAGCATTTTGAACATAATTGCCACATTGCTATTCGATATCCACCGTAGTATCAGTGCTTGTTAGCAACGTGCTTAGCACAACCCTGAATTAAGATCCTTTATAATGAGTTTCCTACAGAGACTGGTAGACTGTGCCTGCTGCAAACTGGTTATACACCAAAAACACCCGGCAGCCCACCTGGGGGGGCTGGAGCTCGTCTTCAACACACAGAGCATTCGCTGTCTGCTCAAGGTTAGTCCTACAAGTTTCCTCTTTAGTTGGTGAGAGAGACCCACCATGCCTGGTGTGGGCACCAACGAAACTTATTGAACCTGGTGCTGAGAATAGCCACTAGATCGGGAGGTCACAGATTATGTCTCTTGCATCTAAAACAATAAATTATATGAAATCACATAGTTCACTTCTAGGGTGTGCATCAGAGGAGAATTCAGTCCAAGCATTAAATCATTTTGAAGAAAAGCCTGAATTGTACTCATAGCTACAAAAAACAGAATAACTGATATTAACTCTTCTAAAAGAAAGTATTGTTGCTAAACCCAAATGTGCAGTAAAGTGTTCTCCAAAGAAAGCTTGACTTAACCACACTTCTGTTGCTAGGAGGTCAATAAAATGCTTCATAAGTTTTGGGATTGCTATTAGGTCTTCATGAATAAATTAGTCTACATCCACTATAAGCAGGCTTTATTCTTTGCTTCCTTTAAAATGTTACTAGTTTTAACAATCACATAGTTCAAATGGTTTGTGCCATTTGATTAGACAAGTACTTTATGCCTACAAATTTTCCTAATGTTACTCTCTAGCCTGATATTAAAGTTATTCTCAAATATGGAAAGTAAATTCTTGAGAATTGGAAATCTACCCCCCTGAGAAAGCCACATTAATTCACTACATGTTAGACTCTGGTGTTACATATAAAAAGTTCAGAGCTTTTTTGCTGCTCTGAGGAGATTACAGTCCTACAGAGGTATGAAACATTTATCGGAGTTTCATATAGCTATTTTTCCCTTCTCTGGCTGGATTGTGTTCTATCTGAAGAGAATGAAAGAAAGTCTCCTGACCTTCTAAAGCTGACTGTGATTATTGTGTTAAATTCCACTCTTATTATACTCATTTAACTGCATAGGCTTTCCTGAAATTTTTCCCTGAAAATTCATCTTTATATACAAAGTTTACTTTGAAACTGATATAACATTTTATTTCTCCATTGTGTCAGTACATATCTACACTTGAATGTAACGAATAGAGCTGTAAATTAAAATTATTTTTGTCCCTAGCACGTCTCCACAGTTATTTCCTCTCATTGTATTTGGACTACTCCTCCAGTTCATAGGGTGCTGCAAGAATGGCATCATTGATTTTCATGGTTACTGTGTCTCAGTACAGTATATATCAATTTAGAAATAAACAGGCAGCTTTCTAACCATCTGCGCCTTGGAAACTCAGCACAAACTAGAAGACTAGAAGAACTTTATGTTCTTTTTTCTTTCTATTATGACCAGGAATAACTGTGCAGTAGACCGAATCTTACCCTTGCTTATATTTCAGTAATTCCAGTGCCTTTATCACCAGCTTTTGGAGACAGCTATGACACTATCACACCTTGTACAGTGAGATTCATCAGCTCATCATCTCCTTCAGCTGAAGGTGCATATCATACCTGCTAATACTTCTTTGGTTTGACACTAACTGTGGCTTTACTTGAATATGAACAGTCATGCTTTCAAACATGATCAAAAGGTTATTTCATCTGATCAATGTTTACTGTAGGAGTCCCTGGATTTTCTAACATGGTGAAATTCTGAGGATGATAAAACAGGTGATTATAAACAGCTAATTTTTTTCCATACAACTGCCATTATCTAGGGCAAGGCAGTTTTTAATACGCTTTAATAAAATGTTTTAATTAACAGATGTTTTCTTCATTGTTATGAAGGTCTGAGGTTGAAATCATGGCCTCACTAAATCTGGTCTGATTGTACCCAAAATTGTCAACCACAGCCTGTCACTTCTGCCACTGTGTCAGCCTATGAAGAGTGAAAGGGTGTGAGGAAACAAGGCTGCAGTTTTTCAAGCAGCTACAAGAGCTTCGGAGGATGTTCTTTGGTCACACTATGTAAATACTTTCCCCTTGATGTAGCCCAGATATGCTTTTCAGCCTTTGAAACAAGGTCTGTAGCACCTTCTTTAGCATCCAGCTGCTTGCCCACCAAGACCTGGAATTAAAGTGTTTTGTGCCTACCCTGGAAAACAAAACAAAACAAAAACAAAACCAAAAAAAAACCACCAAAAATTGACGGTTGGGTTTAGGTATGCAAGGGCTGTAAAGTCTCGACCACTTTGGTGTGTCTGTAATGCCAACAGCAGCATTCATTCCCCTCCTGTTAGTGTGCTGAAGCCTTCATGATGTGGAGCACATTTTCCTTCAGTACGGCCAGCAAGACCTCCCTCAGCACAGCCTAGCACTGTGCAGTGCTTTACCTCTGTGCTACTTCAGAGGACAGAAGTGTGACATTTACTTCTAAATGCCACAGGGACCAAGTTGCACAAACCATCAATGCAGCACAACTGGCCAAGTATCCAGAAAAAATCCAGAAAGTTAGTATGCGAGTTTTAAGAGGGTGGGGTTTTTTCCAATTATTTTGAACTTTACCATCAATAATGCCAGCTGTCATCTTATGGTCTACATTAAATCCAGAATTCCTATCAACCACAACTTCTTGGCATAAAACAGGTAAGACGTTGGTCCGGTAGGACAGTATGTATTAATGCCAGTGCTATTACCATTACACAAATGCTTTCAAAGATAGCCACCTCATTTTCTGTCATTTGGTTTATTCTTAAAATCTCACTGGGACTCAAAAATAAAGTCCAGACTGAAGACTAACTTGTCCTTAAAATGGATAAAAATTTACAGTTTGTATCTTATACAAAACAAATTTAATTTGAACAAATGCTTGAATAAACATTTGTCACAGACCCTTACCACAGCATTTATTCAATCCAAACACCAAAAACAAAGTAGTAGAACATGAAGCATGTCACATATCTTGTAGTGTCTGTACGTATCTGTAATGAAAACACACACACACACACACACACACAAAAGTTTCATCTCAAAGATCCTTACTTCTGTTCTAAGCTTTCAAAAAGTCTTTTTTTTCAATAACGTTTTTATTTTTGATTCTGGTATCAAAATGTTCTTTTAAATGTTATTCTTAAACAAGCACTGGTTTTAGAACACATTTATGAATGGACAAAGTTTTGATAAAGTATTTCTGATCTGAAATAGTCTCACATAACTTCTGAAATTACATAATATTGTATATATATATACATTTGTATGTGTTTATAAGTAAATATGGGTATAAACATAACTATGCAGATGTACAACTATAAAAGTTGATTTAAATTTTTAAAGCTATTTTGTGCTGTATTTATGTCCAATTGCACTTTTCAGATTACTGAGGAAATAATATTTATCTTGAATTACTATGGTGGCAATTTACTTATTTAAGTGCAATATTTTCAATGTGGGAAGCTCCCCACGCTGGGCATAGAAAAGGCATAGAAGGCAGAGAGAAGGATGCTTGGTTTTTGACTTTGTTTCATCTGCGCAGCTCTCCCTCCTGTGCAGATGCATTACCATGGAAATTCTAAAGGAGATTAACTGTTATATTGCCTTCAAGATTTCTTCTTCATGCAGGGAACACATCTAGCAGAGAGATGTAGTGAAAAGATCAATACAGTTTTATTCATTATGATTAGTGAAAGCCAGTGCTCAGATCACCCCAACACCATCATTGCAGCAGTGGGATCCTGTGGGAGCATGGGTTCCAGTTTAACCTTAATCTTGAATTTCTTTGTCATCTTGAACCAGTCCTACAGGGTATCACATTTGTTAAGGGGAAGGCAGTAATATTTCTCAACCTCACAATGACAAGTTAAGTTTGAATTAAATAGCATCTTGCTACAAGCAAGCATTTCCTTACAACTGCAAAGTTGTGAAAGAAAATAAAATCTTAATTCAATGCTGGGTGAAAATAAGAAGTTGTATGGGCTGTGTGGCAACATCTCTCTGCACTCTGAGCTTGGGTTACATGTAAATTTTTAAACCCTGTACCTCTCATCGCAGACTCTTTAATTTACCAACTATCCCAACTACCTATCTCCATAGTTAGGAAGAAAGATCAACGAATCATATATGCATTAATCATCCATTCAATGTCCACTGTCTTCTGACCTTGCTCAGATCAGAAATCCATCAGTTCAGAACCAGGCTGAGACTTGAGTTTCTAAATTTTTGTCTGTTCTCCTCCCCTATCGCCAGCTGGTTCTTAAATGGTGTCTATATGCCATGTGTCTCTGTGGTAGGCTGACCTTGGCAGCTGCCAGGTGCCCACCCAGCAGCTCTTACTCCCTGTCCTCTGCACCACAGGGGGAGAAAATAAGATGGGAAAGCTTGTGGACTGAGATAAGGACAGGAAAACCGCTTACCAAGTGCTGCAGTTCCTGCCAGAAAACCTGTTTCTGTGTGGGATCCTCTCCACAGGCTGCAGTTTCTGCCAGGAGCCTGCTCCTGTACAGCCTCTCCATAGGCTGCAGGGGACATATCAGTGTGGGGTCCCCCATGGGCTGTATGTGGGTATCTCCTCCAGCGTGGTCCTCCATGGGCTGCAGGTGTCAGCTGGCCTCACTCTGGTCTGCGCCACAGGCTGCAGGGGAATCTCTGCTCCAGTGTCTGCAGCACCACCTTCCTTCCCTCTTCACTGACCTCGGTGTCTGCAGGGCTGTTTCTCTCACATTTTCTCACCCCTATCTCACAGCTGCTGCACAGCATCTTTTACATTTCCTTGAGTATCTTTTGCAGAAATACCATCAGCTGATGGGCGCAGCTTTGGCGACAGTGGGTCCATCTTCAAGCTGCCTGGAGCTGCCTCTGTTGGACATGGGGGCAGCTCCTGATGTCTTCTCACAGAGGCCATTCCTACAACCTCCTCCTATACCAAAACCTTGCCACATAAACCTAATACAGTCTCATAGGCTTTCTTGCATCTTTTTCAACTCTATTTGAATACTAGTTCACACTAGGTCATTAGTATGAACAGAAAAAATTTGAGACACCTCAATCTCTAGTGCATAGATGAGAAACTGTGAGAAAATAAAATGAGGAATCATAAAAAGATGCAGAGTCCTTGGAAAAAAGTGCTGAAGAATTCTCTTTATAGCAGAGAAATATTTCATGAATCTCCTTACAAAGTATTTGCTCCAGTATCTCCAAGATTTACTAAAGGTGATATTTACCAGTTTGCTCCATAATACTGCATTGTTCACTTTTAGTACCACTTGAATGATATAACACTTTGCAAAACCTACTGCGAAGGCAGTAAATCAGTGCTTAGAATAGATATAATTCATTATTCTAGCACCAGTGTTATTGACAGTATATCAAAAAGGTCAAACGAGCAGATTAAAATTTGCGGTATGAATTAAACATCCCAGTTGAACTTTATGACAGTGAATACATTTCACACAGGCAAAAGAGATTTGTACATTTTCTGTTAACAGATTTGGGCATGTCTTTTGCACTTTCTGCTTGAGGAAGTGCAAAATATGTTTGGAGAGAGGCAGATGAGAAGCAAAGAGATAAGATGAATGTGAAATTTTGCGCATTTCCATGTTAAAGGGAAATGTTGACTGAGAGAGTTGTAATAGAAAGAAAAAGTGTAATTTTTAATCCTCCTAAATGGATAAAACCTTTCTGACTGAAGAGATAGGTCAAAATTTTGTGTACATGAGTACCACATATACAAATAATTTTCCTTTTTTCATCTTTAAAATATTCTATAAAGGGCTTACAGCAGTCAGATTCATCTTTTAGGCTGTATGCAGTGATTGCTAATCTAGAAAGCATGATTTTAAACAGAGCACTTAGAGTCTGTAGGACTAGAAAACCCAGACATAGGAATACAAAATCAAGACGCAGAGAGTAATGCAGGTTTCTAATCATTATGGTAAGCAGCCCAGCTTGATCTGCAAAAAAAAAAAAAAAAATCAGGAAAAAGGTGAACTGAAAAATATGTATATTCCATGTTGGGTTTTTCTCCTGGTGTTTGAAAGCAGCAAGCTCTCAAGAAAGCAGCTGTGATTTAATGTTTCTCACTGACCTCTTCCAGATAGGAAGTCATCCCTCTACTGTAATATGCTGGAGTCACCAGTGTTTATAGTCAACATTGCTTCAGACAGGACTGGTTTGACACTTTTGTCAAGAAAATGCCATGCCCAGTCCTTATGGGTCACAGTTACTACAACTTTCAAAATTTCCACACTTCACATTTGATCTAAATTTTCAAAACAGTAAAGCCGTTGGATGCCAAGACTACTGTTTCCCACCTGATCAAGAATGCTTTACAGTTTTTTTGCATTTCTTGTGATCACCTGTGGTCTTCTTTGGTCTCAAATTAGATTGCAAATTGCTGTGTGACAGATGCCATCTCTCCAGAGAACCACAGGAAAATTCTGGTTAGAAGGATCTGCAGGGGTCCAATCACCTGCTCAAACTAGGCTGAGCTATTAGGTCAGCCCAGATTGCTCAGGTCTTCATCCAGCCAGGTCCTGAAAACCCTCCAGGATGGGAACTGTACAACTGTGCCTGTGCTACTGTTTGACTGTTCTCCTGGAGAAAACCTTGTCCTTGTATGCAGTCTGAACCTCTCTCGTTTCAGTTTGTGCCTGTTTTATCTTATCCTCCCACCATGCACTGTTCTGAAGAGCCTGATCCCCTCTTCTTGATGACCTTCCCATAGATACTCAGAGTCTGCTGTTAGGTGTCCCCAGAGTTGCCTCCTCTCCAGGCCAAACAAGACCTCATACCCCATCTTCTCCTCATAGGCCAAGTGCTGCAGTCCCTGACTATCTCAGCAGCTTTCTGCTGAACTTGCTACAGTTGACCGATGTCTTTTTTATTTTTGCGGTGTCCCAAAACTCAATGCAGAATATTTATGTGGCCTAATGGGTGTTAAGGGGTATCATCGTTTTCCTAAACCTACGGACCATGCTGCTGTTGATACCACCCAGGATGTCATTGGCCTTCTTTCTGACAGGGACACTGGGCTCCTGTGCCACTCACTGTCTGACAAGGCCCCCAGGATCTCTTCAGCAGAGCTGCTCACCTACCAGTCCATCCCCATCCTGCATTGCTGATAGCCATTCTTCATTCCAAAGGGCAGGATTTATTGAATTCCTCATTGAATTTCATAAGTTTACTGTTGGCCTGTTCCTCCAGCCTGTCTGGGTCCCTCTGGATGGCAGCCCTGCCTTTGAGCATATTGACTGGTCTCTCCAGTTTAGTGTCATCTTCTCATATGATGAGTGTGTAATGTCGCTTCCTCCAGGTTATTGATAAAAATGTAAAACAGGACACATCCCAGGATAAACCCCTGTGGTGTTCTGCTTCTCACCAATCTCCAGCTAAAGTATGACCTGTTAACCACCACCCTGTGAGCCCAACCATTCAACTAGGTTCTAGGGCTTAGTTGGGCCAGAGAAACACCTGTCTAACAAATAACAAATCAGCACACCTCTGTTGACTGTGCTGGGCCTTTGGCTGTCCCACTCTGATGGAAAGATTTTTCCTAACTGGAGTTTCTTGCCCGATTAACTGCACTTTGCAAATGTCACAGCAAGAGAAAAAATCAAATTAGATAGTCTTGTTTTTTCACATGAGACTATTTACATTGTGCCCGGCCATATTAGTGTTCCTGGCTCTAAAACAATAAAATACACATTCAGACAAAAAAAGAGAGAATAGTGACCAATAATCCATGGGAGACCAGTGCAGGGAATCAACCATCATAAAACACCGCTAAGAAACAGAATAGAAATATTAGTCTGAACCCTGTGGAATAGTTGGGCTATTTCTCTTGCTGGTCTTTTAGGCTTTAAATGACCAGATTGCCACAGCAAATTAAAGGACAGATGAAAAGAAAATAGCTATGGTTGTATCTGCAGCTGCCTATGAAGTATGAGAGCCAAATCAACAACAGTGCTACAAGAATAGTAGTTATTCTTGGCCAAAAGGAATTCATTACAGTGAACACCAGAACACTAGTTAAAGAGGTCAACGACTGTTTCAGTCAATTACTGTTGAAACACACGGATGCCTTCTCATTTCACAGCAGAGCAGTAGCTAGCTTTCTGGTCATGATACGTTTTGAAAGTACTATATAGTGACAATATGCAGTCTATGTATGTTTTTATACATTGTATGAATTTGTATAAACTTTATAAACATAACTTGGGTAATCTAAGTTTCTGTATGTCAGTGGTTTTTAGGTATCACAAAATATTTCAGTCCTCCAAAATAACACCTACCACACCTAGAGAGCATACTGCTACCAGTTTCCAGTCCTTTCCTTCAAAAAATCATTTAGCTCCATGATATTACCAGTCCCCAATCTTCAGAAGAGAGTGGACCCCCTCCCCCTTTACAGGTCCCAGTCAGCCTCACCTGGGGAGAAGAATCCTGACCAAATCGATACCTGGATACTGGACTAAAGCAGAGAAATGAGCATCCGCACCCACCCATAGCTACAGTTCCCATTAAAATAGGCATGCCCAATTTGGGGCTTTATAAATAAGTAGCTCTGACTGTACGTGTCAAAATTTCGTGTTAAGCAGAGGTCTCATTCCAGATTCCCAGTTCCAAGACTTTTCTTCTCTCAACTGCAAGAATGAACTGGTATCATGGTGCTTGACTGCTTCCTTGGAAGAGAGCAGCATATCTCATCACTCAGTTTTGCTCGTGCTATGTAACTAGTACATCTCCATGTCTCAGATAACTTGCTCTGTTGCTATTGTAATGATAACAAAACTCGGCAGTTCCTGATTTATATTGATATCTTTCAGTACCACTGAAGTTTTTCCTTTTTAGTGTAGTACCTGCACTTAATCTGAACAACTCCCCTTTATTTGCAAAATTAATCAAGCAGCAGTCCATCAACCCAACACAGTTCTTGACATGAGATAGTTCTCTGGAATATTTCCCCGCTCTCGATTTTAGAAGCCTGAACAATGCAATTTCCACCATACACAGCTCTTTTGGGATCCAGGATACATTTTTTCTTTTGGTGGGAAGCAACCTACCACTCTTATTTACACCCATATATAATAGTGAAACCAATGGGTCTGGGGCTTGGAGCTACTCCATAGCTTTCTTTGGTGCTCAGAGAGGTTTCCTCCCACAGAACTTACTCTCTAGTTCAAGGCATCCCAAGGGTCAAACTAATGAGCACAGTATCCCTGACCCCGTTCATTTTCCCTGGAAATGTTGCTTATCTGGAGCCACAATATCAGTTAACTGCTCTTTGCACAGATACCCCCAGGTTGCTAAGACCCAGGAGAAAATATCTGTAAAGTTTAGAAGACAGTCTCTCTGCAGCAGGCATTTCCTATCTCTGTGCTGCCATCACAAGCATTTGAGACTCACTGAAAGCTAAAAACATGTTGTAGCCTAAATTAAGATAATCATCAGACTCTATTACAGGTAGTGCAGTGCATACGCAGTCAAACCACAGATGGCATTTGCATTTTTACCTTCAGAAAAACTCATCCAATTTTAATTGAAATAAAGCTACCACAAAGATTAAGAACAAGTTTAGCTGAATATGCAGTAATGAAGTTGGTTTGTACTTTGTTTTTATTCCTTCCTGTTTTCTAAAAATATTCTCTTGGACAGTAAAGCATACTGTGTTTACAGATCCTTGTAAGTGGTGACAACATCTATATCCCTTGATAGCATTTTCCTGCACCTGCAGATACATAGAAACCTGTTTTGTTTTCCTCTGTATTAGCATGTCTTCTCAAAAGTAACTGTCACAGGATTACAAAGGGTTAAAAATATCACCATCTATAGCTAATCTGCTGCCCACTGTCACCCTGAGGTTTTTGACATATTTTTCAAGGTTTGTGCTTTGCATGGAACTTTACAACCCCGCTTCCACTTTCATTTGCATTTTTTCAATTTGAATGTGATTTTAGAGTGTTTTGTCTCCAACTCTGATCTGTCTAGGTAGCACTGAGTTATTCTTTTGATCTGAATGGCTTTTGCATACTATTACCCCTGTGGATGTGTCGAGGACATCCACTTATTTTCTTAGGATCTTTCTAAAACATCTGTATGATCCAGCTCTAAGTTTTTTGATATTTATATGCATATTACCAAAAAAATTAAAAAGACACCAAACACCAAGGGAAAATAGGAGGCTTGGCTGCCTTTTTCCCGCACTTTATGTAAGTTAGCAGCCTCCAATGCCTAGGAATATCTTTCTGGTATCTTCCATAAGTTTTAAATGTAAAGATCTCCCACAAGAAATTTAGTGCATCACTTCAGATGAAAAATGGATATTAAAGCAACCAAATTTGTTGGGAACCTATGAAACACCTTAGAAACTAAAAGTGTCACTTTAGCTGCATCACTTCCATTTGCAGTCACATAAGCTGATGCTTAGACCTTGTGTCAGTGTGAATTTCTTTTGTATGAATTTCTGCTGCATCTCTCTGACTTATCCTCAGAGACTAGATAAAGTGAATGCTACATTCCCCAGTTTACAGCTGGATTGATACTTTCAGTTGACCACAGAAATCACGTTTTCCCTATGTCCTGCAAAGGGGCTCATAGCAGGGCAGGCACACTGCAGGCAGCCACATTGCCAAGCCAGGCTCCCAAACCCATAGACAATCCACCTGCTCTGGGCTGAGCTGAGATTTGCACTGGTGCAGCCCCGTAGCACCTTCAGGAGCTTCAGCTCTCAACCAACATCTCCCTGAACAGCGTCATCACAGGGTATCAGGATACTTTTTGAGGCTGTGACTGTTCAAATAAGCTTCAGCAAGACAAGGAAAAATAAAATTAATTCCCTGTTGGACAAAGATCTCCATTATTGCTAGTTATTAGCTCTGTCAATGTAAATTAAATTCTGTTAGGCATAGTGTGTTACTTAGAATTCATTATGAATATTTTATAAGGTGGTGTTTATTTGTGGCAAGTTGTTTATTCTTCACCCACACATACAGCTCCAAGAAGTTACGTAACCAAGATATACATACATATATAATTATATGTGTGTGTGTTTATTTATTAGTGTGGGGGAGTTTGTGCCTAGCTCTTCAGCCCAGGTTTCTCAGGCCACAGGGAGAGCCAAATTTGAGTCCTTTGAGTGATAAGGGGGTCATATAGAAATGGTTCTTGCCAATTGAGTGTTTCAAAATCATTCACCTCCATGTTGTGTAAAACCAGCATTTCTGCACCAGAGTTGCAGGAGAAAGACTCGTCAAGAAAGACCTGTGTCTGAACAGCTGAAAACTATGTGTTGACTTGAATAGCTCTGGAGAGGTCCTGGTATCTCAAAACTGGAATAGAGCTGCAGAAGTAAATCCCAAGTCTGAGTTTCCCTTATTGCATAGCAGTTTCACCTGAAACACTTTTCTTTTTTAACCCAGCACTTTGATGGATAAAGCTGAAGTGGTAATGTTAGATGAACTTCAAAACGTTGAGTATATTGGTCTGTAAATTCCCCAAGAGGCAGATGCCTGCAAAAACGTGTTTTCTCTGTTTCTTGGGGTTTATTTCTAAATCTCCACACCCACCCACACAGAGCAGAATTAATTCACTAGTCACTCCATTGCTTTCACCTTTTTTATTACTGAATATAGCATTCAGTTTTAGCCCCAGGTCTGTCACTTCTGCAGAGCTATTTCTGCTTGCTTCTGACCAGAAGAGTGCTGAAAGGAAGGAGATAAGGTAATAAAGATTGTTCTTACTTGAAAGAGCATGCACAACAATCAAGTAAATTTACATTAACATCACTGAGAACTGCTAACTTTCTAGGTCAATTCTAGAGCTGATGTAAATTGAAGTTGCTCATTTGAAGGCAACTGAAGCTACAGTGTAGGTAGCTTCTTTGAAATGACAGTGATTTATTCCAGCTGTGAATCTGAGCTGGAATATGGAAAAATCAACATTAATGTAAACACGTTGGCTTATATAGAACTTGTTCAATTAAAAAAAAAAAGTATTTGCCTTAGGGCAAACACATTTCCAAGGGTTTGTTTACAGCAATATCTAGCCTGTGTGGAGCTAAACATCAATTTCTGAATATCAGGTGATGCACAGATCTGACTGCAGTCTTCTCCCCAAACCATGAACTTCCTGCTCAGCCTCCACTTAGCATGGGAGCAGGTGTCCTCCTGTTCTATGCCCAGCTCCAAGCCATTATGCACTGTTGGGTGTTTGTCTAATGTGCACTGGGGCAATATAGAAGAAATGCTAAAAACAACAGGGACCACAGTCACAATTTACCACACCATAGGACCCAGCTTTCAGACGTGCTGGGCACTAGCTGCCCTGATCAAACATAAAAGCCTTGTGTGCAACTAGTAGATGTCAGTCAGTTTGTCTCCTTTTATTGTCAAGTTAGATTATCCCATTTTAATCTGTGGGGAAACATGAAATGCCACCCAGCTTTCCCTTCTTAAACGCATTGTTCTTCCCATGTGCACATTTTTCAGATTCCTGCTTATGGAGAGACAGGCTGAGTGGGAGAGGTTGGAGCAGAGGATAAGGAGGTCCCTCTCAACTTGAGCAGTTCTGTGACCTAACACAACGTGGCACACGGAACCGTCCAAACACCAACCGCGCACACACATAGCCACCACCTTCCTGCTCCATGGGGCAGCACTTGGTAAGTCCTGTTCAAGCCCACCACCCTGGTGGTCACTGCAGAAGGTACCCATGTAGGTGATGGCGGCCAACTAACCCAACCCAGTGCAGCTTACCTGATGTGGGTCTGTGCCTGCCACTTTTCTTCCTTGGGTATGCCATCAAGGGTGCCTGAAGAAATGTGTCCAGCCTTGACCCACTATGAGTTGTGCTTTTCTGGATGATCGCTATTCTGGTATCCAGTTGAATATTTCTTCAATCACCTTGCCATGAATTTCCCTAATCATAATCAGTCTTCAGCAGACCTTGTCCATCTACTGTTAGATTGGAAAAAATTTCATGTAAGGTCAACAGTTTCCTTTTGGGTTATATCATTTTCTAACAGCTCACCACTTAGTCTTGTAGCTCTCTGACAGGCTCAGGGTTTCAAAGGAGGGCTGTGTAGAATCCTCCACACAGGCCAGCTTCTCAAACAGCAATCATATTCTGGAGGAATCTCAAGATTTGTATTTTTTTCCACGTTTTAGCACAAATCTGTTCCTTCCCATCTTGAACAAGTACATACAAAGGCCACATGCAATGGAAAGTGGCACTGAGAGAGGCATTGCCAACCACAATGAATGCACAATCTGGCCAGCTGTACATGCACTTCTCTGTTTCAGGTAAATAAATAAGTAAATAAACAAATAAATAAACAAACAAACAAATTCAAACAATAAGACATTCCATTATCAGACACAACAGAAAAGAAAAAAATAAAAACTGTCTCTCCACAGATCAGTTATTACACTCCTCAAAAGGAGAGTATCGAGTGTCTAGCAACCCTATTATCTGATCTCAGTGAGAACTAGAAACTTCTGGTAAAGAAATTAAAAACAATAATGAAAGGAATTGTGTAACAGGTTGTCATGAACAGGGACAGTAATTTTCTGCAAACAGACTTCTCTTTCTCTGATGAGGTCAAATATAGTGAATCAATACTATAGCCCAGAAGTGATTCATGGTTTTCAGAGGAACCTTTCTGGAGGGATTCATTTCCCATGAATAAAGCTGATACTTTAGGGGACAAATATATAGATATAGCTCTGTTTAATGTTATTTTGGTACAGTTACCATGTTTTGGGAGAAGGAAGAAAAGTAAAGAAAGGGTCAGCTTTCTGTCCTGACGTGCTGTAACAGGACTGAACTGGAAAATCCTGCTGTTTCCCTAGACACATTGTAACTCCGAATTCAGTAAGCCCAGGAGGTTAGTGAACAATAAAGAAAAGTATTTTTGTTATTATCTCGTGTGCCTGCTTTTATTGAGTCTCATGTTTCTTTGACAGAGTTTTATCACTTTTCCTCCTTTACTTGCCAAAAGCCTTCAATCTGTACAAATTGAGAGGTTTATTCCTCAATTACACCTTTATATCTTTCTATAAAAATACATATGTATACACACACACACATAGAGTGGGAGATAATTTAGATATTATATACATAGTATATTATATATTCATAATTAAAAATCAGTGTTTAATATATAAGGTTGTTTATATGTATGTATATAGATATATCTAGAAACTTTTTTTTGTAAAAATATGCCTGGTATCAGCATTCAGAGTTGCTTTGTATTTCAGTTTCACTGTAATCCAGTGTCCTGTGACTTAATTCCCTGTTGTCCCAGTTCAACCCATTCCTTCACTTTCTTTCACTTCCAGTGCTATGAATAAGGAAAGCTTTAGTGACCTCCCATCTAAAAGACTTTCTAGAGGTCTCCAGTTTAGAAACACTGTACATGTGCTAAATCTTCAGTATTATGAATCTACAAGCCCCCTCCAGCTTTCGTAACCCGGAACTGGTGAAGATTTCCTGGTCAGGGGAAGACTTGGAGTTTCTTATAAACACATTCCTGAGCCTTGTGTTGGGTCAGTCATTCATAATAACCTGGGAAACCATTTGGCAATTTCAATCAACTTTGACATTAGATGAGATGCATAAAGACACATTTCTACATACAGTTCTGTGAAAAGGGAGGAAAAAGTATTTATACCCAAATAAGTATATATACTGAAAGAAGGGCAACACTACTATGGAGTCCTCACTACAAACAGATATTTCAGTGAGCATAGTTTACCAAGCATTTTTCTTTTAAGCTGTTGTTTCTTGTCTGTTCCTCTCCTTATCCACCTGCTTTTCTGCTGATCCCCCTCATTCATCCTTGTAAACAAGGTTTTATAGATTTTTAAAATTTGAGCCTCCAGACAAATAAGTACTCAGGAATTCATTCTTAGCATGTCACTCACATACAGTTTTAATTTTATAATGTACATATGTTTAAAAAAATAGAAATGAGCTTTTCTCAATTGATTTAGCTAATTTTATTAGCTGTAGGAAACAGCAGAGTAGCTGCCTCTGGCCAAAAAAAAAAAAAAAAAAGAGCAGATTTTGCACAGGAAAGAGATTCTTTTCCTTTTTATACTCAGCATCTGTTGTAATCTTCTTTGACCTGTTGAATGATTAAGCTCCAGTGAGACTGTTTGCACTTATATCTTCCTGAAGCTTCCTCTCACCGGGAAGGATTCTGCATCTATTAGGAAGGATTTGACGATCTACCTATTCAATATTAACATCCTGCAGATAATACTGCTGCTTCTTTGTTTCAAAAATAGAATGTTCCCTTTCTGTCACCTGGTCACTACTGTGCGTGGAACAAGCAGCCCACTGCTCTGAGCATTAGGACATTTTCCCTTCATGCAGCCTTTGCTTGTAAACTTAGGTCAGTAAGAAGAGCAATCATAAATATATAGCAAAAAAGTACAAAGACTAGAGTATGTGCCTGTTACCATTAGGCAGTAGAAGTTTTTCATCTTGAAAATGCTTGCATCAGAATATTAATGGCAGACAAGTGACCATCAGTGATCCCTTTTAGTTGCCTGCATCGGTTTTATCTAGAGTGTGCTTCAAATGCAGATGGTAGGGATGTACTTATTGATGGATGCAAGTTTTCACTGGTTGAAATAGAGATGGACGGAAGATCTAGCTAGAGCTTTGGCCCAAAAAGCACATTGATGACTTGTTAAGTATCATTAAGAAAAGAATTTGTTCGTTGTGCTGTGGTTTTGGGTTTTTTGCTGTATAAGGAATATTTATTTCTAATACATATATATAAACCGACTGTCCCTCACATCTGCTTATTGGACGCTACAAACAGACAAGCTATGTATAGTCTCACTTCAACAGTTTCACAGAAGCATCCTCCATGTCACACACCTGACCAGTTAAAAAGCATGGACTCATTGGTGGTATTTAAATGAATCTAGGTATGGCTCTAAAAGGAAGAGCTGAAGGGAGACTGCCCCCTCTAATGTTAAGTACCATCCATTTCCATGGAGCTGTACCCCTTTACCATAAGAATGCAAAGACACAGATAACGGTATCTGCATCAGCATGAAAGCTCATGGAAGACTGCTACAAAATTTACATTACAAAAGAAATTTTACATTTCCGTTTGAAGAAATTGAAAGTCTACTCATCTTTCTGGCCTGTAAGAGAATTATTGAAACATAACAAAATTTGTGGAAAACAAATAAACAAACAAAGCACAAAACAAAACCACTAGGAAAAGGAAATCCAAAGAAATAGACTTCATCACGAAGAACCTTGAATCTTGTTAGAAAATATATTTGTAATGAGAAAAAAAAAAAAAATATTGCTGTGCTCTCACAGACCTCATCAGTTATTTCTGTGGTAACTCCTGAATTTATAGGACCCTTCCAGACTGGGAGAGCCTGGGCTGGCAGCAAGGCTGAGCAAAGACAGATGGGTTGGAGGAAGAGCCAAAATTGCCTTCATGGCCATCCAACCACTCCAGCCCTGCCGCACGCCGCCCCTCCTGCTGAGATGTCCATGTTGCACACCCACTCCCTGTGTGGAGGGGACAGGGATTAACGATGTGCAGGGCAAACATCCCCCTCGGCATCATGTCTGCACTACTGCCTTGTTCTAGATATCTTTTGCTGATCCTCTCTAATTTACTGACAAACATCAGAAAATATCTATTTTAAAACACATTTTTGAAATTGTGCACCTGCAAGGTTGATGAGAGACTAGACAGAGGAGACAATATGGTACATTGCCGTGCTGTGCAGACACTGGCCATCAGCTCTCATTCACAGCTATTCAGCACCACCTTGAATAGCTTTGTACACTAGAACAGGACTCAAGGCAATCAGACTTATCCGACACAATTATTGTTTGTACGAATCCTCATTTTAATTGCCAGCTTAGTGGCCCTGCACAATTCACTTGTTCCACACTTTGCTTCAGTTTCCCAGGGTTGTAGATGGGACTGTGGTACAGGCCTTTCTGTGAAGCATTCAGGAACTGAACTGATGAAAAGTGCAGGAGCCCTCACACAATTACTGTGTGATGATGATAACAATAACAACAATAATAATAATTTTATCTGGTCATTGCAAGGACTGATTTTTTCTCCTACAGCCTGAACACAACGCATATCCCAAAAGTAGAGACTTTCGCAATGGACTGTGGTGTATATAAAAAAGTGTATTAAATAGCATATGCTACCATAAGGTTTAAACTATAGAAAAGTCATAATTACCAGCAAGTTGTTAGTGTTGTTGGTATCTGAAATTAAATTAGATCTTGCATTAAAATGCACATACTTGGTTTCTTTTCGTATTTGCACTTTTTCGGGACAACTATAATCTTTCCCTTATAACATCACAATATTATTTCCTACAACTTTAATGATTCCATAATTACGTTCCTTTAAAACAACAGATAGAAGTGCCTTAAGTATCTTACAGCACCGAAGTATTATCTAAGTTTTAAGGACTCCATAATTATGTGCCCCCAAAATAACAGGTAGGGGAATTTTTGCATTAGCTACCAGGAGAGGTTGGGCATCTATCTTTCCTGAGGCATCTGAGTTTCAAACAACAAAAAAGTGTGCTAAAACAGGTTAGCTTAGCTGTGCACCTGAACCCCAAGAGCATCATCATGTGAGGAATTTTGCTCTCCTTTGAAAACGTGGAAAACGGCCTCAGAGCTAGTGCATGGTATGAGTGATCATCAGGGAAATTAGATCAGAGAAACTAGCTTACTGTGCATTATTACACCCTTGCTAACTGCAAAATAGCTTCCTCCAGTAAACAAGAGCTGTGAGAAGGCATACCTGGTTGCAGAGAGTTGGTCCTTCTAATCAGCATTTGTCATTACACTGTTGGAGGGGTATGAACACAGATTTAAAAAATATATTTCAATAATATTTTAGAGGACTGCAGAGAGAGTTGGGAAAGGAAAAAAAAAAAAAAAAAAGGAGGATTACTCTAACACAGTTTTATCCTGAAATTTAAGGTCTCACAGAGAGGTATTTAAATGTATGATGATGCAAACATATTGATGCAGAAGAATTTTTTTAATAATTCTTGATACGTTTCTGGTATAAGCAAGCTAGAGAATCTAAAATCAAAGACTTAGCAGCTAGTCAAAATTAATTATTTCTGCTTAAACATCCACTACAGCTGGGTCTGGAGAACAGGGACTGTTTTCACAAGTAAGTTTAGTGTCCCATGTGCCTCTTGCTAACAGTGTTCTATCCTCCCAAGGAAAATGCGGGTTTGTAGGTAGGAAAGGGAAACTTTGATAAACATTGCTCTCTCCCCATATTAATTATTTATATTGTGCCTCCTCATATGTAAATTTAACAAATGCATAAGTTACCATTAAATAATTCAGATAATAATTGAATAATTTATAAGTGCTTGATATTCCTGTAGTCACACAGACTTTATGTGGACTGTACTAGTATGTCATACAGAAAACACGAAAGAAAGATTACTGCCAGAAGTCGATATTCATGTCTCAATTTACAGTTTCCTCTCCATCCCAAAATATCCTTTGCTATTCAGTTGCTGATTATAAGCTTTGCAGTTCCTGTCCAGGTAAAATTCCTTCTCATGACTGCACCCCTGTTCAGCAATGTGCAGTTCCAAGGATATAAAGACTTCGTTTATTAATGTGGTACTATGTCATTTTCTTTCATCCACTTAATCTTATGAAATCTTAATACTAAAGTTACAATGGCATGATTTGTACAGGAAAAACAAGTTTCAGTTAAGGGAAACCTGTGTATACAAAGAGAACCCAGAAACTTTGACAGAAAGATAAGAAAAACTTGAACAAGTCTAACATCATCAAGATGCAATATTCCTACGAAGAGTTATCTCCATGCCTTTCAAATAAAAAAGCAAAAGTGTTAATAACATCGTATTTAGAGTAAGATATTAAATTATCGGTAAATCACATCCCACATCCTTGAGCTGGAGCCTTTAATCAGAACCCTACCCTGCTTACTAGCCAAAGTTCTTGCACATATCATATCCATCTTCTGACTGCTGTCAATCTCATCAATGCAAACCATCCCAAATCCCAGTAACTAATAAACTGGTAAACTTCACAAACATGAATGAAAACTGATGCAAAGTATGGAAACTCTTCCCATAGGGTTATGTGTAACAGAGGACAGATCTTACTGTTAACATCCTAAGCCATACCCAAATTCAGTATCCAAAAAGCAAGACTAGATAACATTCTACCAGATAACTTCAGCATTTTCGAAGCGAGTTTGGGACTTAAATCCCTTTGAAACTCAGATACTTTAAGCACAATAAAAAATCTTAGTTTAATTTCATCTAGGGCTAACACTGTGAATTATGTTGATGCTACAGATCTCAAGGGTACTGTTAACCTTTTCAAGAATTAAAAATCAGTCAAGCAGTCATTCAACCGTCGGTACTTTGCATAAAATACTAGGGGGAAAAACACAGTACAGCTGTGCCACGCCAATTGTTCTTAGGGCCAAGTCCTTTTAGCACAGTAGCCCATAGACACAGCAACCATCTGCACAGCATTGCATTTGGGAATGAACCAGAAACAGGCCTGCAGCTTTCAAAGGGCCAGGCAGGACATATTTCACATGTGACAATAAACACATCAGGGGTATGTGGTTGTCAGGGGTATGTGGCTGCATTTTGGAGAAGTAGCTATACTACTGAGATGAATAAAGTGAGTAACTGACTCACATAACTTCAGAGAAAATTCACAACAAAATGTTTTTCAGAAAGTGCACCATCAGTTTTGAAATGTTGGTTATTTGGATAAGTGAGTTTCCAGACTGGGCAGAGGAATGTGCACCTCAGAGACCTGGAGAGGACCCAAGAAATGTGGCTGGTTTATTTTACAGTTCATTCTAAGAAGATATTTTTATATTTCATCATTCTGAAATAATACAGAAGGCTATTATTCATATTGATACCTATAAAAGTGTGCAATTCTGGTCAGGATTCAAAGTGTTTATTAAATTTTCCACTCAAGCTTGCCAGTTCGAAGGGAAGCTGGGCATGGCAACCTCACAGAGAGTTAACCTCTGTTTCCAGAGTGCTGAGACTTTCCAACTCCAAGATTCTCATAGCAGAACCTATCTGTCCTTTCACATTTAGAATTGTCATGAAAACAGCAGTTCTGCAGCTGGAAGGACCGTGGATTTCAACAGCAGCTTTTTCTGCCATGCCTGTCCAAGACCACTAGATACCAATTGCCATAATCAATGAAGAATCAGGCATACAGGTTGGCCTAGACAGAGCAAAGAGGAGAAATGCAATTCAGAAGTTTCCTGCTGTGATTCTTCATTGCCTGTTACCTGGAGCAGTTATTCAAGCCAGGGTTTGTCGGATCCGATTCCACGCTATGCTCTTTTATATTGGTTTCTCTTATTAAGATGAACTATCATTCTGGTTTATTAAGTTCCAGAAAAATTCCCTGGATGGTGCAAAGCTAATTTTGTACACCACTTGTGTACCAAGCCAATAGCTTAGGGTGTTCTGAGGCATTGGCAGATTTCCCTTATCCCTGTCTGTTGCATAGACACTGCAATATTATCCTGCAGTTGTAGGTACTCTGACCCAAATTAAAATCAGCCCTGGGGGAGAAACGCTGGTGCATATCAGAATTAACCTGGCAGAGAAAACAACAAGGAATCAATAAGCTATCTTTAATTTCTAATTTCTTGCTCTAAAAGCCAAGCTTAATTTTTCTGATATGTCAGGTTCACCAAATGCAAGATGCTCTAATTGTTTTACACATATTTTTCTTGAACAATGACCCAGCTCCCAGGGAATACGGCTGTACATCACATTGTAGCAGTCCAAGAGGGAAGACTTAAGAGACAGCAGGTAGGACCTTTGCTGTTTAAATTCAAGCCAATTGGCTTGGTATAAGCCCCATATCACACAAAGGGCAAGGACTTCTTCTACTATAAAGCCGCACGCCAATGAAGGTTACCTTGCCCTTGAATCATATTGATCTGATAGTTCCCCTGCTTGAGTCTTCACTGGTGCAAACAGCTCCACTTTCAAGTGAGCTTTTGGCTTGGAGGCTTTAGAGCTACTCAAGTCAATAACATCAACTCACCATGAGTGTCAAGGGCAAAGTCTGGAGTCCTTCATAGCCTGCAGGAGATTTTTCTTTTGGACCCCAAAAGCACGCAGTTGTGGCTGGGTACCTGTCCGCAATAGCAGGCAGCACATCTAAAGTAGAACTTTAGGTTAAGGTAACAAGATAGATCAACTTGGCTGTGTGCTGCCAACAGATTCATTTTCTCCGCTATTCAAAATACAGATCCCAAAACACAAATCATCAGTAAATAAATTAATAAATTAATTGCCATCCAGGAACACTTACAAGTAATACAAATACCAGACATGCAGACTGATCTTTCACGTTACTAATAATTTGCACAGTTGGTACTCAGAGGAACAGAAAAACTCTTCCTTCTTCCCTACTTCAAATATGTTCCTGGAAGAAAGTAAAGATCGTACTGCCTGCCAAAACAGAGAAGTTTTGTCAAGTAAGTTACATTTGTTACACAAACAAATCAAGTCTGATGACGTCTTTCAAAATTTTTTTCAACATTTTGAATTAAAACAGCCAGCCTGGAAGAACCTTAAACACTGATTTTGGCCTAGGTTAACTCACCTTCCTCGGCTTTTTCTACAAGGAAGAAAAATGGCAATTCAGTGCAAAAGCATCACCTGGCCACTCTGAGTTCCACAACAGGGAAGTCTGTTCTCTGTCAGCTGTAGAGTGAACACATTTCTAAATTAAACTAACATTTGCTTTTGCTTTGAGTTTGCTTATTTTTAATTAAAGTGCCCAAGGTTTCCCAAGAATTTTGAAAGAAAGCTTTTCCTCATAGAATGAGTGCTGGAAAATATTGGATTTTTCTCCAAAATAACTTCCATTATCATCTAAGGAACACCAGGAGTAACGCACAGCTTTCTTGGGGAACCTGAAAGTCATCCATTTCAGGCAACTTGAACCATGAAAAAGATATTCCAGTATGCCCAGCACCAGCACAGTTATAGCTATGATATATCTCAAACAGTAGTCATTTTCTGTGTATATAATGCTCCTCTTGATGAAGAAGAGGGATGGGAACCAAATCCTGCACCTGTATCCAGTGTTCTCAACTGGGAATATCACATGGGGAAGAAATTTTGTCAGCCTACCCCTCCTAGAAAGCTCTGAAAATGTAAACTACAAGTAGTCTGTGTGTCATCGCCACCACATTTTGGCACTTGTCTGAGCATCAGTTATTTAGTGGAAGAGAGGGAGAAAGCCAACCTTGGGGAGTTTTTTCCTCAATGACAAATTAAAGATGATAAAAACAACAGTAGTAACAATAATTGCATACAAAGTAATTCAGACAGAATTCTTTTATTTTCCAGATCAAATCACTCAACATCAAAAAATGCTAAAACTGGGATGATCTTCATAATCTCCAGGCAGGCCTCCTGAGTACCGTTTTCAGTAAAATAATTGAATTCTCCTCAGGATGCCTGCTTTTTTTGGAGAACAGGATGAAGAAGTTGTTTGAGAGCAACAAGAGTGCTACAGAAGTTTGACTGGCTAGAACTATACTGCTGATATATTTTCACGCAGATGGTATTTCTGCCACAAGGTCTGCTGTGCAAGGTTTCTGTGGGAAAGGTTTTATTTATCTTTAAAATAAACAAAGTCAGATACAAGTGCTCTATAGACAGTATAATTTACCTTCCAGACAGAGAGTTGGATTTCTTCTGAAACAACATATTCAAGACCAGACAAACTAAACACCCAATTCTACAACTGGTTGTAAGTTCCCACAGGTGTTTATAGAAAAAAAAGAAAGAGTAGAAAACAACCTGGCAGACAAAGAAATGTCTTTTTACTGCCAGAAGTTTAGTTCACTTGCTTGAAGCTAAAAATAAATTATGTGATCCTGTCAATATCCCTGTATGCTTATGTACAATGACACCAATCACAGATCAGAACCATATCCGTATCAGTGTTGTTCATACGAGTGACTGAAAAACTTTTACCAAAATCTGAAGGAGAAAAAAGTCTAATTAAAAGAGTAAAAATAAATTCAGTTGAAGAAATACTTCAACAGATACTTGTACTTTGGAATCTGTAGCATTACATTTTTGTTTCTGAAAGTAGGACATTCATAGTTGTGAACTTAGAACACAGACAGCCAAAGCTTTATCTGCAGAAAACAGGAAAGCACATTAGTAAAAACAATATTTCAACCAACTAAAAGTATTATTTGCATAAACTGGCCCTTTTGCATTCTAAAAGCAATGAACAAAAAACATGTTTTCTGCAGGCTGCCCACTACTGCATAGGAACTTAAGCGGAATTTATGACTTTGCTGTTGAAGTAATTCAACCTCAGATCCTTCCGTACTATAAAGAGACAAGTCATACAGTGAATACATGAAAAGGAAAGGGAAAAGTAGGATGAACAGGAAAAACAGATGTACAAAAATGAAAATAGGGACATGCCTTCGTATTGTCTCCTCATATATCAATTCTTTACAGGATGCCATTGTTTCATTTCTGGTATTTCAGTCATTTCTATTTTTTAATAAACAAAATATTTCCCTTGCTGTTAATTCAAACTTGCGATTATGTAGGAATTTTTTAAATTATATTTCCCTTTAATTATAAAATAGTGAAAATCAGATCTCTTTTGCACTTTCCTCTGAGCATTCTATAATGAAGAACTACCCTCTATAATTAAAATAGAATTATCCTGTGCTCTGAGATGCATTGTAAATTCTCATTACTGTCTGGAGTGTATATTTTAAAAGGTGTTTATGTAAACAGCAGAGTTATCCAAGGATACAGTTTCAGTGATATTTGGTCTGTGAGAATTTGCCTGTGTGTCATAAAAGAGGGGTTAGTGAGTAAATCTTACACGGGCTTACAGAACTACAGTACTGCAATTCTGTGCATGTAAAGCTTTCAAAACTGTAAATTAATTCAGTATTGGCTTTATGGAAAACTCTTTCTTTACATGGGCTTTCTGTCACCTTTCTTTAAAGAAAGCCAAATCCAGTTGGTGGCTGGTCAGGAGTCCCCAGGGCTCAGTACTGGGGCCAGTTCTGTTTAATCTCTTTATCAATGATCCAGATGAAGGGATTGAATGCACCCTTCGTAAGTTTGCAGATGACACCAAATTGGGTGGGAGTGTTGATCTGCTGGAGGGTAGGATGGCCATACTGAGGGATCTGGACTGGCTGGATCGTTGGGCTGAGGCCAATTGCATGAGGTTTAACAAGGCCAAGTGGCGGGTCCTGCACTTGGGTCACAACAACCCCAGGCAGTGCTACAGGCTCGGGGAAGAGTGGCTGGAAATCTGCCTGGCGGAAAGGGATCTGGGGGTGTCGATTGACAACCGGCTGATCATGAGCCAGCGGTGTGCCCAGGTGGCCAAAAAGACCAACAGTGTCCTGGCTCGTATCAGAAACAGTGTGGCCAGCAGGACCAGGGAAGTGATTGTGCCACTGTACTTGGCGCTGGTGAGACCGCACCTTGAATCCTGTGTTCAGTTTTGGGTCCCTCATCATAGGAAGGATGTTGAAGTACTAGAGAGAGTTCAGAGGAGGCTGATGAAGCTGGTGAGGGGTCTGGAGCACAAGACTTATGAGGAGCAGCTGAGGGAACTGGGGCTGTTTAGCCTTGAGAAAAGGAGGCTGAGGGGAGACTTTATCACTGTCTACAACTACGTGAAAGGAGGTTGTAGCATGGAGGATGTTGGTCTCTTCTCCCAAGTGGCAAGTGATAGGACAAGAGGAAATGGCCTCAAGTTGCACCAAGGGAAGTTTAGATTGGAGATTAGGAAAAAATTCTTCATGGAAAGGATTGTCAGGCATTGGAACAGGCTGCCCAGGGCAGTGGTGGAGTCATGATCCCTGGAGGTGTTTAAAAGGCATTTAGATGAGTTTCTTGGGACATGGTTTAGTGCTAGAGTTAGGTTATGGTTGGACTCGGTGATCCTGAGCGTCTCTTCCAACTGAGATGATTCTATGAAACCAACACGAAAAAATGGCGCATGGCAGTCTCAGACAACAGGGTTTTACAGCCATAGCATTCAAGACAAACTGAAAAGAAAAAGAAATAAAGAAGAAAGCAGAAACAAGAGACACCTTTTGCTCCAATCTAGCAAGATGCATCAACACTTTGAGCTATATATTAACATACATTGCTGCTCACAGTTCAGCAAACAGCATCATAGCATAGAGAGTGCCTGCTCAGCATAAGAGGGACTTCAGTGCCTCGTTTCTGAGGATGCAGCAGAAGCAAGGTTACATTCTTGCTGCCATCCCCTCTAGCCCCTCTTTCACAAGAAAAGACCTACAGGCAGCATCCGTCCCTGATGGGAAGAGACTATTCGCTGTGATTGCCCACCAGTACATGGCAGTAACCAGCACCATCCCAGCACTGGCCTGTTAATTTTCTACCACTGGAGAAAAAGCAGAATATATGAGGCAATGAAATCTCTAAGGAGACACTTCATTATGAAGCTGTTTACTAAGGGTGTGAAGAAAATAACCAGACAGAAGTTTGCCAAGATGGAGATGGTTTAATTCACACCAAGGAACTGCACGCTGAAAGACTTGGGACCAGGTTATGTGCCTGGGTGTTTTCTCCTGCTGCAATGCCACAGATATCTTCTCAGGTTGATGCATTACCAGTATCTGTTCCTCTGAGCATGTAAATATTTGATGTTGTCACGGAGCCAACATTATCTTTCTAAAATGTAAGATATCTAGAGCCTCAAGAAACCCTTAGCTCTACACTGTAGGAAAGATGAAAGCTAAGAAAGTTAAGAGAATATTATCAAAAAGAGATTTTGCTTAGAAAGTGACTAAAAGAACAGGTGAACAGGAGAACCACCCCACTGCTGTACAAGAGCAGGCCCACAGTAGACACTAAGGTAGGAAACCAAGAGTGGCTAAGAGTCACTTATTTGTATTATGAAGCACTGAAAACACTACCACAAATCAATACAGAATGGGTCCATGTACTCCCAGACCAGGCAGACATCAGCAGCCCAAGGGGATAAGCCAATCTGAGAATCTAAACAACATTGCTACCATCAGCATAGCAGACTGAAAACAAAATAAGCGTGTCAAAACCAAAATATACACACCCAGCCCTCTCTTCTGCCCCAAAAGCCCAGGGCATTGGATGCAGGTAAAACCAATGCCCCAGCCCACTGGCCTATTTGCTATTCTGGGGTAAGTAAATCTTCCTCCGAACCTGATTGTGATTTCCAGATTGAACGTTAGGGGCCTTTAGGGGCAAGTTTAAGCAAAACTGATATTCTGCAAAGACGCAGACACAAACCCTTTGGAAGACATTTTCTGACCAAACTGGGAAAAAAAAAGTTCAAAAGATTTTGACTGGTTACTGGTTCAGCTTCCTCTAAAAATTAAAACCACAGTAGCCTTTGTTAACTTCAAACAGCCAGTCATGTCAGAATCAACAATGTACTGATAAAATTTTAAGACTGACTCCTTCAATGTGTTTGAACACTTATTTGGGTGGGGAGAGGAAGGCTTTATGATTTTTTTTGCCAGACTTTGATATAGGAGGCTGGAGAGCTGCCTTTACAGCCTGGTAAGTCAGAGACAAAACGAGAACTTCAATGCAAGCTTTCAAAGCCCCTTCACAATTTTGAGATAAAAGATTGTTTCCATCTTTTGTTCCAGATTCATTTTAGAAGAATGAGTGATTTTTTTTGTTATGAGGACACAGGGTCTCAGAGGGACAAATCTTTATTCATCAGTTGCCTCATTGTCCTGCATGTCTCAAAGAATTTAAAAACAAGCTATCTTCTGCGTTCTGGCCCTTGTAAAAGGAATTTGTGACTGTACCAAGAATATGGGCTCTGCTACTCTGTTAAGATGATCACAGTGCAATTCACGGAACCTCTGTTTACTACAAGGTTGCAGTGGTTCTTCCTTTTTAAGACACAAAATTGAAGACAGATACTCATCAGGAGATCTGAGTGCAACTGGCTTTTCAACCACTGTCTGCATCCTTTTTTTCAGCAACAATCAAATATTTACAAAAGAAAGGCACTACAAAGATGCTGATGATGGCCAAGATAGAAGAGCTCCAAGCAATACACAACACCACAGTATCCATTCGCATAAGATACAGCAGTCACAGGGTAAGGCAGAAGTACTTCTGACAATGAACAGACAACTGTACCAAGTCTCACCTACTTGAAGTTAAACACAAGCATTCTTCACTCTCCAAAAATAAAAAAATGCAATAAGATTAAAGAATGGGGGAGCTCCTGCAGCAGACTGAAGACAGAGGATCTGTTGGGGGTTTTTGAAATTGTGCCAGAGTCCTGGGGAATGGAAGGGGCTGGGAAGGGTAAAGCTTCCAGGCACAGACTGAGGTATCCAGTACAGAAAAGGCTTTTTCAGACACAAATAGCAAATGATGGCTTGCCTATCCAGGAAAGCCATTGTTGGGGGCGGGGGAGAACAAAACCAAAACCAAACCAAACAAATAAAAAACAACCACAAACACCACAAGTGTCAAACGAAAGCATAGTAAACAATCAGTACCAAGCTTCCCTGCCCATGCCACCACTCTGGTTTCACACGCTAGTTGCCCCTTTGTTCAATTCCATTGAAGAAAGTCAGCTTACCAAACGGTTATCTGTTGCAGACCATTCCCAGGTGGTCACATCCTTCCATAGCGAGCAGACAATGTCTTACAGGAGGAAATCCTGCAACAATGCACAGCCTAGCACATCTGGCAAAGTTTCTGCCTCCAACCCTCATCAAGAAGGACGTGTAAAAAGAGTGCCCAGCAACAGTATTTCTCGCATTTCTTGAAAGTGGAGAACCACCTGTCTGCTCCAGAAGATAATCTAGTTGCCATCCCATGCTCTAATGCCACAGTGATTTTCATTTACAAGTGGAAACTACAATAAATTCTGCACATTCTTTGAGATTAACCTTATTGTATTATGTACCCATATTTTTCCTGTTTACCATACTTGTGCATGCCTACATGGGAATATAAGGTTGTTCGGGGTTTTTAGGGTGGTGTATTTCATTTAATAAGTTTCTTAGCCTTTTCAGAGGACTTATTGAAGTCTTCTAGACCAGAAATGACCCTCAGGCTGTAAGAATATCACTGCCTTAAAATTCAGTCAGGCTAAAAGGGCCTGTGCAGAAAAGCCATAATCAGACTGCCAACTCCTGATGCAACCCAGACTGAAATAGGTGGCAAGTATTTTGGCAGAAGGTTGTAGACCTTTGATCTTAAGCCCAAAAAGTGTGGCAAAGTAAATGTCACAGAAAAATACCTTGAACCTCTACAAAAAGGAGGATTCTCCCAGCATGCTTTTAAAGCTCACTGGTAGGTCCATAGAGCTGTTTGAGTGGGTTTCTCCAGTAAAAGAGTGTTTTTAGCAACAAACAGCATAGCAGAAGAAGAGGAAAAATAGAAATGAACAAACCAAGGATGCAGGGAACAGTTACCCACTGAAATGAAAAAAATCAGATTTCTTTGCCTGGCAAAATATCCTTATAATTTGTTACTCCTGTGAAAAGTTACCAGTACTTTAGCTTTGCAAAGGGTGATCTTGTTCCATGCTCATTTGTTTTCAAGTTTAAAGTTTAAAGGTAATTTAAATGTTTCTTTTCAATACTATCATGCTTGCTTTAAGTATGTGGTCAAATGAATGGTTGAACAACTTTCAGAAGAAAGAATAAACTGTGAAACACAAGAGGATGGCAATTCATTCTGCTCTAAAAAAACATTTTTCATTTCATAATAATGAAAACTCAGAGGTTTCAAGCAACAGAGCTATGACTGCTAGAAGTGGAATCAAGTAATTTTGGTACAAGTAATATGTTCATTTTTCAGAAGCTTCCCAGTTAAACACCCATACCCTGGTGTTTGGTGTCCACCACCTGGATCCTGCACACTCTTGAGCTTTCCTTGGACATGACACACTTTTTGGGAACCAACACTTGAGAAAAGAGGTTAGCAGTGCAGAAAAATCATTCAGGTACCGTGCTGAATGTTTCACCAAGTTCTGGACATTCCAGAGTATAAGGGGACAGTGTGAGAAAAATGTTTTGACTCCATATGTAGTTTTTGGTGAAGGGTTCAGTACCACAGAAGTGGACCTACGAAGGCCTGCAAAATGAAGCACTTCATGTGAAGTCAAACAAAAAGTGTTATTCCACCTAAAATGGAAAAGGCTGGGGAAGGAAGACAGAGAGAGAGGAATTAAGTTTTCCACATTGCCTTCTTCAGTGCCATCAGAGTTCTGACTGTCAGTCTGGCTACTTCTCAGGCTGGAAAAGCTAAAGGAGGCTTAAAAAAACCCTAATGGCAGCATGGTACAGAGTGGAAACTGTGAGGGAGTTACTCTGGGGCATCATGTCAGCTGTAAACATGATGGAAGTGTGACCAAGGCAAATGCCAGCTTGCCATTAGGATTACAGGGTAATGTGCGTGTTCTTTGTAAACATGCTGTGAGAAACATCTCTGCAATTTTTCAGCCCCACAGGACTAATTCATCTTGCTCCCAGCATTAGGTTAGTCCTTAAAAGTTGCAATAACATTAACTTTGTGCCTTTGCTTTAAGCATGACATTAGAGCAGAGGGCATTGTAGTGTGTAAATGTTAGATGGTACACTAGAGGGAAGACTTAAAACAATAAGACTGCACCACTCTTGCTCTGAGGATTTTGCAGAAGGTTCCAGTTTATTGTAAACTCAATGGAAAAATAACCTCAAAAGTTGCACATGGATCTTTTATTTGAGGTGGCTGCCCAGAAGGAAGCACTGCCCAAAGAAAATCACAGCCAAAAGAATTAAACCTTTATAAAACAAGCCCATTTGAAATACTGATATTTATTGCATATTTAAAAGCATTGTAAATTCATGAAGCATGTAGTACAGCATTTTAACAAAAATACTTTTGTATTAAATTCATCATCTTTAAGTATTCAGGTGTGACAAAAACTTATTGTGAATAGCTAAATTTTAGGCATAGCTTTCATGAAATTTTATGAATCTATAAAATACCAAGAAATTCAAAATTACATTTCTTTATAGCCTTGCTGCTCTCGAACAGCAACCATTTAAAAAGTTGCAGCCTTTTACCACATCAGACCTTAAAGTTTCTGACAGATTCTTGGATTCTGCCTGCGTGATTCAGAGGCCAAATAGCTGATGGTACCTTTAGAAAACCATTTAGGATGTAGAAGTCATGACTGAGAGAAAAAAAAAACATGGAAAGATGTATTGCAAACAGTTTCTGCACTTCCAGTTCCCCTCTTCTTATTTAATATTTTCACAGACAGAGAAAAAAGGGTCCATCATCTACAGGAGGAAATCCCTGGTCACAGAAAGAAGCAAATTCACTGTGCCATTTCTCTTGAGCCTGCTAGCATTTGCTCCCTCATGATGCTGAATTCAGAAGCTATTAACTCATGGATAATCAATTAGCAGAGGTTTTTTTTTTTCCTTCCTAGCTTTTCTGAATGATTGCAGAACCTGTAAAGTCTGCAGCAATATAAAACTACAAGAGCTGCAAATTTACCCAAGTATTTTATGGAATTTCTTCCAGGCACAAAATGCTATCAACAGTTCTAGGATTTGTATGAAAATAATTCAGCAAAAGTATCCGAGAAACTGCCCACTCCTCATGCAAGATAAACAGAAGGCCATTACACCATGGCCTCTGTTCTGCACCAGCAGTAACTCTCAGAAGGGACTGTATTTTAAAAAACCCCTATAAGACCACAGGAGTAATCCTATGGAATTACCTTGGGGCAATATATCACTCCTTCAGAAAACAGTCCTTTTAGCTGTGGTTTCTCACTGCTAGAGTTTTCCCACCATCTTTGAAGGAGCAGAATTTCACTTGCTGTTTCACACATGTGCTTGAATTACAACTCAAAATCCTTTTTTATAGCTGCGTGGGTGGGAAAAAAGACATGGGATTTGTCAGAGTGCTACTCTGGTTATGTTTGCAGAAAGGCTGAGCGGTATATGCTCTCAAGCCTCACATAGCCATGCGTTCAAAGCCTTTTAGTTCCAGCCCACCCCATGCCTTAACCCTGTTTGGTCCCTGTAATGCAGGCAAGCGACTGGTTCCCAGGGGAGAGGCGGCTGCTCTGCAACACGACTTGTGCAGGAGCGCTGCATCATCAACCAGAGCTGGCAGGGGAACCCCAGGAAATTCACTCAGCAGACCGCAGATCTGTAATTTGTTCCTGTGTCTTCTGTGGCAGAAAAATTTCACCTCTGTTTTTGAACCAACGTTTTTGCTTTCGGAGGAGCAGAAAAAAAAAAAATGGGAGCACTACAATAGAATAAGATCTATGACTTACAAAATGCAGCTCTCATCTGTTAGTTATTAAAGATACTACTGATAATAACTTAAACTACACACTTTATTTAGTCTCATTTTTATTCACCTCATAAATTGTGAGATAAAAGCTATTTTGTAATTGATGCATTTACATTTTCATTTGAAAGGAGAGCTTACTGCATGGTGAGATAAAGAGGGGTTTGACGCTTCCCTTTCTGAAGACATATCTTTGTTTCAATTTGTAATTAGGATGTTTCTCACTAAAAACACACATGACATTTCTTTAGGGAATAGTTTCAGAAATTATCTCAAAATTAATAAAAAAAACCCAAACGTATTCGATGAAAGCAAAATATCATCTCCATATAAGGATCCCATTTGATTCATGGGTTGATTCAAGTGTTTAGTGTGACTGACAATAACTACCAAAAATTAACTTACCAGACCTATATCCAGTCAAAAGCCTGTTAAAAAGCATTTTTTAAAAAGTATCCATTATAATCATGCGTTTTTTTAAAAAAAAAAAAGTAGTGGGATTTTTCCATTACTTCTAAATTGCCGTGGAGAGAGGGCAAGCATTTTTCATGACATTTTATTAGTCAAAATAAATAAAGGCTAATTCCAGCCATCTTTGAATGGGAAGAATAACACTGTTTTTAAGTAGCTGCATCTTTAAATCATTATTTTCCTATGCAATTTGCCAGAGATCTAAAAATAGCAAAATCCAAGCAGGGATTTTTTTCCTGTGGCCAGCCTTACCAAATCTAGGCTTTGGTTCCTGGTGGACAGCATCCACCAACCTCAGGACCAGGCTGTCCACCAGCCAGTTGGAGCCCACAGAGCCCTACCATGAAGAGTCAGAGCCAGGGAGACCCAAAAAGATACATTTAAGACTTCAACCTCCCCCAAGCCTTTCCCAGTAGGGCACATCGTTGTCAGGCACGGTCCTGAGTCCTGTGGATCGGAACAAGGTGCAGGCTCGTGAGTCAGCCTCACGTACAAGCCAAAAGCCCTTTAACATCATTATGGAGCATGACCTCACAATCTTGGAGCAACTATTCACGAGCAAACTTCTGAAAGTTTTTATGACTCTAAGGATCTGAACAGCAAGGGTACAATTTTGCAGGTGTCACCGGCAGAGTGCTGAGCAAACAGAAGGTTCAGAAGTTCATCTGGTGACCTTATACGTTTGGCCCATTAAACTTTACTCAGTCACAAACTTTGTTCATACCAGCTTTTCAGAATCACAGTATTTAAAAAGTTAAGTAGTTGCAGACAAGTAAATAACTTCCGCTAGAAAAACACTATCATGGCCTTCCCATGATGACTGAGGCACAAGAAGATGGAAGTAGTGCATTGAGTAGGAGATACAAACCGAACCATCAGCTACCACCCAGACTGAGCCATTTGCCAGGATGAAGAGTTTCAAAACCTTGCAACAGGACATAGGATTTCATTCCATAGAAGCACAGTTAACAAAGGGTAATGTAAGAAAAAAACTTCACCTTTTGCAGGTTTGGCAAGGGGTCTCAGCTCCAGCCCTATGACTGTTTGACTTGGGAACCTACTTGTATGGCTGTAATGTAGAAACCTCCTTGAAGTCAAACCAGCAAGAGAATTAGAGGTGTCTTCTTGTATAGCTTCATTGATCTGCATCTGCCTTGGAATAAAGGATCGGATTTCTTGAATTTTACACTCTATTCTTACCTTAAAGTTTGTCTGGAGTTGAGACTCATTTGGACTTGGCAAATAGCTCTCAAGAATCCCACCTTGGACAAGTCCCCAGAGCACTAAGTGCCAGATGAGAAGTCACCAAAGTGTCACCCAGAGTCATTCACCACATCATACCAACGTACATACAATGCAGAGGACAGAAGGTTGCTGGGGAGAGGATCTGATAATTTTGTAGTTCCCCTTGGAAATACGACAAAGGCATTTTACACATACATTTTGGAAATGGCTTTTTTTTCCTCTATTTTCAGCAAAGGTTCTGCAATTTGTATAATGGAGGTTATAGGTGATAATGAAAACGTCTTCTGTGAAATACATCACACTGTTTGTCTAACAGCCTGGAACAGAGCAAACAGAGATCAAGAAGGAAAGGAATTTATCTTGTGCTCATTGATCAGTAGAGAAATATTATAATTAACTATTACAACTCAGCTATTTAACAAGGTACACTGCCATTTATTCATGTCCCAGATCACAGCTGAAAACTTCCCATCAGAAATCTTTTTGACTGAAGAAATTGGACGGTGTAATAGGAATCACTCGATTTAATGTCTGGAATTTACCAGGATGGGAATATATATTTCAATGAGCCACATTTATTTTAAGAATCTGCATTTGTTGCCCATTCACCTCGGGATAAAGATTACCAGAAGTGACCCAACTCATGCCACAGATTGTCCTGCTGATAATGGCTGAAACACGGGTTTGTTCAGCAACACAAGGCTTAGCTGCCTGCACTGGGACCTTTGGACCACGGTAGTTGCTGCAGAGCATTAATCCTACCACAGCGTGCAGAGAAGTGCCAATGACTGTTTTAGGATGCAATTTGTATTCCATATATCTTTAAGGACAACATGAGATGAGACCAGGCCTGGCAAACATACCACTTCTGTGAATGTCAGCCACATCAGCCAAGCTTTCAACAATTCAATGGAGTGCAAGTCCAAGACTGATGGTGAATTTTAGTTAAGAACTATACTTTAAAACTGACGTATGTCTTCACGAAAAACTGTACATACCAAGGGAAAAAAAAATAAATGGAAAGACCTGAACAGACTTACTGCTAATACATGAAATGGTGATTTGTGGAACACACCATGCATCTGCCTGCTTTAAAGCCTGCCCTACAGTATACATACAACAGATGCATCTTGCTATACCCTCCCAGCAATCTTCCACTCCTCTTCAAGACCATAGTAAGCGTAGTAGATCTCTGAAAAATCCTCTTTATTCAGCTATCATGTGGAAAATATAAGAGTTTTGAACTACCACAGACATTCAATATATAATCACTTTTACGTTCAGTGTGCTAGCGATGCTTTTTGTCTCCAGAAGCTGCAAACACAACTTATTCCATATGTATAGCTAAATTGTTCTTGTCTCTCAGCTTTACAAGCTTAAAATGGATCCTGCTGATCTACAGTACCATTCAAAGAATCAGAGCTGCCTATTTCTCCTTTTAAAAGTGCTTGGTTTAGGTTCGTCATGTCACAGTCCGATCCATTCTTCATCTTTACTGAAAATCAGGTCTGAATAGATGTCATCAATCTCTTTGGTAAAAAAACACAATGTGAAGAAATCATCTCACATAACTGATGGCACTTAATCCGTGGTGGTACCATTGTCCAGCAGGCTTTTTGCAGTCCAGCCACTATGACACACATCTGGTTATTTTTGTTCATTTCTGTGCTCTTCAATTTTTCTCCTTTGCTCTCCTTTTTGAATTCCAACAAGGCACTATTAACATGCCGTGATTTCAGTGAGTTGGTCTCACTACTTTTGGCAAGATACTTGCTGAGATGACATAGTCTCTTCCTACTTGAGCAGGCTATTTAATCATAGTTTTAAACACGTTTGTTTCCCCTTCCTTTTTTCTCATTTTTTTTCAGGGACTGAAGTACTGTGATCCTGTAATCTCAAACTCAGGCTGACATTTCCTTCAAGGACTCTTCTCCAATAACATCACTCAGAATCCATATGTTTGTTATATTGCATTCGTCTCCCATAAAGTTAAGGTTATCTGCATTTTGAAAATTATCATCTAGTTGGTAGTTACACTGGAGTTTATAATCTGCAGCAAGCACTTCTGCAAGGAGGTTTCCTTATCTGTAACTAGTGGAGCTTCTAGTTCTTGATTTCTATGGTAATAAAAGCACACACATGATTTATGATGAGATCTTCTCTGTTGCACATATCTTCCTTTACATCATGAATAGCATAAAAGTTACTCATTAATACACAAGATAGATCTCAGCTGTTGCACAGTGAAGCACTCTGCTGTTCCAAACTGCCCATCACTTCTAAAACCATCTCGCACCCACTCTTCCCCCACACTTAAATATCTATCCAGCAGTTTAAACCCGTTTTAAATTCTCTGCTAACAATTTTTTGAGAAACCTTCCTAAGACTTGCTGACATGCTGTCAAAACAAAATGTTTGCAAGCCAGCTTTCTAGATAAGTAGCTAAAAATGACAGCCAGACGTCGAGCAGAATTGTCTCTTACAAAGGGGAGAAACAAGCCTTAACAAGAATGGCTGAATGGCTTTAGAAGGCTGGGTAGCTCTCAGATGATTTAATTCTGATTAATTAACTCTGTAGCAAAAGAGCAAAATTAATAGCATTTCTAATTCTTCTCAGAATGCTAACAGAAAACAGGATAAAAGCCTGCTGAAATATTCATCTCAAATTTCCCCACAAGATATTAACACATACGTAAGAGACAACTGCAAATGTAACTCCTTAGGTCACTGGACTGACTGAACCCTGGGTGCTTCAGTTGATGTGAAAAAGTCTTAGTAATTTCTTCTCATTCTGTTTCCAAATAAAGGTCTGGAAAGCCGTTGAGTTTGGCTTCCTTTAACTTAGAACTCTAGAGTTTTGTTTAGAATTTCATTTTAAATAATATTTCTTCATCTATAAAAATATTATATTTGCAATATTTCATGGAAGTTTATAATAATCTAGAACATACAGAGCTATTACTGGAATATTGAGATGTGATATTGTTCTGATATTCATTATTCTCATTTTTAAAGCGACTAAAGACAGATATATTTCATATGAAATAGTGCCTTGTCTTTTCTAGATTACAGCACCTCTCTCCATATTGCCATGAAACATTTCCAGGATAAAAATGATCCTCTCAAAAGCCTTTTCACTGAATCACTCACCTTGGAAGTGGCAGATTTATGTTCACGTATTTGTTGTAGTGAGTAGGACAGTTGCGGAAGAAGAGACTGAGTGGCTCATTTCAGAGTATTCAGGAGTTTTGTAGTTGACACGTCTCCCTAGCATGCAGATATGAAATCAGTTCCATGTTCAAAATTAAGCAGAACGGAAAAAAAAAATTCCTTCCACTGCAAGAAGCACTTTATCCACTGGTTATGGGGATCTAATGGACACGAACATACAGTCTTGCAGACCCAGAAAGTATGTTCTAAGATTACTTTTTATAAGTGGAAAAGAACATTCATTTTTACACCAGATTTGGCTCCACAAACAAGGCAAATCTGGTCTAACAGTTATACTAGGTGTGATCTGCTCAACAGGCGTAACAAAAATACAATAGTTGTGTTTAAACATTGGCCATTGCCCCCCCTAATTATATCCATAAGACCACTCTTGGGCTTTAGCAACATTCACTAATGAGGTGAAGGTATGGAGAAAAAAAAAATGTCAATGCTGTAAAAGCAAGTACAAAACTTCTCAGTTCTGTGCAGAGAAGGTCTGTATGGCTACCCGAGCAATTTCTGCAGATAATAAAATAACATAACAAGTGGGGTGCAAGCCTGGCAAAACCAGCAGTCTGAGCTGGTTAGCAGGGCACTGCCACATAAATTGTGTTTCTGTTGCCTTTGGACTGTTTCTGCATTCCCTGGAAAGATCCTGCGAGGAGAGGAGCGTCCCCTGCGCAGCGTGTTCCAACGCATTAGAAGTGATGAAGGGCTTGCAGGCAACGCTGCGGTAACAGCAACTGCTACAAACACTGGCTGCAGATTCTGCAGTACGCTGCTTGAAAATTTCTATTCCAAAACTTTTCCTAGAAATATGTCAAGCTAAATAATGTCCATCGTTATGAAAGATTTTGTGGTTCCCCACTGGAATATCCAGCTGCAGAACAGAGGCCTCTCCAGATCCTCCACACTAGAATGAACAAGATCTTGAGAGGATCCTCTGGATTAGTGCAATAACCAGGGCTGTGAGAAATAGTTTTACATACCTGAGCTAAAAGAAGGCCTTTAATAGGAATACCCATGTCCCAAGTGACCTCTGGATTACTGGCTTCATCTTTTTCCTAGGAAAAGGAAGGGCTCATTCCTGTACAGAATAAAAACATATTTCATTTCTAAAAAGTAAAGGAGCTTTTCACACAATGTTGAAAACAGTTAGTGAAGTGAAATGATCTGTATGGGTGTGTGTGGTGGGGAATAATTCTGACAGTACATAGAGCATATATAAAATATTTTTTAATAAGGACACTGGAAACATAACCTAAAACAGACATTAACAATGCATATTTATGTGAATATATTAAGATAATCATGCGTGTAATTATAAACTTGAATATCTAGCTTATTAGACGTAGCAACACTTCAGAATAATCTTTAAATTAGCCTGAAATTCATTTTAATTAAGAATTAATAGTTTATCCGTAAATCACTTACATTTCAAATAATTGAACAGATTTTTAAAAATATATACTTAATCTGTTACAGAGATAAATCTAGATCCATAAATCACTTAGGCTTTTTTGAAAACATAACCTACTTACTATAACTAACAAATGTGATTAAATGATTATCCTCTTATACCAAAGTTGTTGCAATATGCGGGGAAAATATAGCCACATTTCTATACAAATACCTAGGCATTACTACTTGTTCTGTTAACAAAATAATGTTTATTTTGACAGAAGCTGCTGGGAAACTTGTGAATACCCTGATCTTACTGCCTACCCATTCCTCTGATAAAGATTTTGATAAGTCTGACAACACGCAGCTCCAGGAACACTGAGATGTTTTTAGAGAGCAGCGAAACCTTTTCCGCTGTTTATCCTGCTCTATATTCTATTTATCCTCCGCCCTCAGAGGAGGTTTGAGGGGTGTCCTCTGTGCACCTCTGGGGTTTCGGTGCATGTCAGGTGAAGACTTCTCCATGTCACAGCTCTGCCTTTGGGGAGGGTGAACAGCAAGCTGTCCCGTGAAGGGCTGACCTCTGCTTCTCTCCGCCTCTGTGGCAGTGTCTCTGGGCAGGAGACAGTGACCAGGCTGAGGTCCCCAACCCACGCCGATGGCTTGGCAGCCAGCTGGGGTGCAGAAACGTGTGGAGCAGCTCATGTGTGTGGGCACAGCGCACCCAGACCCTGCTGTGCTCATGGGCACAGCGTGTGCCTTGCTCAAACAGCGATGGGTCACAAGGGACTAAAGTACCTCTCCAACACCCGCCCAGTGTACCAGCCCACCCAGGTGAGAGCCTCTGTTCGTCTTTGAGGCACGATGCCAAGGAGGCAAAATATCATCAAGGCTAATCAAGGTTTTGGCACGTGTGCACAGACGTCCTGGGAAGGACAGGGGACCAAAGCCTCCGTATAGGTCTCTAAATTGTCTGCTAGTGATTCTGCAATCACATTATTTCCCCATTTTCCCCCTCAATGCCACTCCATTTACTCTCTCCTCGTCTCTGATGTAGCTCTTAATCACGAACAGAACACTACAAAAAGCCCTCCGTTCCTAAAGCACCCTGCACTTCCTGCCTAAATGAGCTGCTTTGGCTTCAGCCGCAGTAGCTGCAGTTTGCACTATTCAGCCTTTCACAACAGTTTGGCTCAGCAACATCCACTCTGAAAAAAAGGGCAAGAAATATCTTCCTCGTTTGACAAATACGGGTACATGGTAAAAGGAGACATGCCCCCTCGCCTCACAGAAAATTCATGTGCTCTCTGAAAGTCCCTAATAACACACACAAATCTTAATCCAGGGCTAACTGGAACTGAAATATTTCGCCTTCTGCATTACATCTCGCACCGTATGTTTTTACGATGAATGGGTTTAAAATGTCTGTTCATTACACTGGGGTTGTGCTACATGGCCATTGGGCACACGAAAGTTCACGGCCCTGCACTGCACAGCGCTGATGGTTTCAGGTCCTTCACGACACCCAGAGGAAAGCTGCTGACCCACAGTCACACCCCACGAAGTCTGATTTTCTGATGACCTCCCTTTTTTACTGCAGGCAGAAGCTGCACAAATTGTGCAGAACGCAAGGGAGGGGGAAAAGTATTTCACAGGGCTCTCTTTGCTGCCCCATCAAACACAAGAGGTGTCAGCAACAACAGTCTCTGGATCACCACTCATAAATTTTCATGTAGAATCACAGCAGTTTGGGCACTCATTTTGACTTTACATAATTTAAATTATTGCATAATCACATTTTGGGGTGTTTGAGCTACAGTGGACATTCATAGGAGCTGGAGGCTCTCATCCAGCAGAAGAAATGAATAAAAATGCAGAGAAACAAACAAAACACAGAGGTTCTGTTGTTCCTGGGTGTTTACATCACAGAATTCCTAATTACAACAATTTGATGTTGCCCAGATTGTAGCACTCCATTCAGTTAATTAGTTTTAGCATGATGACAAATGATTTTTGTTTCTGAGTAGGCTGTATGGTATTCTTCTTTCTGTGAAATTATTTTAAATCATTAAAATTTCAAATACATTTCAGGAAAAAAATTGCACGTGAAGCATATGAGTATTTTGAGAAAGCTTTCCCAAGGTTTCAGCTCTCTATTTGAAAACACATGCAGTTAATTTCTGTTAATCAGTCCTGCCATTCACAATCCCTCCTAAAGCATGCAAATCACATCATTCTTTTTACATCTATACATCATCCATAGCAACAGACTGTGCAAAACACTCTTCTAAGAGTCAAGGAGGTACTCGGATTTGAATGCATCATTTCTGTATTTTCAGAGCACTAAAACATGCTGATGAATGAACAGCCCCACAGCTGGAGGAACAAATGGTGTTTTTCTTCCTGATTGCCTCCACCGGCATCCTCACAGATGATTTACACACCATTTTTTTTTTAATTACTGAAACACCCTGCATGTACATATTGATGTTCTGCTGTTATCAGATGCTTACACTGCAAAACTTCTAATAACAGAATTGGGCACTGCCTAGATGGTAGTCTGTCAAATTAATAAAATATAACTCAGTCATTTATGGCACCACAAAGCCTCATTACAGTCTTGTTTGGTTGGGATGGTTTTTGTTTGTGTTGGGGTTTTTTTTGTTTGTTTGTTTGTTTTTTTAAATGATTTTGATTCAGAGCATGAAGATGTTAATGATTTCTTCAAAGACACAAAATATAATATCACTTCAGAAAGAGACTTACGGGCAGATATTTACAATGCATTAAGGGGCTAACACAAAGAACACAGCTGCTTTTAGGCATGGGTCAAGCATCTGCTCTTTCATGTTATGTCTGATTCAAGTAGAAAGAACCAAAATAAAAGAATAGGAGGCAAATAATTAAATGACTTGGGGGACACAGACCCAAGTCCTTAATTACAAGCAGTTTGGTCAAGACCCGTAAGGTGTTGAGCACTCCTTGCAATGGGAGTGAAGGGGAGCTGGGAGACATCCAGCACCTTGCAGGGCTGGAACTCTGCTGGGTGATTTCTGCTCAACTCACAGCAGCAAGTGGAGTAACCTCTGCTGACAGTGAACGATCATATATCACAGCAGGCCAAGTTTATCCTTGTAAGAAACAAAATTAATGCTTTTCAAATCCTAACTTACATGAAATTCTGCAATTTGTCTTTTTTTTTTAATGTAAACTTACGCAAATTATAAGAATTCTATCCCTCCTGAGTGCAGGAAAGATTAGATTTTAATTTCATCAGCTACAGAGGAAAAAAAAAATCTAATAAGTGCTTTTTATTTAATTAAGTTTCAAATTAATTACCATGAAGGAAATAATTGCACCATCACCTGTGTTTTATATTAGCAAAAAAGGGAAAGGAAGGAAGAAGAAAACAAACAAAAAAAAAATCCGTGATAGAATGTGCACAGGATGGATGGATCTTAAAATTAGTTATCCAGGAGCTAACAGTCATTAAATAGAAGAATAAGTAATCCCCCCGTTTTTTATGTAATGCAAACGGACCTATGAACCAAAACTCCAAGGACAACTGGTCTCCCCCAGCAGCAGAAGCAGTGCCAGCCCTGCAGCCATCAGTGTCCCCATGCTCACAGGTTAAATGTCTGTCTACCTGTCTAAGACTTGATCCTGAGCAAAAGCTTTTAAATTCCCTGATCCTCTCTCAGGCTTTGCATCTGTCACTTAGAGTAGCAATACTTAGGACAATTGCATCTCAGATGTTATTACTGAATAAATTTTCCCATTTGAGTTTGTAATTCCTTAATTTGAATGTACAGTAAGAACACAGTACATCCAAAAGCACCGGTGTCAAATTCCATGTGGTTCTACTGGTTTAGTGTTTTATAAATAGCACTTAGGACTACTGTAAATACTATAAACACTTATATCTACATATAGTTGACAGCCAAAAGAGACAAATTAAGATGGGCTTTAACACATTAGCTGTAGCCAGATGACCAGATATAACAAAAACCAGAATCATTCCAATATAATAATGTACGTATGTTTGCAAAGTGTGCCTGCTCATCTGACATGATATGCATAACATGCTTTATTGCTGTAGCAGCCAAAACATTTCTTTAGAGCCTCTCAGAGCTGCAATACCACAGTCCTGGAAGTTGCTGCATCATTCAGCCCTGGTTGCAAAACTGCAGTCCCAGACATCAGCTTTCATTTAAGCCACTTGCCCCAAACACACTCCTGGAGCCTCATGGTGTTTGAGAAAACACTGGAAAGGGGAATTATTAACAGCCCTGGGCTTTTTCTGAAAAAAAGACCGTTAACATTTTTCTGGTATTTTTCTTCTTAACCACCTATGAAAGGTAAATGAAAGATGCAAACATCATCATGCTTTTCAATTCCTGTAAGAAAAAATTAGATTCCACTCCACACATTTCAGTTGCAGCATTATCTTTATAATGCAGGATTCCACATCGAAAGTTCAAAAAGGTGTATGCAATGTGTATTTTGCTTCAGTGACTATGACCTTTAAAAATATTCGAGCTGCTGTTTGATTTAGCATTTTAACAGCAAATACATTTTAATGCATGGAGGACCATCCTCAAAGTTCACAAAACTGTTTGCATAGATGAAAAAAGGATTAAAAGACTGTAACAGAAAAAAACAAACAAACAAACAAAAAAAAATAGCTCTAGGTTTCTTCCAGCTACAGAATAAGCTGAAACCAGCAAGTTTGCTCATGCACACACCACTCATGCTCCTGCACCACACACTTCTCTTTAACTCCAGCTCCAGATCAGCATTTTATAAGCAGTTTGGCTCAAATTTCACATGAATCACCAGGAAAACTTCCACAATTTCAATGTACTGCAACACATCAGTGGATTAACTCCTTCTCACTTCCATTAGGCATTTTCCTGCAGGATGTGTCGCAGAGCAGAATCAGAGATTTTGTAGAAAGGACAGACCTCTCCATATTCCAGAATATAGGAGAGGTTACACCATCACCAGCCCCTGTCCTGACTGCAGATCGCACTCCAAGTCACTTGTTTTACTGATATGTTTAAACATAGCATGACCCCAAAGGCAGATCAGTCTCACTTCAGCAGAAGTACCTGCTGTTCTTCTGCATGTGTCTTACAGGTATTTTGTCTTCCTTTACTGTTGATTCAGCTTGATTTACTGTTGATTACAGCTTGATTCAGTCACCTGAACATGAGCACCTGGTGCCACCTGAGATGCCTCAGCAAACCCTACCCACCACACAGGCTGGCTAGTATGACTGATAATATCTAGGGCATCTCTAGTTGCACTAGGCAATCTCACTCAGGTAAATGAAATATGGCCATTGTGTTAGAATCCTTCCCACTCACCTCCCCAGTGCACTTGTGACCATCTCACTTGACCTTGCATTGCCTCCACACCATCCGAGCCCTAGCCTTTGCTCTTGAGCCAGGGGACTGGCAGGGCTCTCGGCAAAGCGGGGCCATGCAGACAAACACTGTGAACAAGGGCAGTTCTTGGAGGCTCAATCTTCTCTCTCCTTGACCTGAGGAGAGGAAGCCCATACCCTTGCCCAGGAGATCAGCACGGACTCTTGCCCTAGCAGGAGAGCAGTTGCCAGGCTGAGCTCCTGCTGACAGTGCACGGTCCGTGCACTGAGAAGCAAAAGGGGGATGCACCAAAAAAGGCATTTCTTCCACCCTTTAGATACTGTGAACTCACACGCTCTTTCTCTTTATGATGGTTCACTCCTGCTAGCAAGAGCTAGACAGGGCATTTCCTTCCTTGTAGGTGGAAGTATCTTCAAGCCCATTACATCCATCTGTCATATACATATACATTGTACATGGAGTCTACTGAGGAGTATTCTCCTGTTTGTATTTAATTCCCAGCTCGTTAGTATCCTTCCATAGAACCCATATGTGACTATTGTAACAGAGTGCTTTAGAAAAGCACTCAGCACATGAAGTGCTTTTTCTGTTCCGTTTCCCCATCCCTCCACCAACATCCCTCACCATCCTGAGGGGCTTGTGCTGATACAAGCAATCGCTTATGTCCACTGTAGCTGTGCTGGAGGCAAAGCTCCTAGCTAAAGCCATCAACTTCATCTTTAGACAAAAAAACAAACAAACAAACAAAAAAATAAAAACAAACAAACAAAAACACATCAAAAAACCAACCAAACAAAAAAACTCCCCTTTTTTTTCATGATTCTTTTTTTTTTTTTTATTTTTTCTTTTCTTTTTTTTTTTTTCTGCCAATCCAGTGAACACTCAGTCCTTTTACCCCACATTCTCCTGGTCAGTTCAAGCTCAGGTAGGGTTGCTGGCTGCTTCTGCATCCCTGGTGCTGCCAGCATTGTCACCAGCTTAGGCAGTTCAAGGTCTCCAAAGGACCCAGAGGACACAAATTGTTTCTGGGGTTTTGGTCTATCGTTAGCAACACCTGACTGAAGTCTCTTCAGTTAGAAAAAAGCAGCATGGAGTGTGCCCATTCTGGACGTATCGGTGCCTTGGATGGTGGCTTCTGCATCATTGGTGCTGCCAGTGTCGGGGTGAGTCCAGATAGCTCAAGGTCTCAGGCACACCCAGAGGAACAATTTCCTTTTGAACTTTTGGTCTGTCACTAGCAGTATCTGAACTGAGACCTCTTCAGTTAGAAAAGCAATGCTATAAACAGAACAGTCTCTACAAAATATTATCAGGACTGGGCTTTGTTTTTTTCCCCTTTACCTAAAATAATGCATATATATTATTGGAAGGCCATGAAACCCCTCTTGTGTATGTCACCTTTTGAGATAAAAAGCCAGGTGTGTTCTTTCTTTTGTCCAGGTCTAGTGGCAAAATACTTTAATCTCTCCAGCTTGGCAACTGCAGGTTTTATGGATGTTGTTTATCTTTTTCTGCTGTTGCTCTAAACATACTGCCACAAAAAGTTACATTCAGGATAAATATTTTAAAAATCAATAAAACAAAACCCCTTCAAAATATTACTTGTGTGAGGGGAATTTTTATCACGAGTGTACTGGCTGTCACTTTTACAGTGGCTAACCTCACTGATACTCTGTGCTTATATACATTTGCAGCTCAAAGTGAGCTTCAGGAAAAAAATACTAATGAAATATTGGCAAGCGTAATGAAAATTATTCATTTAATTATTCATCAAAATTTTCAGCTCCCATTTTCTTTCACAAATATACTTTGGAAAATTCAGAAACAACAACACAGCATATGAGGAAAATGAGACTGAGAACCCAACTCATCCTTAGACTGATGCTCCTTTATCCTGCTCCCTAAGAGGACAGACAGTTCAAGACTAGTTTTCAATGTTGAGTCCAAGAAAGCTTTCTTTGACTTCAATATTTGAAACTCGGCCTTTATTGAGGATGGATTTGAATTAGTGCTATCTCCCAAGACCTACAAAGCAATGAACGTATTTTCTTTTAAAGAACACGTTCACGGTTCTTCACAAGGATTGACTCAGTGACCAATGCAGCTACCAATGTTTTTTACTTATTCCAGGAGGAAGCTTTAACAACTAGAAAGAAAGAATAAAATATATACATACATATATATATATATATATATATATATATATATTTGAGTCTCTGCTTTTATTCTTACAGAAGGGCCACAAGTGGGCAATTGCTTTCCAGCTAAATCATAGAATGTCCTGAGTTGGAAGGACCCACAAGCATCATCGAGTCCAACTCCTGTCTATGCACATGACAACCCTACAGTTCACACCATGTGTCTGAGGGCATTGTCCAGTCTCTTCTTCACTGGACAAACTTGTTCAAAACAAATTAAACCTGAAGGTTACTAAAGATAGATTTTGGAGCAAACAGAAATAGCATCCTGCCCCTAGAAGTCCCTGAACTTCACTGGGTGCTGGTAAAGCGCTTCAGGGCATTACAAAGGCTACCCTGCCCTTACCCTCCTCCCTGGCTTTCTGGGGCTGCCAGCTCTTCTGTGCCAAATGGACTTTAGGCCTTGGTGAGTGCAGCCTTCCTCGCAACCCTGTGCTCTTCCTCCCAGCACTGCTCCCCCAGCCAGCTGGCAGTGTGCTGGGAAGGATGCTCTGACACAGCAACAGCACGATGGGAATAAAATGAGTCACCAATGGAGCCATAAAAATCACATTTTAGTTATTACACCATAACTTCTCCTAGCAGGCCAGTCCTACAACATATCAAATGCCACTGACAAAAAGCTTTGTTTCCCAGCAAACCCCAAACAACAACCCTCACAATACATTTTTTCCAAGTCCTACTGCCAAGAGCCCCCAGATAAATAACATCCTAAGTAATTTGTGGCACAGCGATCTTCCCATAGCTATTTGTCCAAAGGACAAACCTGAAATATCCACAGAGCTCATCAGTGCTTTGGCAGTAAATTACAAATATTTATTGATTTAGCCTTCCAACAGACTCAAGTGTTCAGCCTGTTATGTAGCAGGAAGGTACATATCCCCCTTTTAAGTCCTGCCAGAAAAGTAACGAGAATTTCTGCCAAACTAGTTTATTGCTATTTTCTTTCCCCCATGGCTAACAGTGCCACAGACACCTGTGTGTCAGACTCTGTGTAGGGACTGATTTTACCCTTCGGTCTGCTACAAACGTGCTGAGAGTGGTTGGTGCCTTCCTGACAGACCTGCTTTTGCTCCAGGATGGTGCTAAGAATGCATCCTAATGCAACTAAGTATTTATAAACAGTATGCTTCCTGCAAATTGCATAGATATATGGTTTTATGTAATAGAAGTAATGTGGAGAAAAGGAGGCTGAGAGGAGACCTTATCACTCTCTACAACTACCTGAAAGGAGGCTGTAGCATGGAGGGGGTTGGTCTTTTCTTCCAAGTAACAAGTGACAGAATGAGAGGAAATGGCCTCAAGTTGCATCGGGGGAGTTCAGACTGGATATTAGGAAAAATTTCTTCACAGGCTCTGGAACAAGCTGCCCATGGAAGTGGTTGAGTCACCATCCTTGGAGGTGTTTAAAAGACACATAGATGAGGTTCCCAGGGACATAGTTTAGCACTGGACTTGGCAGTGCTAGGTTCATGGTTGGACTCTGTGGTCTTAAAGGTCTTTTCCAACCAAAATGATTCTACGATTACAGGAAGAGGTACAATCCAGTAATGCCACCAGATGAATTCCAGCTTTGTTCAGCGCCAGACATCCTAGTAATGGGAGACAATGAGTGCTAGCTTCATAAACACTCGCTGTACTTGATAAAAACGAGACTTAAACAAGAGACCTCCATGGCAGTATCGCTTTCCCTGTTTAAGTACAGGTCCAGGATGAACAGATAGCTGGAAAACTTCCCTAGAAATGATTGCATATTCACTGATTCGGTTTCACAAGCTCACTGTCCATTGCACCCTGGCAGACACTCTCTGCACAGTGCATGCTTATGAAGCTGTTATCCAAATCTGATGGTTTACATCACCTGAGGTTTTGCCCATATATGTTTAACATAATGCTTATCAGCTGTTAGTGCCGTAGGGATGGGATTTTTAGATAGTTCCAAACAGCCCATAACTAAATTGGCTAAATAAATTGCTATCATTTCAGGTTCTATTCATCATACATTATTTTGGTGCTGTTATCCACAGAAAGGTCCTGAAGATGCTCTGCTTGCTGTCCAGCTATCAAGCAAAACAATCATGATCCAACCATTACTGTATTTATTTATACATGATCTAATTGTTACTGTATTTATTTCGCCTTACGAAAGATTACCAACCTCTGATGCACTATTGAACACAGAAAGCTAAAATCTCTTTAAATCTCAGTATTCCTGGGTTTTTTTTGTTTCTTTGCAGCAGACATTCATTAAATCTCTCCTTTGAAGTACAACTCTTCTGGTGTCATGGACATTTCTTCCAACCTGACCTTATGAAAGAGGTGATACACTTTTCACTCTCCCATTTCGTCATAGAGTCCATGTAAAGCAAGGAAATGAGAAATTATGTCTCTAAATTTAAAATTTCTACCTTTACATAGTAAAAACAAACAAAAACAAAACAAAACCACCTTGTTTGGATAAACCTATTCTTCCAAATTCTCAAATGGCTTATCCATCATTGTTCCTGTATCTTCAGCAGTTTTCAGTTAAGAAAAAATGAAACAACCTTTTTATTTGTATTTTCTCATTCCACTAAACAGAATACTTGGGGGCTGATGAAGTAAAAGCATGTGCCAGCAACCCTTTTCTGTCTGTATTTGAAAATAAGTAACAAAGTGGTAGTGTTTCATCAAAACTCTGCCACCCAGCAATTATTTCCAGAGTATACTTGAGGCTGACTTTAGGTTGACTATCAGTTACTACTTTTTACTTTAATTCCATAGGAAAAAAAGACTTGAGAGGAAAATAAAATTTAATGCAATAAAATTAGTCTCTTACATTAGAATGGATTGCTGTTCTTACAAACAACTTATCCACTTCCTTCTATCACTTCAGTCAGCCTTCAGAGAAGGAAGTTTAAAGCTTTAGAGTACTCATCTGTAATAACAAGTGATCTAAAAGAGAAAAAAAACCCATACAAATGTCCTTTTTGAAAATAACTGGAAACCCAACAACAAACAAATAGCTTGAAATAAATATTGCTCTGTAACACTGGACTTCCCATGATATAGAGCAGAGGTGGGTGTCAAACTCTTTTTTGTCCAGGGCCATATCAGCCTTGCGGTTGCCTTCTAAGGGCTGAATGTAATTTTAGGACTGTATAAATGTAGGAGTAAAAATGTAAAAATGTGTTTGACAACCCTGATATAGAGCATAATGAAAGACAATTCTGTGAAGAGCTATAGGGAACTTTGGTATCTCTTATGACAAGCATCTAGGTGTTAACAGGCAAATGAGTAAACTGAAGAATCAGAATTTTCCTTTCCAGAACAGAAAACCTGGGATGGCTACTGGGAACTAAATAAATATTATAATGCTCAGGCACCATGGAAAGTCACTCATTTCACCTTTGTCATTAGTGATTTTCTATATCACCAAATAGACATCCAGAGAGAGCATGGCTTCAGCCTTAAAATATAAAAACACATAGTCCCCCAGTAACAAGAAGATTATACAGTTCATTGTACAGATGCAAATGCAGCCACTGTTAAGGATATGTGCAGAGGATTCAATTATCCTTTTCACCTTAACTCTTACACGCCAGTTGCCTGCCTTGTCTCAAACACTTGTTCCTCAGCCAGTGAAAAACACCTGCTCTTTCCACAGGTGTTAGTTAATCTTCCTGCAGCTGAACAGGAGCTCTGCTCCAACAGCTCTTTCAGAGAATCTAAGGATTCAGGATACCACAGTCACCCATTTTCTTGGACAGTCGGAGCTTATTCCCTTTCCAAAGCCAAGTGGAGATGTAACCTGTGAAGGATGAGATAAACCAGGCACAGCAAAGCCTGCAGAACACTAGTACAACCTTTATTCCACTATCTATGCAATTCAAGTCATAAAATATTGTAGAAATTCCAGAATCAAAACCAAAAAAAAGGTTCCAGGGAGACCTTATTTCAGCCTTTCCATACTTAAAGGAAGCTTATAAGGAAGATGAAGAGAGACTTTTCACCAGGGCCTGTAGTGACAGGACAAGGGTAATGTTTTTAAACTGAAGGAGGGTAGATTTAGGTTGGACATAAGGAAGACATTTTTTATTATGAGGGGGTTGAGACCCTTGAACAGGCTGCCCATAGAAATTGTGGATGCCCCATCCCTGGAAGTGTTCAAGGTCAGGTTGGATGGTGCTTTGAGCAACCTGACCTAGTGAAAGATGTCCCTCACCATGGCAGGGGGGTTGGACTAGGTGATCTTTAGAGGTGCTTTGCAACCCAAATCATTTTTTGATTCCCTCCATTGGCTTTGTCTCAGCTCATGAAGATTCACAGCAAAACTCAGGAGCTGAGCATCCAAGTCCATCTGTCAGGACTTGAATCTCATTCAGAGACCATGGAACAAGGGGGAAGCTGTTGTTTCATAACCTCGCAGATTTGCAACAAAGCACATTAAGGCTTTCTGCTTACAGATTATTGTAATCTGATCAGCAGAACAGCTGCAGAACTCATGTCTCTTCCCACAAGAAGCCAGACAGATGACATCTTATGCTTTATTTTATACACCTAAAGAAGGAGACTCAGTAGTAAATTACTGTCTTGAATGTGATCCCATTTTTTTTACGGCTGCTTCCCAGAACAAGAAAACAACTCACTGCACATTTTCAAATTATAATTATAAACAAAGGTGTTCAACATTTAAACTGCTGTGACTCTGAAGCTAGTACAGCACATATGGGATGGTGGGCCCTATTTCAGGTGAACAAGCAAGGTGCTTTATCATGCGCAACGCTTAGTGAAAAGGGCAACAGCCCCCAGCAGGGCAGGGAGAAACTACTCTAATACAAATAATTTGCATAAGAAGATATTATTTCACATCTGAACTCAGAACAGAAATCAAAATAGGCTATTGTAGTCTGGGACTGACATTTTAGATACTGCTTAGGTCAAGAAATTTTCCTGATCCTCTCAATTTACTGTTGCTCCCCGAGAGTCAAATCTTTCTCCCTATCCTGCAGCCTTTACTTTTTCTCATAATTACAAAGCTGTTTTCGTCCAGTCAAGATATATAAGTGCTAGATTGCGACTTATATAATTACAGCAGCTCATCTAGCTCAAACTGATGGCATCAGTTAATCAGGTAACTGCTGCCAACAGTAACAGAGAGGAACAAAACACAGTTCTAAACAGAAAATTAAGTTAAATAAATTAAAGAACAAATATCCCAGATGGAATCACAACCTGCTCATAGGCATTTTATGAGCAAACTTCATCTCAATAAATCCAATAAATTCTGTAGTTATCCACTCAATACTGCTTCTATGGAAGTGGATGAAATTTTACAATGAACGTTAGAGAGAAACAATAAACTGCTACATTAAAAATCCACACAATATTATATCAGCTCTTCTGTGCGCATGAGAGCTACCTCCTACCTAGGTGTTAAGTGGACCAACTTATAATGCCATATAAGATGAAAACAAGTTTGCCTGGCTGGATTTAATTTCCGTTCTATTTATGGAGAGTCCCCATTAACTCTCAAAAGCATTTAAGCTATTTAGGACCTTAAGTCTGAATGGAAAAATCTGCGAGCCTAAAAATAATGGTTTGAGTATGCATTCTGATTGTGAATACTCATGTTCAAATATCCCATCTGCCTAAATTGAAATATCAGTTTGAAACCAGGTATCTGTCTCCAGAAGGGTGTTGTGACCTCCAGCCTCATATGTTCTCGGGACATTTCTCCATCTGCTTCACTGGAGCAGCTCCATTTTTGATAGTTGATTCACCAAGACAGATAAAAGTTCTGTCTTCTGCATCTATAACAAGTGCTTAGGCTACTCTATTCCATTCTCTGCCCCAATATTTAACTTTCTATGCAAGGTACAGAGTGACGCATCAAGAGATTATTTCTTTCCAGCATCATCTCCACTATCCACTTCAAGCTGGATACAAAATAGAACCATGCAAAGATGATGACAACAACATCAAACTGTGAAACCTCTGGCCTCCAGTTCATTCTCTTGGAGAGCCTCATATTTGCCTCATTAGCATTAATAGCAACAGCTACTAATCATATCCTTTTAAGATAAGCGTACAGCGGAGTTGCTATCATGCTCAGAGTAGTTACCAATACAATAATACCTAAGCAATTTAGTTAAAGTAAACAAATCACTAACAGTTCATCACCTGAACAAGTTTTGTAAAGATACCAAAAAAAAGAAGTAAAATGTGCTGCATTAACAATGAGCCTGTTAAACTTTGGAAATATATCAGGGCAATTTAGCTCAGGAAGAAGACTACAAATCCTCTTAATTAGAACTTGTTATGTAGCTACACGCACGTAAAACCAGCTCTGCATTTCAGGAAAACACATAGGAAGACTTTTGTCTTGCACACAGAAGCAGGGTTTAACCTTTTCTTAGCTCCAGAACTAGAGAAAGCAGAAAAGCTCCATTCTCCCTGCTAACAACTCACAACATACACACAAAAATGTCTGCCCTTACATTCAGTAATCTTCCAAAGCCTTAAAAGCTTTTACAGGATTATACCAGTTATCCCCATCAGGAACACAGATGGTGCTCATTTGCTGCAGCCAAGAATTAGGTTATATTGGCCCATGATTGGAGACACCAGCCAGGGAAGACCAAACACAATGGACAACTGAAACAGGCAAAGACAGGTAGAACCCAAAGACTGTTTCATGTGGAATGAGTCAACATAGTAAGAGCAGTGACGCTGTCAGAGACCATCTGATTAATAAGTAGGGTAGCACACAATTACCTCAGATTGAACGCCTACTTAATGCTGCCTTTCTTCCCTTCATATCTTCAACTTGCTCCGCACCAAATAAATGATGAGACCACGGCAGAGGCACTGATGAAACAAGAATAGCCATGTAATACTAACAGAATATAACAGCCTTTATCTCAGAAAGAAACTATTCAAAGAAGAAAAACAACTTTGGGGAAAAAAGATTTTGAGATAACAGAAGTGACTTTCCCTATTATCTTCCAGAGAACATTACCATGGCAATGGAGTAATGCAATAGTAAATAATACCTGAAGTGAAGATTGACATATTTGACCACAGTTATTTGGATGTAAGAGAAAAAACAAATTCAGGTAACAACGCACAAGAAGTATATTGTCATATCACAGCATACTTCATTCTGAGTGGAAAAACAAGTCAAAGCAGCAGACTCGGTCACAGGATAATTATTGAAGTACATTTACAAAAGCTGTTTTGCTCCTCTACAAAAGCAAACAAAAAATAGTTGTGAGGGTAAACAGATTAATTAAGGCATTTTTAAAATTTAGATATGGTACTGCAGCCTTCCCCAGAAAGCCACGAGTCTGACCTGGCAAAGACAATAGAAACACAGCATATCAGTTCAGTAATTAAGGCTCCATTTATATACCAGCTCATTAGCTCTGCCTGTGCTCCTCACACTTAAGATTTGTTTGTGTGAGGAGGTATCAACTCCATTACCTATAACACACAGACAGTCTATGGCTCATAAACCACTTCCCTCTAACACGGGTGTGAGGTTCATGTCAGGACTTTCTAATAGCTCTAAAGCATCAAGCTTTGTGTTCTTAATTTTTACGTTCAGACGCAAGGAAGAAAGCAGACTTTGCAACACTATTAAGTCCCACTAGAGACAGGCATAAGTGTTTCTGAGTGATTTCTAAGTGACTTCAGTAGGTGTTCAGGTGGCAAAACTACTGCCACTGAAGATCAATTAGCTATAGGAAAATACCAGCACAAGAATAAGTTATAATATCCCCACCATGGCTTCAGCGAATCTGGAAGCAAGAGGGTTTAAAGCCATCGGAGGAGTGGGTTTCTGGTTCACTCTCCTAACAGGAAGACTAGAAGCAAGAAACACAAAGGCAGTTAATATTGCAGCCTCTGAGGATGGGGGACTGGAGAACCAAGAAGTCAGGCCTTCACAGATCTTTCTTGAACCCTTCCTACAATCACAAGGCAATGCTCTGCTTCCACAAATTCAAGGATTCACAGCCCTTCAGGGATACCTCTTAAGCCCCAGGAGAAAATGTGTGCAGAAACTCAGGAGTGGCTTTACTTTGGAGCTTCCCTCCCCGCTCCCAGCACAAACCTTCTCCATCCCTTGCTGCAACAGCAGACAGTGGGGCTGGCCTGATCCCTCTGGCTCAGGAGAGGTCACTGCGAAGATCTGCCCAGGGAAACCAGATCACTGCGTAGCCTTTGTAAAAGAGATGACATCAATAATAACTTTTATGCTGGGGCAATCCACCTGTGCAGTTACACACAGCAGGTCCCTCACTGATGCTCTGCTCAAGCTACCGAAGTGGTCTGGTGAGCATGGGGTTACCAACCAAGGCCCCACACTGCTCATAGCATCTGCTACAAAAAGCTGGGCCCTTCTCATGAAAACCTTCTTGTTTAATACAACACAGTTAATTCTTGATGCCATACCTCAGAAGGGAGGCTACATAGCAAGTCGACTGTGGAGCCTGCTCTGTCCACATGCCGTATAGCCAACTATTTTAATAACAAATTGCATCAGAACACAGATTGCTTTTGTTTAGCTTCTTTGGCTTACTACAAATCCTGCGCTGCAACAGTGGTGATTAAATAGCATTTCCAAGCGCTGGTTTAATTAAGCAGTGTCACTCAGTTATTTATGCTAGACAGGAGCTCCTTATAACACTGCAATCTTCATTTTTAACTCCTTTACTGCAAGTTGCACTGAGGAAAGCACCATCTGTCTTCTACTTGGGTCACCCCTTTTAGTATTCACCAGACACTCATTTTCACTCTGCCATTTCAAAAACACTAAGAGAAGGGCATGCATTTTCGCCGAAGTAATGTTTACTACAAGCAAATTCCCCAAAATTTAGAGCAGCTTTATGCAGACTCCATCGCAAAGGCCTTTCATGGCAATTGTTGTATTCAAAATACTGTAGCCAAAAGGTACTTTAAATGGATAGACGAGCTTCTACCTAGCCTGGAAGCCAAGTTTCTAAAAGCTCAGAAAAGTCAATGAAAACATTGTTTAGCCTTTGGTCATTAGTGAGGAGCCCTTCTGAAAATAAAATAGAATTTATTACTACATGCTGTTTCAGGTGCAGTAGGCATCAGTTTAACTTGTCAAAGAAGAATACCAGGAATTCAGCCAGGACACTGGGGGTTAGGGAAGGGGGACTTACCCAAACAATAATCCAGGTGGAATCAAGAGGCAGCTGTACATTTCCCACCAGCAACACCTCCCAGTGCCCAGACCTCAGCACCACGTGGGCCTGGGTTATTCCTGAGGTCCTTTCAGCCTCACATCTCCCTGCTGCAGCTCCCAGGCCAGGCTATGGAAACACATCACCACCCTTTAGTCGCAGATTCTTCGCTGCCAGGTATTTTTAGCTGCGTAACCCAACCAGCTCCTCCTGGCCCTATGCAGGTGAATGATGTCCTCTCAGGCATGGTGCACACATCGGCCTAAAGGTAGAAAGCCACAAGACCATTATCAGTAAGTCTCAGAAGCGTCATTTGATCAGATCTGGCTCTATTTCACTCACACCCCAGGCACTTCAGGTAGGAAACAGCTTGCTTACCATTTCATAAAATGACAAGTTTTGTCTGCAATTTTGAACAGCTTCACATAACCGGAAAAATATAGTAGAGATATTTTAAAAGCAGCTTTAAAAGAAGTACAAACAACTCTCACCCCTGGAAAAGCCGTGTGGAGCTCTTTAGCCGTAACTATACCAGGAGGAAATATTACCTCTCCTGGCTTGCCTGGTGTTTATGCCCAGGGGGAGCAGGTTTTCCTGCGGTCATGGCAGAAGAGAAAAATGAAGCTGTAAGCCTGCTTACAGAAGGAAACAAGTTGGCAGCAATGAAGTACATTCAGCACAACCCATGCAACCGCTTCTGCTGGTTTGCCAGCCACCCAGGAAGCCGAAAGGTTGGGCAGGAACAGCAAGCAGTTCTTCACCGCCCTAAAATTCAGCATTGGTATCAAGACACAACATGGAAATGTGGTTACCCGCATCCTGAAGAGCAAAACTGCTACATGTGCACTACTTGTATATTCTTAAGGGGTTTGGTTTCTTGTGTTTTTTTGTGGTTTTTGTCTGTTTGTTTTGTTTTTTGATTGTGTTTTTGTTGTTGTTGTTTGGGGTGGGGGTGTTTGGTTTTTTTCCCTAAGGTACACAAGATAGAATCATAGAATCGCATTGGTTGGAAAGGACCTTTAAGATCGAGCACAACTGCTAACCCACCACGGTCAAGTCCACCTCTAAACCGTGTCACCAAAAACTTCATCTATGCTGATGGTAGCTGTCCGTTTATAGAGAGGCAAAAAAGCCATCTTCCTCTCTATGTATATTTATACACCTTTAATTTTGTTTTACAGCTCTTGCAAGGCCATACAAGCCATTGACAGCTGCAACGTGGCTTGAGAAATCGTCCTTCATTTGCTGATCTCTTTTTAGAATCCATTTACCTGACAAACATCCCCAATTCAATTACTTCTGTGGAATCCAGATTGGGCACAAGAGAGAAGAAAATGGCTACAGATGTTGCACCACAGGCATTTCGTATGAAAGACAGTTTGAGACACTGAGCAGAAGAAGGAGCAGATGCTGCAGAGCATTCAAAGTGGAGGTTTTTTGTTTGGTTGAGGGTTTTTTTTTTTGTTTCTAAGGTGTTTTGTTTGTTTTTTTTGGTTTGGTGGGTGTTTTTTTTTTTTTAATTACTTGATTTCATTATTTTATTTTAAATTGACAAGACATTAACTAATTCTGTCAGGCTATGGAGTCCAAGGCACACAGGTTAAATGTCAAGTATCATGCTGCTGTTACTGCAGAGCCTGGATCCTGTGAGATAAGACCAGAGTGGACACAAACCACTTCTGTTATAAGCATTACATGAAAAAGGTCTTAAAGAATATGCTTTTCAGAATCAACATTTTCCAACATCTGTTTTTCAAACCTTCTTAAGGCAGGAGGTAGAGACGAATATATTAAAGATCTATTTATTTCAAGTATTATATTCACTGTGTCTGCTCATCTAGGATTACTCTATAGTATGAATTGGCTTTTTTAACCCAAATGGTGATTTGCCATATCCGCCTACAAAAAAATTTTAACTATGCTAACACAAAAATGTAGTCTCACAGCCAGTGAGATGTGTTTGCATCCCCATTGCTGTAGTAAAATTTGCCTACAAAACATAAAAATTTGCCAATGACTTTACAAAACAAGGGGTGAATGGCCCATATTGTCCAAACATTAAAAAAAAAAAAAAAGGAGCATGAGTAGTGATGGCAACTGTGGCAGCACTGAAAAAGACCCAATAGAGATGACAAAAGAGAAGCTCTGCTTAATAGTTTCAAACAGGTACTCAAAAGACTTCTTTTCCCTGCATAAAGCACTGAGTAGCTGGAGACTGAAGTTGGATCTGGAAATGGAGTTCATATGTAATTTTGAGGAAACGGAGAACAGTTAACTCAGCATCTACATATTAAATAAAAACACCTGAAAAAAAAATAAATTAGTTACGTGACCAAAGAGGCATCAGGTGAAGGAGAAAAGAGCAGCCCTGGAATACTTCAGAACAAGGAAAAAAAAAGGCAGAAAGAAAAGAAGGGATGGGGTGGGAGGGGAAAGACACACTAAAGATTATGTAAAAGTCAGAGAAGACCAGAGATTCACCTCAGTGTAAGCAATGCTACTGCACATGACCAAGGACTTTTTCATGCAACAAAGCAGCTAATGGGAAATTCAGACTCTGTTGAGAGCGGAGACACAGGATTGAGAAGAGAGGATGAAAAAATATCTCAGTTTGATGGAATAATCCACTCCTTATCCTCCATGCTGAGCTGCATCACAGGATTCTCAACAAAATCATCAATTACTACACTGGATTAGGAAAGAGAGACAAAAAAAGGAAGATTCCAGCAATATTCAACAGAATTCCTTTCATCTCCAGAAAGGGCACAGAAGCATGACAGGATATATAGGCTGCTATGAAGAAGTTACAGTGCCTAGTCCCTGCAGGGCAGTCAAGGCCATGAAGAATAGGCTTGGCTTTGCCCCAGGCTATTCAGATGGACTAATAAAACTAAGGTAAGGAAATGGAAACTTCCATAGAAACCAAAATCTAGGGAGCTTAATGCTATCTTTTTAGGGGAAGATTCCATCCCATTCCAGATTTTTGGGGTGGAATAAAAAAAAAGAAGTCAGCACAATGCATATTAAATCAAGGATAATAAAATTTAGGAAATGTAATGTCTAGAAGTGGAAAAAAAAGGAGTGATCTGGACTTAAACAGACTTGCCGGATTAAGAGCAATAAGATAAACATCTTGACCCTTCCCTTAGAAACAGTATTTGACAGAATTCAAACTGGAATCTATAAAGAAAACAGGTAAAATGCAACAAGACAGAAGGCGCATAAATAACCCTTTCTTACCAAAAAAATACAACTATTTTTTTCTAAAACATTTCCCTTATTCTAGGTTTGATCCATCATCTGCTTGACACCATACCATGATGCATTTAGTTAAATTGAGAAGTACTCCTAATTCCACAAGGGATTAGAATATAATAAAGAACTAGATGGCACTAAGAACCGGAACATGAAGAAGAGTGACATCAAGAAATACAACAGAAGGTACAATTTGTGCACTTTGCACTAAGAATTTCCCTGATAAAAGGACTTCACCAATTGAAGACCTCCTAGCTAGGTGTGTTTCAGCATTTCACCAGTGCTCTCACACCCATAAATTCGGATAGGAAAGGACCACTCAGTTCAAGTGTGCTACCTGAGGAAGCCAGATACAAAGAGATTCTTTGTAAATGCTTTGAGATTAAAATATCCTGTGATCTCCTGACCAAATTAAAGAAAAAAAAAAAGTTGCAACACTGAAAAATCTTGGGGGGTGGGGAACTACACAAAAAAGAACACATTTCTAAAGGTTGTTTTTCTACTTTGTATTTTAGGACAAAATTACTTCATATATAACATACGTGGACATCAGGAGAGCACAAGCTCTGTTCTCAACTCTGACACAGCACACGGTCCTAAAAAGACAACTCACAACTAATCTGCAGAAGCTGCCAAAGGAAAAAGTAAAAGCTTCTGGATGGAGACAAATCAATAGGATTTCTTCTGACCCCCTGTCACTACTGGTCTAAAACCAACATGTCCTACTCACCAAAGAAATACTGACCCAGCAGATCAAGTATTTGAAACTGTTGACAACTTTCACTTGTTCACGCAGGTGCACAAAGCCATTTTTGCAATTCTGATGAGCTATTGAAGGGAGGTTTGATGCAGTGTGGTACATCCAGGGCCCGGGCGGCACATCTCCTCCTGAGCCCAGGCTTGTTTCTAGCAAAGCAGCTCACACTGGCCAAGACCAAGATCTGGCCTCTTCATCCAGCTGCAGGCCTTCGGATCTCAAATAGCTTATGGGAATAATAAACATGCCCTAAGCATACAATTAGAGCATTTTTCTGCCTTAGTTCCAGATGTCAGTGCTGTTCTTCATCCTGCTTCCCCCCATCCCTCCTGCATTGAATTGTGACAGGTTTAAATTCTTTTCACAGTTGCTGCATCTGCAAACTCACTCAAATGTAATTCCACACAGGTTTCAGACCAAGATCAAAGTTTAATGAAAATCCTTTCAGAAGATGCATCATGAAAAGCAAATGAAACCTCAAATGCAAAATTTCAAAGTCAGCTTATAAGGATTTCAAAGACTCAGTTACTTTCATTATAGGAAATGAAATTCTGGCACCCTCAAAGTAAAGTTTTTCCCCATATTCTGATGGAATCTCCTGTGCTTCTGTCTGTGCCCCTTGCCCCTCATTCTATCGAGTACCATTGAAAAAGGTCTGGTCCCATCCTCTTGACACCCACCCTTGAGATTTTTATAAACATTGATGAGATCCGCTCTCAGCCTTCTCTTCTCCAGGCTGAACAGACCCGGCTCTCTCAGTCTTTCCTCATAAGAAAGATGCTCCAGACCCCTAGTCATCTTTGTAGCCCACCACTGGACTCCCTCCAGTAATTCCTTGTTTTTCTTAAACTGGGGAGCCCAGAACTGGACACAGTGCTCCAGATGTGGCTTCACCAGGGCAGCGTCGAGGGGGAGGAGAACCACCTCCACTTTTCCTAATGCACCCCAGGATACCGTTGGCCTTCTTGGCCACGAGGTCAACTCATGGTCAACCTGTTGTCAACGAGAACTTCCAAGTCCTTCTCTGCAATGCTGCTTTCCAGCAGGTCAACCCCTAATCACAAACTCTCATCCCCTAAACATCTCTCTTCATTGCAACAATGGTCAAATTTGAGTCACACACAGTGAAAATCCCAATTTCCCATTCCACCCCTTGTTTGTTTTACTTGATGACAAAGTACTCTAAGCTTCCTCTGAGACTTGGATCACATGGGACTACCGATGAGATGAAGTCTTGTCCTCTCATTTTTCATTTTTTTTTCCCCATTCTAAAAATGAACCACAGGAATATTAACTGCTCAGCGTTGCAAGTGCCTGGAGCCAGGCTCCTTCATATGCAACCACACTGTTTTCAAATGCCAGTCCAATTCCACCTTTGATTTATCGATGCTTACAGCTTTTTTATTATCAGGAGATACAAAAAAACAAAGAAAAGACTGACAGCCAAATTATTTGGCTAATATAAAGCAAATGCAACACATTTTAGAATTACACCAGACCCCTAACATTTACAAATATTTTCAATAACACTCCATGAAATTCCAAGTTGATCAGTTACTACACATTTGTTATTAAAAAAAGAAACCACCACTTGATCTCTGATCTACAGCCTTAACACTAATATTATACAGCTTGACTATCTGAAGTGCAACAATTTTCCTTAGAGTGTTTGTTTTCTTTTCCTCTTCTCATGTCCAGATTTTTTAATGTAGTCTGTAACGAGATACAAGTACTGCCCCCACAAGCCCCCACACATTTGGTTTTATGTACAATTTTAACACTATTTAGAGACTTTGTATATATTTTAGTACCGATAATCAACATTTATCAGGCTATTGCATTTTTACAGAGCACCAAGTCAAAGCCTTATTAATTTGTCTGGAGACATTCCAAGAAACTCAAGTAATCCATGTAAGTGGCAACACTGATAACCTACTAAAAGAAGACAACAATTTTTCTAGGCTAATTATAACATGGAATGAATATCCTTTAATAACATTCTTTATTATGAGAATAAATACATAAAACAAATACAATATATTAGCCACATTTCCTCATATACATTCAGAATATAACAGGAAGCTAAAAGGCATAATCATCAGAACTAGCCAAACAAACAAATTTTTCCTAAGCAAACAACACTGAAGGAAAGCTGGAGAGTTTATGCACTAGCAGCAGGCAAAGAACATGTGATTGCAGTGTTTCCTTGATATTAATTCAAAAGACAAACATTCTGTAGTTATAAGCATGGACTGACAGAAGTGTTTAGCTCCGTGCGGTGGCCGTTTGAGGTTGTTCTGACTGCAACTGCTTTCCAAGGTATTCCCTGAAATACAACAAAAAAAATTAGACTGAGAAACATTCTGAAGAGTGAGGAGCAGGATAGTAGTGGAAAGCGTGAAATAGAGAAAGAAGAAAAAGCTTTACGTTTAGAATTATTTCTTCAAATAATGTCTAATAATATTCAACAGTCAACTGAAGCTGCCATGAGTACCTAAGCTATGAGTACCTATCCATCATTTATCCCTCTGAAAATAAGGTACAAACCGAACATCAACAAAACAGTCTGGAAAAAAGCCACGGGTAATACTTAGAAGTCCTAGCAACTGTTACAGAACATCCACAAAGCCCACAGACTTTGCTTGCTGAATACACGTATTAGAACTCTGGCAAAGTATTTAAAAGTATCTCTTCCCATAACCCAGCCGAATGAGCACAAGTAGCATCAATGGACATACTGGAAACTCAACCCATAGGCTACAAAATAGACACTGACTGAAGAACTACATGTTCAAGTTGGAAGAAAGAAAATATATCCCAGCCAGGCCTACTGTATACCAACGCTTTCTTTAAAGTGTTATCACCTGTATTTTGAATTGCACAAAGTCACTTACATTGTTCCAGTGTTGAGAGGACAGGTATAATCCCCCCCCAAATTCTTGGCATTAGCCTTGAGCAACAACATCTAAATTCCATGGAAAAATACTGCACAATTCTTCTGAATGTTCTCATCTGCCACTATCTCCTGTGAAAGTAGCTCAACACTTCACAGAACCACAAAGAAGCTGAAAGAGGTCTTTAATATCTACGTTGTTGCTTGTTACAGAAACTAAACTTCAATAATTGTACCACTGTATCACCTGAAAGAGACATTTCAGGACCTGTGAAATGTAGGTGTTCCTTTTCTATTGATGATCACACACTTAGCACCACAGTTTTTTTCACTACACAGGTTTTTCAACCTACACAGGTTAAACTCTGTAGTTCAGAGAAACAAGTTCAGAATGAAGCCTTTTAAAAAACAAACAAACAAACAAAACCAAACAACAAACTCAAAAGTAGGCACTATTGCTTTATTTCAAAAAAAGAAAAATGATCAGATCTTATCGCACCTTTCAAAACCTAGTTTTCAGCTTGTGTCCTGTTGAATATCTATTCCCTATGCATTATAGTTCCCACCACAGAATGATAATCACAACTATCACCAAGCAGCACTTTTCTCAGTTTTAAAGTACCTAGGAAAAGTAAAACTCCCATAATGTTAACTTCAAACTCCACTAGCAAAGAAAATAACACACAGTTTGTATGCTGAGCCATATGTTATGATTTAGCACCTTCCTTCACAGCTTTACCAGGTGTTGCTGCAGGATCACAGTATTTTTATGCTTGGGCTGCACTCAATAGACATGACTCTTGATTATAACAGGTAGGTTACCACCCTCAAAGTAGAGACTCCTGATGGCAAATAAGGAAATGAGCTGCTCTCTTGTGTTTTTTCAGGACTCAAAATTGTACTACCAAAACAAATACATTTGGCAGCCATTCAAAAACACAGCCAGCAACTATAAAAGGGCTTTCAAACTCAAACCTCTTTCTGCTCCCTCAGTGTTTTTTCTTCTGTGTTTCATGCCTATATACATGTACTTATTCTAGTATTTCTTCTGACATCCAGCCTTGAAAGCAACTGACGCTGCATACATGGCTCTGCTCACAGCATTACAAGCCTGCAGAGTTATTTACTCTTACAGCACACATGAACCATTTTGAATGTGAAATTCTTACGCAACAACTCAGAAGTCAGAAAAAAAAAAATCCATCAAGCTAACAACCTGTAACAGTATAACTATTGCGCAGCTTACATTGGTTCAGATACTTGCTCAAGGATTACTAAATCCAGCCATAGTGCAGCATATTCAGCAAAAAATCTCTGAGAAAGCAGAGCAGTAGCATGTATTGTGGGTACTCAGTGCCTTAACAGAAATATTCAACTTTTAAGGACATGGAGTAGATAGTACAGTATCTTCCCTACAAGCCCTTTTATTTCAGTTGTTCATTTGCAGGTGTGCAGATTAAGTCTGGGGACAAGGCAAAGCTCTCATCCCATTTCCTCATACAGAACGAGTACCTGCAGTTCCTGCTCTACATTGTCACGCTGCAAACCCAGGTGAAAACCCCACACTGTCACTACCCCATCGCTTCTTTAAGCCACCACCAGGGGCTGCTGAAATGCAAAAAAATTTGTCCCACCTGCTGCTACAAGTACCAGTTCATTTTCTATTTGGTTATCATTTCCAGTTGAGTGTCATCGGTTAACCTAGGATTAGTTCTTGTGTGGTCTGTGCCGGATGACGGGAGGGATTGGTAAGAGACTAACAGGAGGGATTTAGGCAGCTTCTCAACACAAAGCTTTCACGTGCAGCCTCAGGAGAGCAGACTGAGAGGCTATTCTGCCAGGTTTCTTCTGGTCACCTCTCCCTCTCATCTTCCACTAAAACTCAAGATTCTGAGAGTAGTTTCAGTAGGTCCCTTTCTCCCTCTGTTAAAATACATACTAAAAGGACAAGAAGATCCAAGTATATTTTTTTACATACTGGTATTTCATGACAGCAGAAGGTTAATTAACACTGCAAGCCTCAATCTTCACACTTGAACTGGACACAGGTATCCATTACTATGCTATTACAAATCAAGTGTCAGACTTTTTTATTTATGCTGCACTGTTACTTAGTTAAATCTTAAGAGAAAACCTGGGATTTTAGAATTACTGTTTACCCCACCAAATTAAAACTACCTTTAAGAATGCAAGCATTCAATGTATTGGACCATAAGAGCACGTATGATGAAAGAAGGATAGATCTTGTCATCAAGGTAACAAATCACTTCACAAAATATTCAAAACAGCATCTGATAGATTAGAGATGCACACAACAACAGAAAGTAATGAGGTATTAAACTTGATTTTTAAAATTACAAACTATAATCCATGAATTCGACCACTTCTCCCTATTTTAAACTTACTTTGTTAGTCTCCTTCATAATGGCAGAAGACAACCACCTTTACCATAACAAAGACATTGTGGCTGGTCTTTTGCAACCACACGATGTGGTTAACTTGAAGTTTCTAAGATGGTTAAACTCAGAAGTGGACATATGCAACATACACGAGTGTGTCCCCTACATGCAGAGATTCACGTGTGTCTGATCAGCTCATATGAGAGACTAAGACAATACAATCTTGCTAACATTTGACATCGCTGAGCTGTGGGGTCATTCTCTCTCAATACATGATCTTACATGTAATACCATTTTTCCCTTCTCACCAGGCCAAGCAGATCTACAGGGCATCGCTCAATATGCATTCTACAAGATGTAGAAAATTCAGGGACCAAGTTGTGGAAAAAGAGCAAAATACTGTCCTGGCCAACAAATTCAGTCTCTAATTCTTTCCAATAGAAAACTGGTTTTTATCTTGAGTAGTCATTGTATTATTGTATAGAATAGTTCAAAAGCCAGTCAGAAGTAGTAAACATTTTCTCAATACAAATACACCAGCTCACCAGTTGTTATGCAAGGCTCATTTTTCTTTTAAATCATCTAAGGGGGTGAAGGGAAATGAAATTCTGTGTATCACTAGTCCAGTAATATTGAGCATGTTTACATATAATGCTTTATTCCTTACCTGCTTTCCAGAAAGGAAAGGAAAGTTATCACATGCTTAATGGTGCTCCCTCAAATCAATAAGTATCTGGAAAAGTCTGTGCTCCCTCACATAGACTGACAATTAAGCATGTTATTTTGGTACACTCCACATGTTGCGATTGTAGAGGTGAACTCCATGGAAATTTTTAAGGTACCTTGCAATGGTTCCAAGTAGCATGAACTTGGAACCAGCACTAGAAACCATGCAACAAGGAACAAAAAGGAAATTTGTCCTCCAGCGTTAATAACCACAATGTAAAGTTCATTGAGCAAAGGCCCAAGTACCCTGGAAGCTCAAATTTGCAAGTTTAGCTCTTTGGAATGAAAAGTTCTACTCTGACCATTTTCCTCACTGGTACAGAAAGGCCTTTACAAGGGTCAGCTTTAGCCCCTTTTGACTTTCTTCTACATAAACCCATCCTTATTACAAAGCAGATCAGGCTGGTGCAGACAAGCTTGCACTTGCAGTTAACTGTATTCAAACATGAAATAATTGACTCAGTATAAATTTCAAGAGCGCAAAACATTATCTCTGTACTGCAGAAAAGCATCAAAACATGCAAGCACAGCACATCACTTCGTAGTTACTCTCTGAATCCTCCATTTCTCAGACCAACAAAACTTGAAACGCCCCATTCTCTCACTTCTTTGGTCATTCAGAGGTCTGACAGTGAAGCGTAAGTCATTTCCATTTGCAAATTAATATTTTCATTTATATTAGAATAACTGAGATTCCTTCCAGCCTGGCAATTTCCTCTTTCACAAGCTTAATCATTAAACACATGTTTTCTGAGGTATTCAAAGTGCTTTTTCCAAGAAAAGGAAACATAGAAGTCAATACACAAATTTGTTGCATCTCAAATGCTTATTCCCATTTGTTGCTGCCTTCAAGTTACTTTAATTGGTTTTGTTGGCACAAGATACTCTGGTATCCTCAAGCTCAGATACACTTACGTGTTGTGGTAATTGCAACAAATGCCTAAAAGTCATTTAGGAAAAGACACAAGGAACTGATCCAACACGTAAGCCACCAAATTCGGAGAGTATGGGGTGAGGAGATAATTACAAACTGGCTCTAGACCCTAACTGAAAATGTTATACTAATTTTCAGACTGAGCAAAGGATCATTGTCAACAACAATCTATGACAGATGGGAAAGCTTTAAGGCACAGACAACAGATTTCTACAGGCCATGCGCTAAAAGGAACAAGCTTTGCAGTTTAAGTAGTAATACTTCTGGTGTTCTACTCCAAATTCCAGTGCAGTTAGATTTACCTGTCCTTTAAAGAAAAGTGAAAATTATTCTTTTTAGCAGGCAAGGGAAGAAAAGTAGATGAAGCATAGAAGAAAGGAATGGGGAAATTTTCATATTCTCTCTTTTCTAACAACATATATTTTAAATCTTGCTTCCAATTACTAAAGAACCAGGTTATTCAACAAACAATTGACAGACTTGAACATCTGTAATTTCTACCTTCTTTCAGCAGACTGAGGTTGCTAAGAGGCAGAGCACTTTCCTTTGACAGAGAATATAAAAATATTTATCCTATTTTTCTCTATCTAAACATTAAAACCTAGAGTCCCCTGCTTTTGAAAGTGAAATCGGAAAGCTAGTTAAGAAATTTTTCCCCTTATGAAAGACTACGGAAGTGTAATAAAGCTACAATAAAAGGTCAGCCACATGACTGAAGCCACTCAAAAGACATTGCCAACATACACTGTTAAAGACAAACCATGAAGATATGAAAAATAGTGAAATGGACAAGTTCACAGGGCAGGCAGCAGATGGAACAGTTTGAAAGAACAGTTTTGCCATCTTTGTGTTGCATTTCTACTATGGATCTAATAACTTGGATTTGTTGAGAGAGATCAGTTTCAGTCATTTATTGTGGCTTCACAATAGGTGGCACACAAATAGGTGTTCAAATTGCACAACCGATGTCTTCTAAGCATGCTAAACTGTCCCTTGAAAGCATTGTTCTTGTAAGTGTTCCACTGCTGCCAAATCCACAGATTGGACAATCCCTGGAACCTTCTAAGGAGCAGACATGAAGTGGCAACACCAGGATAAGGCTGCAACCATCTCTCAAGTCCCCACCTATTCCAGTGGTGGACAAAGCTGGCACGGCCACCCTCGAACACATGCCAGCCACGTACACTTGCCTTTCTCATGGCACTCACCCAGGCATTCCGGCAAGACAGTGCTTTTTGTTCATTTAACCCTCAAGTTAATTGTTTTCTGTTAATAAGGTCCCTTGAACCTGGTAACTGCAGCATCACATCAGCACTAGTGGTGGCCAGAAGGGCACGCAGGGCTGGTGAGTGGCCACCATGGGTGCCTTGCAACAGAGCCACAAAAGCCAGGAGAAAAAAAATAAACAGAGAAACCAGGCTCAGAAATCAAATTTGGAGCTATGTTAATATTTGGCTCCTGAAACATAATATTAACACGTCATACTGCTAGATCAGAAATTATACCACTGCATATTTGTATATATTATGTACACAATAGTGTATATATATTCTTATCTATATATATTTTATATATATATATAGATATATTGCTTTCTGCATTACATGCACTGCTCTGCACGGAAGTAAATAGAAATGGCACATCTATGAAAGCAGTAAACTGAAAAACAAAGAGACATCTTCCTAGAGAGCTAGGCTAGGAGGACTGACCAAGCTGGAATGTTACCACACAGTTCTCTTCTGTCACTTGTTTTCTTCCTTGACTCAGCACATTTATGCATTACCAAGTATTTCAAGAAAAAGAAATGTGTTAAAGATTATAAAGTAATTGTCTATGGTACCAATGCAGACCATAAACAGTGCTGAAGCACAAACAACAAAAACAAAGAACAAACAAACGTACACAGACTCAAAGCTATTATGACTGAACGGTTTGGGCCTCTACCACATCAAAGCACAGTTTAATAAATTATCTTATTTTCAGCAGAACCATGGTGACTTTTCACCATGTATTTCTTCGCTGTATGCACATGCCCTTGGATCTCAAGAGAGAGAAGATACTGCAAAAATCTCTGTAACCCTCAATATTTAGTGTAAGATTCCATTCAATGCAAACAGGTAGAACAAAATTAAACTTAAGATGAACAGCACCTATGACATTTTTTACCTTAAGTATTCCCAGTAAAGAAACATTCAACATTCTGATGTGCACACTAAAACTGAACAGACTGAATGGCTGAGTATTTATTTTATTTTCAAACTGAGCCTGTCTTCAGCTGAATGCAATAATATTAATAGACAATCCACAAATTATCGCCTGATTACTGAATCAGAGCACGGTTTGTAGTCCTCCTTACAATGTGAAAAACAAAATAAACATGTGGCTTCAGACAGAGACACTGCAAAAACCTCCCTTTCACTCATTTTCCCTTCAGAAAAGTTTTGTCCATTTTTTGGAAGAATAATTCTAGATTTCCAGTTCACAACTTTACATATAAGCCATAAAGAAACAGCAGATCAATGACCTCCTATTACAAGGCTATTACTCAAACATTATTAGATTTTACAAGAATAATCTATGAAATTCAATTCAATATATGCCTCTCTAGTTATAAGTAATTTTTCACTTATAAGATGTGCTATTAGCTAACACAGAGCCGCTCTGAAGTAAAAAAACAACTTGACTAAACCATGCAACTTGGTTTGAAATCTGGTTTATACTTAATCAGTAGATTTAGTTGCCACAATGAACTGTAAGTAAAATGCCTTCAACACTTAAGAGCTTTAAGCTTGCACAGAATACTTCAGAATGGCTGACAGAAAATGTTTAACTGAATTTTCCTACCAAGAAATAAAATCTTTGAAGTAACACTAATTAGAAATGAAACTATCAAAAAGTTACCTCTTTAGTGACGTACTTTTTCATTGTAGCCCACAAAAATGAAGAATTTATTTTAAAAAGAAAATGCCAGTTGAGCAGGATGTTCAATATTTGCATAATATTGTTCCACATTAACAGAAGCTCTAGAATTATTCAAGTGTTTTTTACAAACAGCACAGATGTGACCACAGAAAACAAGATCACAGTGCGAAATCCCAGAGAGCATATACACAATACAAACCATAGTCCCTACCTGCATGGAATGAAGCTTTACAAGAGTAGATAAATTTACGTTCAAATAAAAAGATGAAGCACCTATACTAGATATCAAGTGTGTCTATAACTAATTGGATTTTTGCCTAACTTGTCTTATTCTAGCTACAACCTGTCCTCTAAAAAAAAAAAAAAAAAAATTATTTTTATCAGGGACACAATCTCTCTTCTCAAACTTTTCAGTTAGTTAACTTCTGTTAACTACTAAAAAGGAATTGTATTGAGGATGAAAGCTAAGAAATAGGATAAATAAATACAGCGGATGCATTATCATGTAGGCATTGATTCCTAGATTGAAGCATCACATGCCCGAGTGTTGGGAGGGGGGGGAAAAAAACACAACCAAAAAAAACCCCAAAAAACCACCACCAACAAAAAACAACACGGGAGAAAGGAGGCAAACTTCATGGCTGCCAACTAAATATCATTACACCTTGCACTTCTCACTTCCAAAAGCAAAAATGGTACAGACAATATCTTAGGAGATACATGCCTTTTGAAAACAAATTTTATACTGAAGAAGAATAAAGACAAACGTTGAATATTTCATGCTAACTCGGTAAGAACAACAGCATCTATATATAGCATACTGCAAATCTTAGGCAGTTTTATTTTTTTCATGTCTCTCTGCAAATTAGTCATTTTAAGAGACTAAAAGCAAGTAATTTTGTCTGGAATGTGCACTCTGAAAATCATACAGGAATCTCTTGCGTATTCAAAGCTTATCTGAATTTCTTGCTTCATTCAGTGCGCCGTTTATTAATTTCACTTCCAATACCATAACTGATCATGCAGCAGTGATGCATCCCAACTCCCATTGTTTAGAATCCTCCAACATACTCTCCATGTCAACATCAGCTCATTGAATAGCAGTTTATTCTAAAAGCCTGCCTGTTTAAAGGAGGTTTAGAGCTCAGGGCCCTACACAGGCGAGAGGACCCTGGGGAGATGAGGCATCACCCCTGAACCCAGAGGCAAGAGATGCAATCCCTCACTAACAGCACCGCACCGCTAAGGAGTACACAGAGAGGTGGGACAACACAGTCCAGTCGTTTCATCAATGGGAGCAAATGCCAACAAATGCTATGAGTTCTGCCATTACCCTGACTCAGCCAGAGGAAAAGAGTTTGCAGTCAGATCCACCACGGTTTCAGTAGCGCCTGTATGAATACTGAAGAACTTTTGATCTATAGAGGTTAAACCACTGCATTTTACTCTACATTTGTATGAACAAAGAGCACACGTGATCCATCTCCGCACATCTCAGATGAACTGGATGTTGGAATAACACCCATCTCTTATTTCTGACCTCTGGTGCCCAACTCCTAACAGCACGGTTGCTGACAGAGCAAGAAAAAAGTAATAAGTTGCACTGAGTACATGAATCATGAGCAAACTTCCCTGGGCCTAACCCAGCTAGAAGACTAGCAACTGGTGGAAAAAAATGCACTATGTTCTAGATGACCAGTAAGGTCATAAATTATGCGTTAAATACAGAACATCTAGAATACACCTAGCTCTTCACCTAGCTCTTACTTTAGTGAAGTAATAGAAGGCTAGAACTAACCCCTTTAGAATGAAGCCAGGAGACCATAGGTTCACAAATCTTAAAGACAGAAGATTATTCTCACTGCTCATATTTGAGTATTGAAGTGGCTCTGCACTGCCCTGAAAAATAATCTGCTTCTCTGTTGTTTATAGAAGGAACTTGGGCTTTTAACTGTAGGTGCTTTGAGTCACAACCTCCCATCCCTTAAGTAAATAAAATGCTGTGCTGTGAAGCACATGAAAGGCACATGCTTCATCTGTATAGATTAACATGGTGTGTTTCTTTAAAGTGACATATGTAGGTGCTGTCAGTTTAGAACTTAATTATTTGATTCTTTTGAAGTCTGCATCATTGAAAACATTGTTCTGACCAGTACTAGGTTGCCCAAAACAGTTTTTAATACTAAAATGGTCATGTTGGGTATTGCCTCTGAACACCAGCAAAGACAAGGAAGAACGAGATGATGTTTCTCATACGTAGTTAAAGCACAAACTGAACAGAACGCACAAAAAAATCCACACTATCATTGCCATACCAAACTCCCTCATCTGCCACTAACAGGTTTTTATCATCAGCATGGGGTGCCACGACTAACACAATTAGTTCAATTGAGATTAAGACACGGGATAATTACCATTTAAAGACATTAAGTGATGCTAAAAAGATACCTCCGCTCCCTGCTTCATCAAGTGCATGATCATTTAACTCGCAAATGTAACTGGAATATTTCACCTCAACTTACCTCATCTGAAAAGCTGACAACAGTTACTGCTTTTGCCAACTCAGTTTCACCATTAAACAGAATGATTGACAGTCCGATTTCCTCCCATTTATCAGCAACTTAAAAACCCCTAAGTAAAAGCCCGTCGAGTAGCCTGCAATGAACTATTCAAATTACTCAGGAGTTAATTGTCTTCAAGTTCAGTTATTAGCAGACTAATGATAGAGCTGCATTTCAAGCAGAATGCCACTTCAGCTGCCCCACAACACTCCCTCACTTTAAGTACCCCAAGTTTTCCTTACTTTGCTGCTTCAGGCACTTGCACGGTACCTCAGCCTGATGGAACAAACCCTTATTTTCTCATCCTTCTCTCCATCAGCCTCCAGATGTAGAGCCTGGCAACCTCTGTCATACATGTCACAGATAGCAATGCAGAGTTATTCCACGCCAATTAAATTCAAGGAAAAAAAAAATAGTTTTGAGTGAAATAACTGGAATTCTGGAACACATGGCACCAAGGGGAAAAATGATTGTTCTGAAGAGAAAGGTAAGCAAAACCCTGAAGTTGCCGACTAATCCATCTTATAAGAAAGCAAAGCTAAATAAGCAGTCGCTTGAACTGCGCTGTGCAGCAGCCAGGGGACTCTGCTTTCTCTTCTCCCTGCACAAACTATGAAACAGAAGAGTTCCTGAAATCAAAAGCCAGATCTATACAAAGAGAGATCCAGCTTCCCACATACAAACCATGTGTCATTTCATTAGCTCAAGCTACCCGATGTCCACTCCAGGGGGAACTCCACTTTGGCAAACACAAGCCAAAGACAATGTGTCCCAGAAGCTTGTTCCAATAAGAATTAAACAAGAGTATATTCTCTCTAGAAATGACGATATGAATCTGAAGATGGCACTAACTTAAACAGATCCCTTTTACTGACACCTCTGAAGATCTGGAACCAGATGTAACTGCAATCTCTCTCACTCTCAAGTCTAAAGGCTCACAAACCATGCAAAACAGGCAGAGAAATGTTCATGCCATTAAAAACAAGACAAATTAGATGACCCGGTGTGATGTTTTTAAAAATAGCATTCTTAAGATGAATACACGAAAAAGCCAAGTCAGGCATCCAGGAGAACTTTTACTACCCATGAGGTTTGTGCTGGAGAAAGACCAGAGTTTTATATTTTTATTACTAGATTTTCAAGACATCAGAACACATACAAAATAAGGATGCATCCCCCACTTGCAGAAGGAAAATTCAGTAGCTAATCCTTCCACACTGTGATCTCTATTTAGCTGGTTTATAAAACTCAGAATGCTTCAAATACATTAGAACAGCATAGTGAGAAAAAAAAAAAGCATATCACAAAACTGAAAAGCAAAGGGGAGCGCAATATACAATACTGCCCCAAAATCAGGTTGCACATAACCACGCATTTTAGTCTCCATCTCCACACACTCAGAAATTCCATATTATTTACTAAAGTCCTCCTCGGAGGTGGAGAATGGTAAATCTGTATTTGTCCTAGTAGGTTATTTAAATGTGTATGTTTTTCCTCTGCTATAGATGGTTCCCGCAGCACAAGAGACGGAAGAAGCAGGATAAAAATAGTATTATAACGTGCACAAGAGTTAAACCTGATATTCTTCAGAAGAAAAGGGGGAAAACTAGCTTTGTTTTACAGAAGATACACTGCAGAGAGGGGGGACAACGGCCTGTCTTCTACTTAAAGAACATGGAAGAATGTACTTGATAGACCCTTGTTCCCCTACAACTTCCACACTGCTAGAATCATCACTGCTCAACCTTTTTGAAAGATCACATTCTGTCAGACACACAAAAAGAAAATAAAAATTTGATGTACTTCCAAGCACCAAGCTTTTCAGACATAAAGGGTTGTTTTAAGTTCAAAATTAAATTAGTTGTTTGTATCTCAACATCTATGTTCCAAAGTACTCAGATGTGCTGTTGCACTTTATCTTTCTTTAAGGCAATGCCAAACTGGAAATTTGAACTTATAATTAATAATCAGATTAAGAACTCCTAATTAGTATTTTTAACTCTCCCTGCTTTATGCTTAGCATACCTAATTAGTTTGGCAAGTTATACAAAGTTGTTACATGAACACTGAAGTTTTTCAGAACTTCAGCCCTTCAGTGTTTCACTATAAAAGTTCTGTGCTCTGCAGGAAAAGCAGCATCATCCGCCAGCAAGTTCTGTGGCAGAACATGCCAGGACTTCAGGATTTTTGGAGCTTTTTTAGAGGAATAGTTAGAGAACTAGTTAAGAAACAACAACCAAAAAAATTCATTTCAATTGCTAATCTCAGCAATTGACGAAAGAGATACCAGCAATTGACTTCCAACTTCATCTAATCAACCAGCCCACAAGCTTCTGCAGCTCCAGGAGCTGAAGAAAAATTGTACTTACACCCTTTAAAAGGGCAACAGAAAAATAACAGCGTAGAGTAGGGGAGAGTACTAGAGCAAAGAATAACAATGAAAAGAATGGTCAGGCATGCAATTTGCAAAGCATCCGCCAATTAAGCACTTGAAACAGCAACTCTTGCAACTACATCAAGCTGCTGATTCTTTCAGCTGAGATTAAGTAAACTTGCTAAAATACCCCCACACATCCTCAACATTTTGAAGACGTTAGCCTAAATAACTTGAAAGATATCATTTGAGTGAATTACTTGTGCGACATTCAATCACGTAAGGTGAAGCTACTCAATTCAACTGCAACCAAAATGTACAAAAAAACCCTAGCCAAGATCTTACACATCAGCACCATATTGCTCTGCCATTCAACAACTGCAGTCTTACCACATTAAAATGTTATTCACCCCTTAAAGAAATCTACTGCCTTGAATCCTCTCTTCACAGCCCAATATTTCTCACTATTAGTAATATGTTAAATAATCTTCACATACCAGTTGTGAACCATCAGCTTCTGCACAGCCAGCAGCGCATTATAACGAACTTGTTGGTCTTCATGATGCATGTGGTTCATTACCAGCTGCTTACCACCCAGTTGTTCAATCACTCTGAAAGAGAGGAAGGGAGTAGTTTTTTTTGATATGACTTCAGCTTCTGGGTAGCTATCCTATCCTATCCATCCACTTCATCTTCAAGGCATTAAGAGGTTAAGACACATTTATTTTATTAGAAGTATTTATTTCCTTATATATAAATACTATTTGATATGTTGCATATGCAGATCTCTCATACTACCTACTGATTTTTTTTATTTTTTTTTTTTTTATAATTCACAACATCAGAAAGTTTTTGTACTGGACTCCTCTGTTTGTTACCCACTATTTCCATAAATTTTGAAATAAACAACAATCAAGGAAGGAGCACATTTCAGAGAGCATTACTTTACTCAGCTTGCTAAAGAACTCAATATTGGCTTGAGATGATTGGCAGGGTACAGACCTGTTGATTACTGTTTAGGAGAAGGTAGTGCTGTCCCCTGCATAAATTGATAATCAAGTAATTCAACTTTTTTGCAAGAACAAAGCCCCAGTACAGTCCAGCACTGCCTAATCCAGAAAAAGATGCTTGTAATCACACTAACACCTATTAAACCAGCCACCTGGTACTCATCATAGTGCTTTTTGCCATTCAAACTGTACTAGAGCCACAACTATTCTTGCACAAGATGCAGAACTGGCTGCCAAGTTACCGTTTCCAGAAAAATTATATGTTTTGAGCTGCATCTTTCATGACTAACTTCACCACAGTAGTCAGACATAGTTTTTTAATAGCTATACCAAATCCCACATGAAATATTGACAAAACCTTATATTACATGCCACAAATATATAATTTCTTAAAAAAAAAAAACTGGAAGGCAACACACTTAGAACCTGAAAAAGCATCACCATCCAGATGACTCTCTATATGCTACATTTTAGCCTGTCATAACAAAGAAAGTTCGAAGATAATTTGCAAGGAATATATGAACTGATCGATATATGAGCTGATATGGTTTTTTACATCAGTTCTCTCACAGGTCACTGAGTAGTTAAAACATAATAACCTGTGAAGAGGATATCATTTGCATTATTATGCTTAACTCAAAGCTCTCCTGCCATTCTAAGCCTGCATTAGCTGTCTGCTTTTATTACTGTTCTTTTCATGGCCAAATTAATGCATGACTGCTACACAACACACGATTTCGTAAACTGCAGAACAGTACAAAGACATAGCGTGGAGATGAAAAAGAATCTCTCATTTCATTTTATAAATCAGACAAAACCATCCTGGAGACCACAGGGAATATTATTTCCCAATAGTATTAAAACATTTAAGGATGTTTCATACAAAAGGAATGCATTCAGAAAAGTTCAATTGTTTTAAGCTAGAAAAATCCATGCCAAGAATTCAAGTTATTAATAATGTAACAGATTCAAAAAAACCTTTATGCCTGCCTCACATTTTTAATCATGAGTTAAATATAAACCTGCTGCACACAAAGACAAGACTACGAAACGCAAACAATTTTTTCTTCATTACAGGACTGACTTAAACACTGAATTCTCAGGAACTGAAAAGAGGTAAAAAAGGCATTAAAATCCAAAGCTTCCTTACATTAGGAGCACACAAGAATCAAAACGAGAAGAAGTTAAAATCCTATCATCACAAATGGAAATGGAATGTTTCAGATGACAGTACATCACTGAAATTATGTCTGAGAATACGAACAGAACAAATATAAAGACTCAACAAACAGCGTTACCATTCCTGCATAACAGTGCCCACAGGTACAAATCACTTCCAGCCATGTGTCTCAGACCAAAAGGTAAGAAACTGCGAGGAAGGTTCACTGTGAACTCCATTCCTTCAAGTTCCAAACCTGCTCAAAACACTATTTTTAGTCCTGTTTTCCCTCTCCTCAACTTCCGCTTACTTTACAGCAGTAATAGAGCCCAGTGGGAGAGTTACAATACGTGCACATCTTCTGCAGGGACTGTTCCCCATAACAGTGCACTAAGCCAAGATAGTGGCAATTCAAATAAATTTCTGGATGCTGAAAAGCCAGATGTTAACATGATGCATTTAAATGGAAAAAGAGGAAACAAAATGAAGACAAATAGAGCAGTTTAGACTGTTATAGCAGAAAATATTCATATAAAATTGACAATACATATCTGAAGCAGACCAAGGTGATAAATAGAATGCAATTAAACTGTTTCTGAATCAGGAGCTAAGGAAGAGAATAGTTCTAGGTGTTAATCTCTCGCACATGCAAAACAAAACACATGTTCATGGCGTTCAGGTGATTGAAAGTGATGATGTTACATAGCAGTAACCCTTGGCCCACATGGGAGCTGTACTGGAGGCTGATGTTTGGTGTGCATTTATTTTCAGTGACTTTATTTCTGCCATTATATGGCCAGAAAATACACATTTGTGAGCCTCATTAGAAACCCATAGTACTATTGCCTTAAGAATTTGGTCCAAAATGTGCAATTTTAAAGGTAAGTTAGAATTAGTTAAGCTGACAATACTAGAGAACAGCCAAACAAAAATGTAGTATTTAGTTTAACAAACGTCTTTTGTCAAACAAAGGGAAAGATTAGCCAGAACTCTAACTCTAGGCCTCTGCTTTGAACAGCAGGTAAGCTCAAGAAGTTTTAGGTTCTGCAGCATTTGAAGGCTGAAGGACAACCCAGAGTTGAGGAGAAACACTTAAACAAAAATATTTAAGTCATGTGAATTCTCTTATTCCTCTAAACCAACAAATGGCATCCATTCTCAAAGTGAGCCATACAATGAGAGTGTGAAATGCCAACCAGGTGTGGGAGCAGTAAACAGCTATATATCAAAAAATGACCTGGTAAGAAACAGACTATTACAGGGGGACTGAGACATGGTCCTTAGGTATTTCAAGCTTTTAGTCCTAAAATTGTCCAAGTGATACTAAGAATACCCTGGTTTACAAAGGAAATTCTTTAAAAGAAAGAGATTGCAGTCTTTTAGTTTGTCCATCAGAATAAAAAGCTAAACAAGCCAAGTCCATAAGCAGAAAGTGGCTAAAGTATTAGAATTTGACATAAGAATGTGGATTAGAATATTATCCGGGACACTTATTTGCTGATGACCATTCCTTCTGAAGGCTGGTGCACTTCTGAACAGGTTTAACAGCCTGGGAGCTGAGCAGAGTTGTGGTCCCACCAGCAGTACCTTTTCCCAGCTCCAGACAGAGATACAGGTCCTGTTTATCCACTCATCCAGCTTCAGAGCTTTGGTTCAGCAACTGCATGGCCATACCAGCCCAAGCATATGCCACACTTGAGCAGACATGTGCAAGCTGTTTAAAGATTATGGCAAACGCCTAACAAAATAATTTCAGACCAATGGCAGCTCAAAGCAGGAGCAACCAGTGTGAAACCCTTCAGTTTTGGTGCTTGCAGGCAGCAGAACGAGTTGCCACCTCAGAGGATATCTTGCCTCCCCTCCAAACACCAGTTGTCATAAATCTCTTTTAGAAGATACAGGAGCTAGTCAGCAAACACACAGCGCTGCTCAGTACAAGCAGTACACACAGAACACCCCTGACCTTTCTTAGTGGGCCTGGAAAACAGTTTGTGTGTTCCAATAATCCAAAAATATATTCAGTTCAAGTTACTTACAAGACTACAAGGGCTGTGATTCTTTCTAAAGGGAACGAATCTTTCTAGCGTATATACAGCATGACGTTTGAGTCTGTCGTTCATGACTCTACTTTCGTCAAGACAGTAGCCTGCACAAGAAGTGTTCACAAAATTCCCAACAAGCCTAGAGGACCATTCTCATCTTCACCATTAAAGCCCATGCAGAAACCAGAAACAGACCACTGCTTTGCTACCAAAATTAAGTCACATGTCCCTATGGGTGACTAATGAGCACGATTCCTGCAAAAACCAAAGGCCTCTTCCTGCTCCGGTGGTCTCTTTACCTCAGAGATGCAATTATTCAAACAAGCATCTTTGCTCTTAGGTTTTTAAAACAAAAGAAAGGAAGAAAATATCGCAATGTCTGTCTATATATTTTGACAGGAACTCAGGTTTACAATAAACATTAACATTTTCACCAAAATGTCTATTTGTGTATCTAAAAGAAAACATGCTAAAACAGAAGAGTGATAACTGAATCTGTGTTAACATCACTGAAACTACTATAGCAGTTGTTTGTAAGAAAAATCTTGCCTCAGTAGTCTTTAGTGACAAAATAGATTTAAACATCGCTGAAATAGGCCATCCCTACTCTAAGTCAAATAATCATAGTCCAATAGTCATAACAGAGGATGAAAATGATATGATTATTAAATTCTTGGTAGCTCTCCTAGTCGCACCTGGTGCATGTCTTCTGCTTTAGTCTAAACAACTGATTCAAGACTTCTTTAGACAGAGGTTCCCTTCAGTGTTAAGAGATACTGGGAGGAGTGGCTGACACACCAGAAGACTGTGCTGCCATCCAGAGAGACCTGGACAGGCTGGAGAGTTGGGCAGGGAAAAATTTAATGAAATATAAAAACGGCAAGTGCAGAGTTTTGCATCTGGGT